>JAYKAV010000478.1:0-29155 GCA_035582835.1 Phoebastria nigripes | reverse complement strand
CCCCCCCGAGGCTGGCCGGCCTAAACCCCCTGCCTGAACACTGGCGTCCCCCGATAGGCCCGAAGCGGCCCCCCGCTTCCCCACGCCTCTCCTCCCTCCATCCCCGCACCGGGCCGCTCACCATGCTGAGGTACACGTAGGAGGCGTAGAGCTCCAGGTTGATCTGGCGGTTGATGGCGGCTTCGCAGTCCTGGTGGTAGTTCTGGCGCACCTGAGAAGGGGGCGCTGCCATGGCGCTGCCTTAAGGGATGAGTCGGTAGCTACAACGGCAGGGGTGGTGCTGGTGGGTGGGKGGGGGGGGCGGCGGGCCCGAGCGCGGCCGGTTCCGTCCAAGCACTGTTGACGCAGGAACCCGCTCCGCTCAGCCTCACCGACGCGCTCTGACCCACTGCCGCCCCGCGCCGAGCCTTTTATAGTGCCGCAGCGTCACCCCGCGCAACCCCGCCTCCTCCGCGGGGGGGCGGGGCCTTCCACCTCCCTTCTGCTAACCCAGCGTGACTCAGCACCTCCCCCGACGGCGCGTGCCTCGACCCGCCCCCCTCCCCCGTGTGGGCGGGGCCTGCGCGCACCACCCCTTCCCGGCGCGACGCTCAGGCGGCCGCCGGTCAGGGCTGCGCCGGGCAGGGGGGGGGGGGGCCCGGCCCCACCTCGGCGCCATTCTCCCCAAAACTGTCAAACCTCCCGCGTCCGGGCTTAGCCCAAACCCGTCCCAGCCTAAACCTGGAGGCCAGGGGTGTCTCTGCCAGAGCGCGGGGCTCCCGAGCCCGCAGGGAGGGAGCAGGCCTCAGGCAAAGGCCCAGCGAGCAGCGAGACAGAAACGCGTTTGTTTGCCAACGAAAAACAGTGTGGGGCTTTTAAACCTTAATAGTAAACGTTGGAGCTGCTTAATTAATACAGAGTTGGGACGGAAGAAATTTATGGCATGGTGGATGGGCTTTTTTCTCCTTTCACTTATTCTGAAAGTGGTAATTGGGACTGGAAACCGCCGGTGACTCTGTGGCGAGACCTGGTGAGTTTTCAGGCTTCCTCCTTCCAGTGACCAGGCCCTCCTTTGGATACTGCCTCAAAAATCCTCCTAAAAAATGCAAAAAACAGTTCAATAAAGGTGGAAATCCTTGGTTAGCCTGACGAGCTGACCAAGCAAGAAGGAACAAACACAGCTGAAGGGTACCATCACCCTTCAAAGTTGCTCCAAGTTATTAACAGGCACCTGCAGCTCCTGGTGTTTGCTGATGACCTGGGGAAGGAAGCACGCTGCATGTTAGCCCCTGTGATGACTAAAGGCACCACACACACGAGAGCTGGTGAGAAACTAACATTTCTTGCCCTCAGATGTTCGATTTGCTTGATGGTGAGATTTAGGATAGGAGCCTATAGTCAGTTCAAACATAATGCTGAATAATAAAGAGGTAATTCAGAAATCAAAGGTCAAACAGAAAAAACTGAGCCTTCCAATAATTATTATTTCAGCTGCTTTTAGAACTACCATAGGCATTCARTTTGTGTGGTCATTTATTTTTCAATAAACACTGGATTCTTTTACTTCCTGGTTTCTGAAATTTTAAGTAGATTTTAAGTGCAACCTTGAGGGCTAGAAACATCCTACTTAAACTGAAATCATCAGGCTCCCAAAATCTTGGCTTTTACTAAGGTAATATTAATGTTGAAATTAATCAGAAATATTAGAAGTTACTGAGCCTGTAAACTCAGATTAAATCAATTTTCCTTTAACCAGTTCTTTCTACGAAGTTTTATTYGGTCTTTGAACCTTCCCAGTAATGTGTGATTTCCCACGCGTGACTGCATAGGTGTCTGTCTTGTGTGTAAAGGGCAGCGCAAGGCTTGTGTCAGCAAAAYGGCACTTTTAGAGGCGCTCTGAACGCCTGAAGGAAACAGGCAGCCCATGGCTTCCTTTGTTTTATGGTTTTCTGTTGCTTCTGTCAGTTAACCATCAGAAGTAATTAAGATCTGTAAGTTAATGCGGGTCATACCTATCGCTTCAGCAGGCTGCCAGGTACATTCGAAATCTCCTGTTCCCCTCCCACACAAATGCTTATGTAAAAACAAAAAAAAAGGATGTAACTGCTGGGCGGACTTGCGTTACTGTTTTCATACTGTAGTATTTCCACCAGCTCACAGGTACCTCAAACAAACCTTGCATTTGGCTGAAGAGGCTTGTCAAAAGTTAGGAGTTGTCCTGAAGCACAGACTCATGTATAACTTGACACTCTATATGGGCAGTTCATTGCAGAGTATGTTTCAGTCTTTCAGAAAGACTAACCTTGAACCTACAAAACACTAAAACCATTTCTTTTCCATTATGTTTGCTGTTCGTGCTCTTTCCACCTAAACTTTTTGCCTGTGACTGACAAAGGCACACTTGGAACTATCAGAARAAAGCTGCCCAGCAGCTTATAGATTGCAAACTATTCCTGTTTATTTTTTCCAATCCTCATTACGTTGTTTCATGACAAGGCTGTTCAACAGCACAGTTTGTAAGCGATTGAGCAAAAAGTCCATTCATAATAGGAATATTTCCTCTGTAGTTTGGACAGTCTGTGCCACCCATGATTAAATGTCAGTAAGATTAGGGAAGTTCTACATTCTGCTTTCTGGATCAATTGCAAGTTGCACAATACACGTTATCTTTGATGACAGCAGATTTACGTGGCCAGAACAGGACACACTGGGTGGTACAGCCATGCGTCGTGATATCTTGCTGACCAACGTGAAGAGTGTTTAGCACTCTGGTCTTACAAGAGTTTAGGTTCAGSTACACCCAGACCTTTTCTGTTGATTGTGCAACTGACTCTCTCAAACTACTGTCACATTGTGTTTTAATTTTGACTTTATTTCATACTGTTTTTCTACGGCTTGGGTTAAGCCTTCTTTTATCTTGTGCCCTTCTTCCTGAAGAATGCATTTACAAGCATTCTTGGGAAGAAGCCTGCTAAAAGCATTACTATACTCAGGCTGGACTTCCCATCAAATGACATTCACATTCAGTAATTGCAAGCTCATTTTTTTGCATCTGACAATGCTTCGCACACTACTTTCTATCATATTATTTTCAGTAGCTAATAGTTAATTGCACACCTGACCATTATTCATTAATTATTTGAATTAGAGGGGAGACCCTGGCCTTTCTCATTCAAATCCAGTAGATTAAAGATGTCGGTGTATGCAGGAAAAAGAGCCCGGTAATCCGAATTACTTCTTTCGGTACACTTTGACACACAAACATCACAGCTGCCCAGGGACTGATCCATCCTCTCAGCAGACTGCATGCGCAGTGTTACTTTAAATTCACGTCGGCTCTCAGCTGCTTTGTCGGTCTGAAGTAGAGGCATGCTTCATGCTGCCCACAGGCAAAAGTCAATGTATTGTCTGCCTACACAAGCTTCAAATTGTTGAAGAGAATCTCYGTTTTCCCTTGGACAAAATCCCATCAGAAACAATGGAGCAAACTCTCTTGTTTACAGCTTAGCTATTATACACAGAGCACAGACCCGAACATCAGCCAATTTAGGGACAGTAATGCTTAGCTTCCTCACATGACAGCTGGAGAGGACAATTTAAGTGTGCAAAAATAATCTAAGCTTCTTTGATGAATGTTTCCATATATATACAGAAGATGATTAAGGCAGAGAACTGGTGGACCTAGATGCAGAAAAATCCACCAAGACTCCATTTGCACACACCTCAGAGTACCTCAGCGGAGTGGCACACGTCGTGTGTGCATGTATGCGCGTGCATGCATGCATCTGTCTGTCTGAGGGAGTCCCAGCCTGGGCCAAGGCTAAATAGCTGTTAGTTTGGGAGCCYGGAGGGGGGTTTTAAGAAGGCATGATGCATGGTTACAGCAAGTTTGCACAGACAGGGCCATGCATAGCACCATGCAGCAAGAGCATTTGACGTTGGCAAAGACTTTGCATAGGGTAAGGCCTCAGGTATGCTATTAAAAAAAGGGAAAGTTTCCGTGACTCTTCCACCCACTTTAATACTATTCATACTGACTCTACCTGTGCCCTTCTTGTGCATGACCTTTCCAAATGATGGCAGTGATCTTACTGTGGGCTGAAAACATGACTTTTAAACAGATACTGGCCAATATTTGCACAAAGTAAATTCTGAGCTTGTAAAAACAGAAGCCAGATTTTTGCTGATACAGTCCCTGAGCAAAAACTTAGAATGTGACTTAGGCATCCAGCTAGACCTTCAACAAGAGGGCTGCCTTGATGTGAGCACAGAGCTCACTGTAGTTGGACAAGTCAGAATGTTCACGAATACACAATGTTTCATTTATCATCTGTAGAAATGGTTCCCCTCTAGCTTTAAAATGCTTGCTTTTTGCCATGCTAGTTTAACAGCTAGAATAATAACAGATCTGAGTTAAAAAGCAACAACTGTTCCAAATCCAGTGAGCAAGAGAGCGCTGAATATGCTTCAAATACTACATCAACAAAAATACAGTAACCTTTTTTCAAAGCTCAAAGTCCTGTAAATAAGATAAACTGTGCATTCAGTCAAATATTTGTTATGGAGAACTTCCACCCACAAACTTCAGTGTAATTCAGCTCACAGACTTTATGTAAACACAAAGCAACCCTAAACTTGGCTCCAAGGTTGATCATGTGTCTGGAAATTTGACACTGATCTCAACTGTGAGTTTTGAAAGCCGTTTACTAAAAACATCTGGGCTCCACTTGCTCTGTAAGAGATCCTAAAAATGGAATCGCTATTAACTGCAAACTCCTCCTCTAGCTCCTTGGGCAAAACATTGTGCAAATTTTTCAGTCATTTCTTTTAGGTACCCAAATTTTTACATGTGGGAAACCCATGTCTTAGGCAACAGGTTTTCACTGAGTACTTACGGCACAGAATGCAAATGATTGGATTACACAGAACTGCTAGTTCCTGGAAACACAGTCGTAAGACAGAAAGACAAAGGATATTTAAAGTTACTCGAGGAAATTTGCTTAGGAGACGACAGAACACAGCTGCTTTGCTATAGGAAAAAAAAGACACAAAGACAAAATAATCCGTAACAGTCCGTACTACAGGATTTTGTAGACAAGTAATATAAAACTCATTTCAGACAGACAAACATTTTCTAAGTTGTGTTACAGTTTTTTTCTCTCTCTGGAACATTTTTGCACATAGTCAGTCTAAATGAAATGCCCCAGGAGATTACAATTCTCTAATTTGTTCAGAATAACCTTTTAATTTGATTTTTCTTCTTTGACATGCCTCTAAAAATATGCTTAGAGGCAAGAGAGCGAGGAAGAACAACGTTAATAGTAGAATAATTCTGTCTGCCCAGCATGGCCAGAAGCAGAATGTGGTGAATTTACTAGCATGTATCAGCCCCATTTAACCTAATTTCAAGACTGACTCCACTACCTGTGACTGAAAAGCTCTAGCTGTGATCCCAAGGACAGCCTCTGCACTAGGTGGACATACTGTAGCTTTCACAAGGCAGATTTGCTAAATTGCAAAAGGCACAATTAGTTTAATGTTGACATTCCACCACAGGCCACAATCCACAGCATTTGGTATACTGTCATCATCCTCTTGTAGTGCGATCCACTTTTTTCCCCTCTCAGATTTACAAAGTCTTAAAAACAAGGGGGCAGGGGGTGCGTATCAATCTCGTTCCCTATTTCTGTTGTACTTAACTTTTTCCTCAAATACTGAAAAGCTGGAAAAAAACGTGCTTGCAAATAGAACCACCCAGCTAAAGTCAACAACCATAGGGAAATTTCTCAATACACCAAAAATCACCTCCTTCCTATCATGAATTCCCCTGCAAAACACTGGTAAGTATTCAAGCCATCATGAATGATCGGGCAGCTTTCATTCTGAGTAGGAGACACAGGCGAAATGTTGTTTTTAAAGATGAGGTTTCATATGGGAACCTGTCAAAGAGACAAACTTTACACAGATGTCTATCCCTCCCTCTATCCCTCAGGCTGTCAGCTGAGGCCATCAGTTAATTTTGTGAGGATGCACAACAGCACGTCTTAGGCACACACGCTAGAGTTGGCACGCTAACAGCACTACGCCCGGCCCCATGGGCGACACAGGGAGCCCTCACGCTCCCAGCACAGTGCCATAGCGTGTTGTAGGGTTATCGAGCAGAAATAAGTGGTGGCACTGTACTTGGTCAGCAAGAAACAGAGGCTGGTGGGGGAAATAAGGCAGCAATACAGCAGCCTTTAAAAGCTTCCCTATCCCATGATTGTGCCCATAAACCAGGCTATCCATCTGCCAAYGCATGCTCATATTTGTAATTATTGCTCATCCCTGAGATGCCATTTTGACAGTTTGTGTAGCATCAAGTTTGAACAGACATTATACAGCATTAAGCCTTCCAGAGTAGGTGGTGGTTGCTTTTATATTTAGCCACCCAAAAAGGGGCAGGCGGACAAATGCTTTCAAGCATGATGAGAAGAAACAAGCTTTTACAGGGAACTGGCAGTTAAACACCAGCTTAAAGAACATGCACCAGCCCGATAAAGCACCAGCTCCACCACAAAAACAAGCAGCGGCCCATGTCACGATCTCTCTCGGGCAGGACGTGCTGATGGGGAGAGCACCTCCGAACTGCTCTTGTTGAGCAGGTCTCTCCAGGAACTCATTTCATGGCTTATTTAGAGGAAGTGAAGAGATTAGATCGTCTTAGTGGCTTAGCAGAACTGGAGGGATTTTCTCTATTGAGGTGAGGCATAGGTTGGTGAGGGCAAGTAGAAAGCAGAGGGAGTTTTCTGAGAGTCTGTGGGAAAAGCTGGTTCCTGCTATGCTGTAAAGGGACACTGAAAACACCCATACGGTTTATGCAGCTGAGACGCAGCCACAACTCCGCAGGCTCCACACGCACACCCACTTGCACACCTTTCCTGCTGGGTGTTATTTCCTCCTAAGCCACGTCCAGCCCCTCACCATCAGGGTAAAAATATTTAAAAGCAGCTCAAGGGGCTCAAGTTGGATCTGCTCCTACATGTGCTACCCGTGGAACAGCCAGCTAGTGTTGAAGTGCGGAGTATTTGCCCCTGCAAAGTCACCCTGGATGAGCCGGACACAGCTCCTTCCACAAGCCAGCAGCAGCTGGTGGGGAAGCAATCCACTGCTGCTTTCCCTGTGCCATAACTGCTTCTGCCCCGCATGCTGAACAAACTGGGCAAAAGGAGAGCCAAGACCTTAGAACCTGGTTCACCCTTTTCAAATTTAGTCCACCACGTTTGTGGAAAGAAAAAAATGAAACTGGACASAGAGAGAAATAAAATGGGGAAAATAGTCAGCAGGCTCTACTGGGGCAAGACCTGACCTTGATATTAATACATAGGATCAGATATGAGGACCATGTGTAAGTTGTCTTCAACTCAGCAGATGTTGGACCATGCCCACAGATAGCAACRTTTCAGCAACCACTAAAACAGTTACAGAACAGGCCACCTGCTCCATGCAGTCAGCTAGATAACACAGAAGGGCAGCTACAGGAGTATGCACTGCTATAGAAAAGAGTATATAAACTTCTTAGCAATCACATCTGGCTATTTCAGACTGTAGCACTAGCTGTGTTGGCAGATGCTCTGCTGAACGGACTAGGAAGCATCATTAAACTCAGGCAGACCACTAGCCTCTTAAGCCGTGGCCATCAGCTAATGTTGCCCTGTGTTTTTGGTCAGCATGCTGGAAAGATACTCCCACTAAAAGCTGTTATTATCAGTCTCGTGTGGTAGCAAATGATGGCAGTCTGCAAGGCTCTCAGACTTTTCTAGGATAGCAGCCACCTTCATTTCAGGTTTAAGACAGCCGGAGGAATGTTTTGCCTGGTCTAAGGAATCAGTCCCTCCCCTCAGTTGCTCTATGAGTAGTCCTGCTCAGTCACGCATGGCCACACTGTCCAAAACCTGTCTAAATAGACAGTGATGACCAAGAGTGAAACCAGTCAAATCAGGAACTTTCCAGTCCAACAAGAAAAAAAAAAAACGATTTCTGCTCCACACTTACTTAGCACAGGCTGGACTCCTTGCCTTTTATTTGATGCTCTTGGTTGCTTCTAAAAGCCATTGTGAAAGGGACATAACCCGCAGGACAGCAGTAGGCTCAGAGTAAAGCTACACCGTGCAGCTGAAACATTCACACAGCTTGAGGCTGTCAAAAAGGGGAGACTGCATTCCTCACACACACACAAACATACACACAACTTATTTGCCTCTTTTCCCTGTCTCCAGCCACCCTGCTTACCCCACACTAGCTTCAGTGTTCATCAGGGCTTCAACAGGCCAGTTCAGCTCATGAACCTAGCAGAAAACAGAAGACGAAAAAGAAACCCTTTTTGGCCAGTTTCCAGGGTTGGCTTGGCCGATGGATGGATGTAACAAGCTCCAAAGTCAGGTGCAGGGTGGGAGGACAGCAAGTTGCTAGATCAGCTCAAGCGTTCAGGTTATGCCTTCATGCGGAGGTGGATGAGGGGTGCTGGCCAAGCTCTGTAGCAAGGGGAAGCAGAAGGGGGGGGAAACAGAAGCGAACTGCTTCAAATGCCGCAGCCAGATCCTTGAGAGCTAGTATACACCCTCCCTGAAAGCAGAGGGTGCTTCCTCACACCTGCTGTGGCCAAGACATTTGTTCCCAAAACTGCATAGGCTAGAAATCCTGTGCCTAATTTGGTCCATGTAACTTCCTGTTGGCTGTCACGATCCCACCAGACACCTCCACAAGTGAAATTAAAGTTTCCAGTGTGTGTGTGTGCAAGCCAAGAAAAGAAAAAAACAACAACAAAACAGGAGGCAACCACAGCCTTGCTCATAGGGCTCAGTCAGTGCAGGCCTGTGATACGCTCCGATGGCAGCGAGGCACTGAGCACGCTGTGGTAGCAGGGTTAGGACCTTCAGTGTTGCAGGGCAGATGGAGATGAGACACACCAAGGAGACAGCTCACAGCCGGCCATTCCTATGACAGGGACTCGTGCTGAAATGGCAAAGACTGAACACCTAGGATTTGGTCAAGATGCCAGGACACTAAGCAGTGAAGATGTTAAATCAGGCCCAAAAGGGAAGCGGCTGTAATGAGTTCTCTTACAAAGCATTTCTCCAGTCAGGAGGTGCAGATTGAGCAACAGGCTGACGTCAGCTAAAATAACAGGATGGTGGAGGGAGTGGCTCAGATGCTAAACCATGCGGATGTTACTTAGGACACCATGTAAAACATAATTTCTGATTGGGAAGAAAAATAAGCCAGAATTGCACCATTGTTACTTAATCTAGGAAACTTTGTCAATAAAGTTCAGCTGTATGAACTGGCTCAGCATGACCACACAAAAAAAGCTACCAGCCTTTTACTGGAATTCRTAAGCGACTGCATCCCTAGCCACAGCAAGGCTTAACTAGCAGTGAGGACTGCCTGACATAGGCAATTCCTACTTCTTTCCCTTCCCCTGTAGCCTCACTATAGCAGAGCTTCCCTGGAGAAGATGCTGTGTCAAGTCCAAGCCCTTGCCCAGCAAGCAGTATGCACTCCGGCCCTTGCTCACTCATTATCCCCAGTGCCTCACTTTCGGAAGCAAGGGTCAAATGGATTTGCCATCAAACCTCGTGCTTATTTAACTCCCACTCTTCTCACGCACCTCTTTGATCAGTCAGTTCAGATCCACAGACAAGGAAAAGGCTGTCTCACTGCCCTGTTAAAGAACAATTTTGGATTTAAGATATCCAATAAGCCAGAACTGCCCATATATACTTTGCCAGCAATTATGACTGGTCTAAACAGTAGACAAGTGGTATTTGCTGATCCTGCTGTTGAGGCATAGAGTAGCATTAGAGCAGCACATCAGCCCCTACAAAAGATCTCCACTATTTCTCTACCTTCATTATTTGCCCAGAAGCTCACTTGTTAAGAAAAGCCTGTGTTTACTCTCTGCTTTCTTCATCTTTTCAGAGGTGAGATCTTTTCCTCATCTTTTAGAGTCACTAGGGTCTACCTCCCTCGCTGTAAATGTGAACATGTCAAGATGAACAGGGTGAACCATGGTTGTCAGCCTAGTAAAGGAAAGAAGAACATCCACTTCCAGTGTTTTCTACCGAAAACCCTTCTCCTTTGCATCGTTAGCTTAGTCCTGCCTGCAAGGCCCTGTGTCATCACAAACTTCCTCAGGTGGGAAGGGTTCAATACCTTCTTGCTCTACTCTAGAGGCCAGAAAAGCAGCTCAATCCAGAAGTGGCTCAGTACAGGAGAAAGGAGTACTTCCTAAATGACTTCAACCTAAACTGGCCCATAGTCACATCACAGTAACACAACTGCACAGAGGCCTACAATAACAAAGCTCACAAACTAGGAAAAAAGCTGGAAATTGAAGGGACTGAAAAGGAAGAAGGAAGGGGACTGAGAATCTATCTCTTTCTACAGCCACATCCAGCATAAGAACCACCAGTGCATAGAGAGACTGAGGAACGGGAAGAGTAAGTGACACCATCATTACTTTAGATCAACTGGAAACTTTCTCTTCTTGTACTTCAGAAGTGCCCTCTTCCAGAAACAATTGGTAGGAGACAGTTCTACCCCTTTCCCCATATCACCCCCAACCATAATCAGACAGACCTCTCTTTGTTTCAGTCAGTTTCTGCTTTCCTCTTAGGTGGGAGTATCAGGATTGAGCAACAGCACCTACAAAAGCAACCAAACCCTAAGGGCTAGGAATTGGGAAGCTGACACAATCTCCTCCTGACCAGCACATGACCTTTATTCATTTTCCTTCTTGATAAGGAGACAGCATTTCATTTTCAGGCAATGTGTTTTGTCTGACATCTGCAATAACCAAACTAAGAAAGGCACTACTCATTTGCCAAGAGGAAATTTTAAAAAGCATCTTTTTTCACCTTTGAAAACTAGCGGATTGTCCCTGCGTTATACCGCAAGTCAGGGACTATGTGAAAGGTTACAGCACTTAGCTTTAATTTCAGAGTTCAGTTGTCTTGTGAAGAATGCTGTCCTTTACAACTCTCTCTAGAAGATTACAGAAACTTTGTTTACATTCCCATCTTGCTTACAGCACCAGGATTACAATCAACAGCTAGTACATCAAGAAGCTGGTCAGGACGCCCAGCACCCCTCCTCCTCCCATTTCCACCCCTTCCACGCAAAACACAGACATTTAATAGAATTTGGGGAAGGGAGGAAGGGTAACAGAAAGCTGCCAACTGCCAGTGGTGCCTTCCAGTATCATTACCATTTGCATAGCTAACACACCTGCTTAATCCCATCATCGTAAAGCAAGAAAGCTCATTTTCCTATAAGTACTTTCCACTTTGTTGGTCTTCATATACATTAGCTGTGCTTCCTCAAGCTGTACCACTGTGTCATAATTCATCTGAGTCTTCTCTTCCTTAGCAGAACCAATCTGAGTGACACTTCCACCTCATCTGTCTGCCTAAGGCTGCCTGTAACATCAGGGCATCTCCCTGCTCTCAAGCCTTTGCCAGCCTGTAACCCAGAGCTCCTCTAGCTCTGTGCGACCTCAACTTGCCATTACAGCAAGCAAGCACACCCTGCCAGCCAGCGGGGCCAAAGCAAGTCACCAAGCAAACTTAAGTACTCACACAAGCTTTAGGCCTCTGGTGTCTGTGTCAGTGCAGCTCCGGGGAGGAAGGAAACAACAGTAAATGAGAGAGGCAGGCTGGGTACAGCACTGAACTGCCCTTCCCCTCCTTCCAGCCCTGCTGCTCACCCCCCTCACCCCCATGAGCAGCAGGGACACGTGAACCAGAAACCAGCACCCACCCAGCAGACACCTCCTCACCCAACAGGACCAGGAGTTGAGAGGGGCCAGGACAGCCAAGCGAGGCAAGCGGGAACCACCCCAGCACCGGGCCTTGTCCCACCCCGGCACCAGGCCTTGTCCCACCCCGGCCGCACCTGGCCCCATTACCAGCCCAGCCACCGGGTCCGGTCCGGCCCGGCCCGGCCTCCCTCCAGGCAACAGCGGGGTAGCTCAGGCCAGGCCTGGGACCCGGGACGGAGCTTACACGGCGCTGTGGGGCCGAGGGGAATGCGAGTGGGGGCCCCGCTGAGGCCGGGCCGGGCCGGTGCAGCCTGCGGCGTCCCGGRCCTGCGCCGAGCCGCCACCTGGGGGAGCCCCAGCCGCGCTGCCGCCGCGCGGGCCGCAGGGGGCGCTGCCAATCAGGGGGTTTCATGGGGGGCCGGCGAGGCGCATGCGCCGCTGCCCCGGAGCATGCTGGGAGATGTAGTCCCTGGCAGCGTGGCGGGAGCCCGCAGTGGTGACACACCCCCCCCCCGCTCTCAGCGGGGCCGCTTCTGGGAGCTCTCCGCGGTTCGGCGGGGTGCTGTCGACTGGCTGGGGCGGCTCGCGTATAGTTCTCTCCTCAGGGTTACTTTGGGGCTGGCAGGGTATTTTCCGGCATCCCCCAGTGCTGCCGCAGGCTGTGCGGGGTAGCCGGGCTGCTCGCGGACCGCGGCGGGGATCCCGGGCCCTGCGGGGCTGGCCAGATGTTGCCATGGCGATGAGGCCTCAGTGTCGTGAGGTGATGACGTTACCACGGCGCCGCCGAGCGGCGGGGCGGCGCGCGGCATGCCGGGAAGTGTAGGCCGGGGAGGCGGAGGCGGTGGCCGTGGCGCGGGAAGCCCCTCCGAGGGGAACGCGGCTTGTGGGTGTGCTGGTGCCCGACAAACCTCTGCCTGAGGTCGGGGAAAGAGGGCCGGGGTCAGCCGCCAGCTCCGGGGCTGGGTTCTCCAAGTGCTCTGGGGTGAGGGGAGCCTCAGCAGCCGGCTGGCACGCAGCCAGGCCCCGGGCGGCCCTGTGCTGAGGGGGATGCAGCCTGCACATCGCAGGGACTGGGTGATGTCCATTAGTAGTGCATACAAACAAACTACAGCCAGGATTTAACAAGCTCGAGGGTAAACATTTGCGTGGTCACTCCTCTGGTAGGACACAGAGGAGTCTCCGCTGGCCAGGCAGGCCTCGGCCTCTGCCTCCTTCCCAGAGCAGAAAGGCACCATCGCCAAGCTGCCATCGTTCGCCACATCCAACACTGGGACGCTGATGACACCGGTTCACAGATGACTGGCAGTAACAAGTGACAATTACAAGTGATACTGTTGTCAATTTAAAGCCCTCGAAACACACAAGCAAGCATGTTTAGAGAGGAGACATTGCTTTATTCTGCGCAGGGTGCCAGGTGGATATTTTCCACAAATCAAGCACACATCAGTTAACACATGGTAAGCATTTTATACATTCCGAGCAACAGTTATCAGTACTTTTTACATCCACAATTAGTAATCCTTGCTGCTATTGGTTCTTGTAATGCCTCGTCTCCACTTAAGTCACAGTGTCCTTTCTTTTTAACTGCGCATATTCAGTGGGGAAGGGGCTTTGCTGGGCAAGGGGCTTCCCTGCCCGGGGGTGGGTTTTTTACTAGGCTAATTAGAATAGGTCAGAATACTACTCTAGAGGAATTTGCTGGGCTTTCCTAAACAATGGGGTTAATTGGTAGCTCTTATTAATTGGTAGCTCTTATCTAGTTTCAAGGATGTACCTCCCCATTTATCTCACTAGAGCCTTCCTGGGATTCATCATCCTTGGTGCATCTAATCCCTAAGATAAACAGTGTCAATGTAACCTCAAAGCTAACTCGAACATATGGATCTGATTAGACTACAACAGGATGAGAGGAAATGGCCTCAAGTTGTGCCAGGGGAGGTTTAGATTGGATATTAGGAAAAACTTCTTCACTGAAAGGGTTGTCAAGCACTGGAACAGGCTGCCCAGGGAAGTGGTGGAGTCACCATCCCTGRGGGTATTTAAAAGACCTGTAGACACAGCGCTTAGGGACATGGTTTAGTGGTAGACTTGGCAGTGCTAGGTTAACGGTTGGACTCGATGATCTTAGGGTCTTTTCCAACCTAAATGATTCTATGATTATTTCCCTATTTTCATTCTCTTTGTGATTATAATAATTTCTGTGCTGGTATTTGTCCTTTTGATTCTGTGAGCTACYAGCAACTCCAGACTGAACAGTCTAGCTCTGCCTCCGATTGTACTGTAGCTTCCTGCACACCATCTCACAGCTCTTTCCACAACTTGGTTTTCTCAGCAGCCTGAGCCAAGGTTACACAGTTGGGCCATCTTAGAGTTGGACCTTGGACTCTTGACACAGAGGGAGGTGAAAACTGGGGAGAAGATGAAAGGGGGAGAGTTACAGGGAGACATTTACAATCTATAGGAGGAAGGTAAAGAGGAGCACACTTGGCATATCTTAATGGAAACTGCACCAAATACAACAGTGTGTTGCAACTTCACAGAAAAGTTAAACTGCATCTTCAATTTTCTGTTGCTGACATTTGTACCTAACAGGCACATAGACAAAATTTTCTTCCACTGAGGTTGCTAACCTAAGAAATGACCATTTTCACTGTTTACAAAAAACCATGATTATGTATTTTTTGGTGGAGACATGTGAAAGAAGACGAAGCAACCCAGGGCCAAGTCAAGTTGGTCTTCAGGAGATCCAGTTATTAAGAATCATCAAATCACTTGGATTGGGAGGGGTCTGAGGGAGTCATCCAGTCTTCCCTGCCAGCATCCCAATGCTTTTTGGCTGAGCTGCTCCAACCAGTGGATCCACAACCTGTCCTGATGCTTGGGGGTTATTCTGGCTCAGGGGGGCCCATTCCTCCAGCTCATCAGGGGTGCCTCTGAAGACTAATCCTGCCTTCATGGCTATGAACTGCTTCCCCCTTCCAGTTTACCATTATCTGCAGACTTGCTGAGATGCCTTCTGCCCCTTGTGTTGGTAACTGATGATGCTGATGCTGAACAGGATCGGCCCCAGTGTTGTTCCTTGAGTGATGCTGCCCATAACTGGCTGCCACTTGGACTTCAAGCTGTTGACTACTGCACTTTTACCTTGAAGGTCCTGCCCCTCATCTTCACCTTGCCTGCCTGGCAGGGGGACAGCTGCCATTCCCCATCTCCTTCACCACCACTCTGCAGGAACAGGCTCCCAAGGGCTGAGGGGGAACACAGGAGCATTTCTTGGCCTGGCAAAGGATGGGATTAGGAAACCCGTAGTTTAGCTGCAGATTAGAGTGACAAGGAATGGGCAACGGCAGATGACAGCTACGGTCTAAGATAGATAAATTACTTAGGAAATAGTATATGGGGGTATGAAGGCAGGCATGGAACTGGACGAGGCCAACGTTCCCCACAAAAGTGGTGGCGTAGATGAGTTGGAAGAGCCCAAACAAAGATATCTCCACCTCCGCACAGTTGGTGAAACCCAAGAGAATGAACTCAGTCAGTGCCGTGCAGTTTTCTTCAGGCATTTCATTACCTTGTGTTTGGTGTCGTACACGTAAGATTTGTCAGGGGATCGGTCAATCCTAATGGGTAAGCAACACACAAACACATTACATCCTTCACAAGATAGAGGTAATGGAAATGTAAGCATCTCACCCAATATCAGAGGGGGAAACCAGGGGCTTAGATGATGCCCATTAGGAGGACATTCAAATAGAGCTTCACAAACACACTTTATATGTGGAATTCCTTCCTATATATTCCTTTCATATACATGAAATAGCACCTCAGATGGGGTTTTATTTAAGAGCTAGACCATAGTGCAGATATAGAAGAAACTTCGTATGATATATCACTTGAGGAAAAACATATTAATTGAGTATAATAGCTGCTACACATTTACCTGTGTGAACAGTAGAGTAAGGAGTTCAGGCACAGTTAATAATGACCTTTCTGAGTCAGCAGTGAAATTGAACACTGGAAAAAGTGGATTGAAATGCTGGAACATAAGCAGGTTTTTTTTTTTTTTTTTTTTTTTAGACAAAAAGAAAAGACATAACTAGTTTGGAACAAACACAAATCATTGAGTTTAAAATAAAATTAAATGTTGCATCTCATTCTGGGATTTCTTACAAAATATTTTGTGGGTTTATTTTCCTGAGGCTGATTAATTGTTAAGCAACTGATGAAAAGAAAGCCATGAATATTGTTTTTAAATGTTCAAACACAAATATTTTTAGATTTTCCAAGCAATTTTCCCCACATACTTTTTTTGGCTGAAACTATTAATTGAATTTGAATTAGACTCAGTCCCCTAGAAAATTAATTCTGGGTATTAACTTTACCTTTCCAGAAAAAGTGTGTAATTTAACTTAACTTTGCAAAAGTTAAGACACATTTCTGCTGATGCCAGTAAAAATTCTAGCCAGGGCAGATATATCTTGCTCACCTTTACGTTTACAGGAAATATAAGGATTACAAAAGGACATCTAATAAAATAACTGCTAACACAGGTCAGTTAAATAATCCTGTAAATATCAATGCTATATGGACAAAGGCACAGACAAACCAGAAATGTCTATGTTCCTGAAAAAATACTAATAATCTAAGCTGCTTCATTCAGGATAGGATACTAGATGATTACAGTAGAGTCTGGGGGTTCAGAAAGGAGGGCTTCAGTTCCCAGCTGTGTTTCCAGGCACTCTAGTTGCAACAAATCTCACCTGTAGTTGGCTGTCAAAAGGTTGGTCTGAGTGCATCATCTTCAGCTCCATCTATAACCATTACAGAGGGATAGGTGGGATGCATCATACCCTGGATATGTGCATGTCTGTTGATGAGAAAGGAAGCCTGGATGACCAATACAAATTCACTGCCAAAATTTTAGATGGTTACACTCAAGTGAGATGAATCCCATTTTAGACAGCTTTGTTTAATCTTGTCTTTCAAGATCCTTCATTCTTGGTGAAGGCTTGGTGCATCCTAAAATCTGAATCCTTTTCTGGGTGTGACTGTTTACTCCAGAAAATGTCTCAGGTGACTCAGGTCATGGCATAAGTCCCCCAGTTACGTTCCTAGAATAAGGTGACAAGTTCCACAAAATTTCAGTTGTGTTTTATTTTTAGCCAAGACCAGTTAAACAGCGACCGTGTAACATTACAATTTATTTTGACACTATCACAGGCAATTTGAGAAATTTCTGGTGAAAGTAAAAAAGAACCTTTCTGCCCTGAAAAATATTACATGGTTATGCACATGTGGCTGCTTCTTCCTATTTTCAGCTGTTGATCGTGCTCAGAAATTTAGGTATGGAAATCCTACCAGCTGCTAAAAATTCAGAGGTCTCTGATGAAGATGTGCAAGAGATTTCATTTCCCAGATCAATATTTTAGGTGCAAAAATTAATAAAAAATAAACTCCTCCCTTTTTAAAGCTATATTCATAATTATTTTTTTCTTTTGTTGTATCATGATGCAGCAACTCTTTTCCTTTAGTGCATCTAAAATTCATTCAGTCAACAAGGCAACTGACTTAGAACAATTTCTACAGAACTCCCTGAATGGAAGGAAATTTTACTCATTAGGAGACTTACCTGCTAGGGAAATATTTCTTTTTTTCCTGGATGCAGGAAATGTTTCTTTTGGGGAATGTCACAGATTTTATATCTTCCTTTTGGACACGGGAGACCATGATGTTCTCAAGGGAAGAGCAGAACAAAAATTAAAATGCTACTGGTGTTGTCTCAGTGTGGAAATGTTTCAATGAAATTATATGCTCTAAAGATATTGTAAGCACTCTTGGAAATGCTTCTAATATTTCCTTGGACTGGAAACACATAAACAGTATTTTTTTAAAGCATCAAAACAGTGCTGAAATGAGGATGGACATTTTGGCAAAATGGAGTCCCAACCTGTGATCTGGAGTCACGGATACAAGGCCACTGCGATATTGAAGCAACCACTTTTTGAAAAAAAATTCAAATGCACTTCAAAGCGATCATGACAATTTAGAAAATGGAATTCAGGCAGTCATTAGAACTTTTGGTGACGTGATTATGATCATATCAAATTAAAAGGTGCTGGTTCTCACTAGCTAAAGACCCTATGTAATACAGAAATTATACATCCAGAGGAAGAGTTAGAGCAGTTTAACTTGTTGCCTTACTACTTATATTAAGCAGTAGTTAATCCTTCATTAATATCAATTTATATTATTTATCAATTAATATCCTCTTTATAAAAAAAAAAAAGGAGCTAATCCTTGTTCTTTCATAGGAGAGTTGCAATATTAATTGACCTAAAGGCATTCAGTGAATAAAGCAAGAATATCCAGCAGCTATCTAGGTGGTCAGATACAATAAAAAAGCTTTCAATTCAACCGCTCTTCACTAGCAGATGTTTAACTTGTTTGACAAATGTGCAGCTGATGTCTTTTTCTGTGAGGAAACTTGGGTAACACTTTCAATGTTTTTATTCTCCAACTAACAAGCTTTATTTGCATTGCTTGCCTTTTCCTTCCTTCTGTCTAGTTCATGTGTGCAATGGAGGGCATATATATGTTCATAGGCGAGCACTTAAGGTCTTAGGGTTTTATGGCATCTGAACTGAGCCATTCCTCCCAGTGGTCTCCAAGAACATCTAAACGGGATGAGGATGACTTTGAGGCATGCAATTTGTGTTGGGCAATACACCAGACCTCAAAGGCTCTGGAGGTCAGACAAACCCCCAAAATGCATAAAAATTCATCTTAACTAGTTTTAGGCATCTAAAAGTTATTAATCTAAGTAAGTTAGGTTCTTTTAGCAATCATTGGCAAGAAATAGGCACTTCCAAAGGACAACTCATCCCATCGTAAAGTAAGTTTCTAAGGAAAATGGCATGTATTGCTTTGTGCAGGTCTCTCCCTCCCTACACTGACTATAAAATAAGCCCAGATGGCTAGGTTAGGCTTGCATAGCTCAATTTTATGCTGCTGAAATTTTACAAAATGGATCCTACCCTTCCTATCCCCATACCCTGTCCCTCAGCACTTACACAGAACACAGCTTGAAGCTCTGGGGTATGAGTTCACAGATGACACCCCTGAGGCAAGACCCTAGATACTGACCAAAGCAATCACTGACAAAGCAAAACACCGCAGCAGAACTGATTTTTATTTCTCCCATTTCAATAAACTGTCTGTGAAGAGATGGGAAAGCTCCACAGAGGCTTCTAGTAGCCAGTGATGGATGAATTTGGACCTTCTGAAACTCTGGGCAGGAGCTAAACCATGACACATGAGAGGGATGTAATGGATGCTCTGGTTTGGGGGGTGGGGAGGGGAGCGATGTGGGAAAGCCCCTCCAGAGGAATATGGGAAAATTACCATGTTTGGGTTGTTATTCATTTCTCTGCTCTTTCATTTGATATTCTTAGTATGGGGTTCATCACTCAACTTAAACAATTAAGAGTTACTTGTCTAAGCCTAACTTCTAGGCTACTCCTATAATCCATGTAGAGAAATAATCACTCAAATCCTAGAAAGTATCCAGAGCACAAACATCTCTATATAGGCTACTGTGGACATTGCTTATCTGAGTTCAGGAGAGGACTGTGTATCTCTCTTCTGATCCAGTTGTGCTTTCAGGGACCAGTCATGTGTCTAGTATTAATTAACTATGTCAGATGACTACAGACTGTAAATCAGTAAAAATACATCTTAATGGTCCAATAAGGAAGACTGCCAGCAACGTAAACTATCTTTAGATCAAATAAGGAGAATGCGGACTGGAATTCAGCTTGCATGTGTTGGTATTGTTTCATGAGGTCCAGCAAAAACGTGAAATCATGATTACCCTCCCTTCAAGTCGGCTCCTTCTAGTTCTCATATAAAGGCTGATCATTTCATGAGGCCAGCAATCCACTGCAGCCTCTTGCTCTGAATGACCCCATGACTTAAAGGATCTGTGGCCAGAGAGAAAAATGTCATCTATGTAAAAACAACACGAAAAGAAAGCTCCAACTTACTATCAAAATAACTGATAACATTACCTGGAGAAGAATGAATCCTCTGCTTATGTTCTGGAGGTTTTTTTCATTGTTGTTATTTTTTTTTCCTAATGAGCTCTGTATTCATGAACCAAAGACCTCAGCAGACTGCAACCATTGCATCACTCAGTGGGATCCCTCCGGGACATATACAGCACTTAAGGGAAGCTGATTCTGAAAGTTGATTGTGAAGACCTTGACGTTCCCCTGCTGACTGTGCGTACCATCTCATCTGTACTCAATGCCAGACAGGGAGGGGCAGAATGTGCCAACAGCTTACTTGATCCTGTAGTCAGAGCTTCTCTAAATGCCATTGTGTGTCCAGCTTACTAGCAGCATTTGGTCCCGAGGAAAAGAAAGCATCATTTTTAACGTTAGTTTCCAAGGTAGGAAACATAACCATAGTCTGAAATATTATAAAATCTGACAGACTGTTAATTGTGTCACTGTTTTATTCTCTATCCTTGCTCTGTACTGTAAATCTTGCACATAGAATGCACATAATTGCAGTCTATGTTCATATATGCAACAGTTAAAAAATTAATTAATGAATTTTCATATAAGGTACACTGGAAGTAAAGTCTATAAAAAAAAAATAATGCAGTCAGAGAGGAAAATTGTTTTGACCTGAGCTGGATTCTTTTTCTTATTTTGGAAAATAGGAGAACAAGTACTTGTGAATGTCCATGTGGCTTCTTTTCCTGACATGTGGAGACTTTTGGACTCCTGCTCCTGGAAGTTTGTACTTAGAGTGAGAAGTGACATTCAGGTCAGTACTTCAAGAGAGGTCTCTGCCCTCAGCTGGGGCAGATCTGCGATAGCTGCAATTCAGCCATTCTCTGTGGTTACAACAGATGCAGGGTTGGTTTAAGTCTTAAACATGTGTTTAAGTCTTAATCTCAAACCACCAAAATCCACAGAAGTTCTAATATTGGCTTGATGAGCACTGAAATGTGGGGTTACAGCAAAAGAAGAATCATTTAACAGCATCAACTTGTCATACAGACCATAGCGTTGGTCACTACAAATAGTCCAACTGACTTGTCTAGAATTTCCTGTAGCGCAGAAAATTATTAGCAATCAAGCTGTTGGGCTCTGCAAGTTGCTGCTAATCAGTTGAACTACTGTAACTGTCTGAAAGTGCACTCTCTTAATTGCTCTCAATACAATGGAAATAACAACAGCTTAAAAGATGTTTCAGTAAGAAGCTCCACCTTGCAAGCTCAAGCATTAATTTAATACACCTGCAATTAACAGTTCTCATTTTCTACAGAACTCTAAACAGAAATGTCAAAACAAGACCACAATCTGAAAACAAGAGAGGCATTTTTCTTGAAGCCAATGTTTTAAGAGAAGTGAAAAGGTAATTATGAGGCTATAGTGTTCTTCCCTTTGTTTCACCCATAGACATGCTGTTATTTAACATGCCTATAAAGTCTGATGGTCTGATTTGTCGGACTAAATATTATCCCCTACAGAGAGAGACTTCTACAGTTTATCTAATCATTGTGTGCTCTTCATAAGCAGTGATGAGAAACTGGCATCTCTAAGAGGCAATTCATTTCACCCCGAAGTAAGTAGACATTTTAACTAACTTACATGAATTTTACCTTAAAGTGCCTATTTCTTTTCTATGACTGTAAATGAAGCCTTGAATGGCTACCTCAAATGTATCTATCCACCTAGGAAGTAGGTAAATTAGGCAAGAGGGATTCTGTCTTCAGTGTCAGCTCCTATGTTTCTTTCAATTTATACGCAACTCCTTTCTTAACGTTGGACAAAACAAGTGTGATTTTGTCAGGACACACTTACAGACTTTCCTCCTGCCATTAGCATGAACATGTTCAGGGACGCAGGGCAAGGTCCATGACTACACTGCCCTGTCTTGTCCTTTGAATTGTTATGCTTGGAATCAGCAAATAAACTTTAATGAAATTGTCTGCTTTATAACATAAACTGCTTTTCTACATGGAGTTTTTTTTGGGGGGGTGGGGGTGGCGGGTATCTTCCTATGAGGACTTCTCCTCAGAACTGCACTGGCCCACTTAAGTGTCATCCTTAGAAGCTGAGAGCAATTTGTTACTCCACTATTTAAGAACAACAGAGCAGATAACCAGAATCATCCTGTTATTCCTCCTAGGACATGACATTCCTCCTGACATTCTTCCATGGACACAGATAAGCATTTGAGAAAATTTAACAATAGAACTAACCAGGAAACATTAAAAAAAGATCAGAACGAATAACAAGTTTCTCCTCTTTCCTGGAACAATCTCAGCAATGGAATAAAAGTAATCCTGCTTTGAGACTGTCATTACAGAAGTGTTAAATGGATAACAGCAATTGAGTTAAGCATCCGGTTCTTGCATACCAACAGAGAGTTAGGTTTCCATTAAAATAAAGCAGCATCCAATTTTCTTCTACTACATTCCTGCCCGACATTCCCAGCATCATTATTACTTATTCTTCTATCCAGAGTTGTAACTTACTTGTGTTCTTTGATTTTTCTCCCTCTTAAAGATTCAGGTTCATTAACAGAATGGTCAGAAGAAACAAGACAACTGTTGATGAGTTCATTCTCTTGGGAATCACAAATATTTGGGAGCTGCAGGTCATTCTCTTTGTGCTGTTCCTTCTGATCTGTGTCACCTCGTTGGTCGGGAATCTCGGCATGATTGCATTGATCAGGCTTGACTCTCGACTCCACACCCCCATGTACTTCTTCCTCTGCCATCTCTCTCTGGTAGACCTAGGTAATTCCTCAGCGGTTGCTCCCAAAATGCTAGTGAGCTTCTTTGAAGAAAGGAAAGCCATCTCTCTGCTAGGGTGTGCAGCCCAGATGTACTTTTGTGGAGTCTGCATAATCACTGAGTGTTACCTGCTGGCTGCGATGGCCTATGACCGGTACATGGCCATCTGTAACCCTCTGCTCTACGTGGCCACCATGTCTCAAAAGTTTTGTGTCCAACTGGCTGTGGGATCCTACATAGTAGCTGCTGTGAGTCAAACAGTGCTTGTCAGCTCAGTGTTCAGTTTACACTTCTGTGGCCCTAATGTCATCAATCACTTCTTCTGTGACATTCCTCCGCTCCTGAAACTTTCCTGCTCCAGTACTTCTGTCAACGAACATGTGCTTTTTACCATTGCTACTTCCATTGCATTCAGCACTTTAGCATTCATTGTTGTCTCTTATGGTTATATCCTTACCACTGTCCTGAGGATCTGCTCCTCAGAGGGCAGGCACAAAGCTTTCTCCACCTGTGCCTCACATTTGACATCAGTCTCAATTTTTTATGGGACTATGATCTTCATGTACCTCCGCCCCAGTTCTAGCTACTCCCTGGACCAGGACAAAGTGGTGTCTGTTGTCTATACCCTGGTGATTCCCATGCTGAACCCCCTGATCTACAGCCTGAGGAACATGGAGGTGAAGGATGCTCTCAAGAGACTCCTAGAAAAAGTTCTTGTTTCCTTTAGAAATCAAACTGGTAAAGAGGTGTCATAAACTAAACAAAATAAACCTGGACATTCTTGAATTTCAGTCTCCATTTAGCTGCTGACCATTTAAACTAAAAGAAAAAGAAGATAGCAATCATGAGGACCCAAGCGCTTGTACACGTCATTGCTACAACATATAGCGAGCCACTGCTTGCTTTCTCCTCTGTCAGGGTGTAGCTATACTGTCTGATTTTACCCTTAAACCCACTAATTATACTCAAAGCCTCACGTGCACTCCTTTCCCACATGCCACCCCCTACTTTAAAGACTTGGTGTTGTGTCACTCCATAAGAAGTTGTATTTTTCAGATTGAGAAGCATCCCTCACATTATTTAGTTGTTCTGGCAGATCTTCAAGAGGGAATGATGGGGCAAAGAGGAGATCCAGGTCTTCATAGATGTTTGCTAAGAATAAATCTGGGCTAACGTGTTCAAAACCAGGAACGTTTCCAATTGGCAGTGTAGTCTGAGTTTGCAGAAGTCAGGTTTAAAATTACTAATAAGCAGTGCTCTTTTAAGATCAAATAAATGAATGCTACATATGTGCATTCCCCAGATAAGGTTCAGCAATCAGACACAGCTTGATGCAATCAATTCTATGTGACATCTTTATAGGACCCTTTGCTGATACAGAAACCCCATCTATTTTTAAAAGACAAACAAAAAAAATTTACAAGTCCCAGCTGTGGATTTAAATAGAAAATATCATCTAAGATGATGGATCACCACCCACAGATATTTATTTATTAGCAGAACCAATGCCACACCACATCAACTGAAGCCCTTAGGAGCAGCAGAGAAAAGGAGAGCTTTTGTCTCAAAATACTTGTGGGGAAGATCTTCCTATGTGCCACACTTAAGAAAAATTACCTTGGGAGATACATATTTCACCCCTTTGATAATGAAGTGCTCAGAGACTAGTAAATATGAATTGCCCATTTCCCTGTCAGATACACAAGATTAGGGACATGAATCTTAGCCATGCAGAAACAGAGTGGTTCAGACACACCTGTGACACAATAGAAAAGATATTTGGGAGAATGACTAGTCCCTAGCCTGACGTCAAACTCACTGAACAGACCATGAAAAACTACTGGACATGACAGGAGAAACCACTGGACATAACAAGTAACAGTGAGGAACTGTTGAATTAACAGCACCATAACAGAGAGCCAGATTTCACCAGTGGTTAGGAGGGCACCAGAGGTGCTAGAGATGGGCAGACTTCACAGATGGTTGAAGGGGAAGCGTTGGGCACCCTTTGGGGAGCAGACCCTCACAAGGCCAGCAGTGCCTAGGAACCATACCAGAAACACCACGGGTCTAGTTTACCTGGGTATCAAGAATAGCAAAATCAGGTGTGAATGTAGCAAAACTGGAACGAACATGGGGAAGTGATCAGGGTGGGTCATTTCTTTGGGAGGAGACAATGGTGGAGAAACTGAGGTATCGTGGCTGATGAGGGAAGAGCAAGAAGGGGACAATGAGAGAAGGGAGGCGTTAAAAGAGGCTGGTAGCCTCTAAGCAGGCTGCTGGTCAGTTTGTCTGGCCAAGCCCCGTGCTTGACCACTGCAGCTGGTCTCATCCTCTTGTTAAATTGTATTTGCAATGATGAGCTATGTATTTATGACTACTTCTGCCAACAACTGGGTTTTAGAGCTTAGAAATTCTTTTGGGGAAGAGACGCAACTACATGCCAGGTATAAGCAATGCAATTATTTCATCATAGTCAGATGGGACATCAAACTGAATGAAAATCTTCTATCCACGTGGCCACACAGAGACAGCAGAAAATGCACACATCTAGTAGAATGAGAGCTCCTAGTCACTTCTGCTGTATGTGATAGGTTGGGAACAGAAAGAAAATAGCTTTAAGGAGAGATGGAGCAGAACATCAGAGTCTAGCCCTAAAAACAAGAAGTCTTGTGAAGAAAAAGGAAAGGGGTTTAATACTGAAGATATTCAGGGATATTTCATACCTGGGTTAGACAGGCTGAACAGTGTTTTCTTTCGGAGTCCATGGAAGTTTAGAAGTAGAGGCATGTTCCTGCAATGTATCTGCATGGCTACTGTCAGGGAGCTGCAAGGGCCAGCTGGTCCCCAAGGGACAGGGAGCAAGAAGCCAAGGGGGACACCAGGGCAGGCAGTGCCTCAGTCTTGGGGCACAGACCTACAGCAGCTGAACACAGCCTGCAGAGCCAAGGGCTAGCAATGGGGTCTGTTAACAGCCCCAGCCACAGCAAACAATGAACTAGGTACAGGGTCCATCCACAGCATGCCATCAGGAGCAAAGGGAGATGGGCCAGGAACAGGGGTGGGGACAAAGCTACAATCTTGATTCAGAGTCCATCCAGGAGGCAGAGACATAGCTGCAGCCAGACACACCTACAGCATAGCTAAGGAAGGACTGATGGTCCTAGACTGAGCTTAAATGGGCCATGGGCAGGGACATGTGTGTGGAGTGGTCCAGGTGAGGCTGGTCAGGGCCATTAAGTCCTATTAGTGCCTTCAAGGCCCTGGCAGCTTCTAGGTGGAGTCGGGAAGTAGTACCAGGAAGGCTGAGTTTTGGCCGTGAAATATGGCCAGAATAATACTAGTGAGAAGGTGAATCTCTGTAAGACGAGTGATTCTTTTGGAGAAGTTGAGGAACTCATTAAGACTCCACTGATAAGGGCTGTCCTAAGCAATTTAACCCCTCCTTTTCCTTTCCAAATTGAAAGAACTAAACACAAACCTCACTTTCTAAATCAGCCGAAATACCCACTTTACATGATAGTAAGTTTTCAAGGATCCACATCTTCGCAAGTAGAGGAAATACAGTTTTTAATATATGAAGATGCAAAGTACTTAAAGGGTGGCTACGAAGAGGACGGAGGCTCTCTCTTCACAAGGAGCCATATGGAGAAGACAAGGGGCAACAAGTACAGGTTGCACTGGGAGAGATTTAATCTCGACATAAGAAAGAAATTTTTTACAGTGAGAACAATCGTTCACTGAAACAACCTCCCCAGGGATGTGGTAGAGTCCCCATTGCTGGAGGTTTTCAGGATACAATTGGACAGGGTGCTTGATAATCTCATCTACGTTCCCTTTCCCATGGAAGGTTGGACCAGATGATCTGTCGAGGTCCCTTCCAACCTGGGCTATTCTATGATGATTGTATGAAGTATCACCAAAGTAATAAACACTACTTCATGTGTGTGTGCACTTGTATGCATGTGCAGTCCAAGGTGAATGAGAGTTATGTATTAGTCTTTAATCTCCTTGTTCTCAGTGTTTATGTTGGCTCTATGGATTGCACTGCGTCTAAGCAGCTCATCCCACATATTGTATGTGTGTAAGTATTTAAGAGTAAAAAAGACTTTCAATGGAAAACAGCCCACTTAGAGGAAACAAGGTATCTTAGCAAAACATCATTAGATTTACTCAGCTACTTTCTGCAGTAGGAGTCTTGGGTTTGAAGTTTTGAAAGTCCTTGATTCCAAATTTATAATGCTCCATGGGTATAAGGAAGGTGGTCATGACAGATATGTGCATCTTTGCACATAACTTTGGGCAACCTGATCTAGTGAAAGATATCCCTGCCCATGGCAGGGGGGGTAGACTAGATGATCTTTAAAGGTCCCTTCCAACCCAAACCATTCTACGATTCTATCTTTTGTATACAGAATAAAAAATACTGTATAAAAAATACAGAGAAAAAGGGAGGAGAGAATGGCACTGGAGCACTGAATGCTAACTTTTTTTGATCTGCAAAGTCTTGGGAATTTTAAAGCCAGAACTATAGCCCAACCCGAATTTCACAACTGGATAGTATTTTTAAAGGAGAAAAAGAAATCATTCGCAACCTCTTTCATGTTGCACATTTTCATACCTGACAGCACCATACAAAAGACAGATAGGAAAATCTGTCCTGGTTGCATTGCAAACAATAAAAAACCACACATTAATAATATATTTGAATTTTGCTTAAGGAAAAAAACCCTTTTTTTCCTTAAGAAATGCCTTCTCCACAGCAAATATGGAGAAGTGAGAAAACAGACGAATATTCACAATTTAACCGTATTCTTTGTGCACTGGTTCTACATTTTGGCTAACATACACTTTGTAAGAATACAAGGTATTCATATGAGAAATGAATTATGGCAGTGATTGTCAGAGTGGCTCAGGAGGCATATTAAGCCGTCTACAACTGGCCTATATGATTATATTAAGTAGTAAAAGTCAATGTCTTTGTCAAGGTTTCAATTGAAGTTCAACAGCAATAGGCATATGAAATTTTTTTGAAGGCACATCAAGAATTTCAGGAATCCTTTATCTTTAGGAATAGATACATGAAAATGGTTCATTTTCATCCCTCACTAGTTATATGAGATTAGCCACATATGCAAATAGGTGAAGTCTGATTTTCAGTAGCAAATGTGAAGTGCAAATGCACAGATGATGCTTAATGTGGGGATTTCATTGATACAGGGTATTTTTCTTCACTTTGTTTGGACTCCCCCATATTTTATTCATTTACAGGGACAGCTTTCTACAATTAGAGGGGAACTTGTTCCAGAAATTCAGCTTCCCCTCCCAGCATCCTGGTGCAAAAGAGCATGTCAGAGAAGACTGTATTTGTAGAGATGTGAGTGAGCAACTGCAGGGAAAGACTGGAGATTCTCCTGAAGCGGCAGTATAAAAAAAGATCACCAAACAAGCTTGCCAACATTTTTCTGCCTGTTCCAGCTGGCCATTTGGTGATGGCGCTGTCTGTACTCCCACGCTGCTGTTCCAACAGGGCAGCCCCACTGGTAAGAATATGAGAATAGCTCTGTGGTGCTAGACGAGTCAGCCCAGGGGTATCAATTTCTGACGGCAGCCAAAAATAGATGTTCAGAGAAAGAGTATCAGAAACTGGACGAGTATATTATGATCCTTCCCTGTTAAAATTTTTCCAGCTCTGCCAAAGAAAATCATAGATGTCTGACAGAGCTCCCTCTCTCTAGTGTTGTAGGCTATTAGGCACAAGGAAAAAAAAAGAACGTCTCATTTTTGAGGAACACTTATGGATGAGCACCTAGCTCCAGGACGGGGTTACAGCTGATGACCTCTCCTCAGACATGAGTGCACCTCCTCATCCTRGCTGAAGATGCTTATATTCCTAATGGAAGCAGGTCCAAAGTGAGGTCTTCCTTCCCCTAAGGCCTCCAAAAGTTTGAATGAACCTTTGGCACACCTCATCCAGCACTGACACCTCATCAAAGATGTGTCGTGAAACAAACCCAGCCAGTGAGCCCAAATCCTTGCAGTTYAAACAGCTGAAGTTAAAAAAACCCCTAAACATATTTGCTGAATCCGGTGCAGTTCCCTCAGAAGCTCTTCTGACTTCTTGAGGTGTCCGCCTTGGGTCCAGGCAGATGGGAAAGAGGTGAATACCTGGTGCTAGGGGAAATTATCTAGGCTATCCATTGCACCACTGCCTTCCCGCTCCACCAGCCCTTGGGAAGTCATTTCACCAAATATAGGTATTTATCCTCCTCTTTCCCTTTCCAGACGGAGAGACCAATCCCTCTCTAGAAATGCTGATTCCTCTGAGCTGAATATGGAGGAAGCGTAGTTTCCCTTGTCCTCTGAAAATGGCTATTTTCCGCTGTTAACTACACAGAAAGTTAGTAGCTTAGACCTCGGTAAGTAACTTTTGGACACCCGAGGAGGATTTTGCCTTATGAGATGTATCAGATTCTGCATCTCCTGACGTCTTCAGACCAAAATTGGAGTATTAGTGTGTTTCACCCTCACAGAAGTCACTTGGCTCAAAATAGGAATAACGG
>JAYKAV010000466.1:0-91963 GCA_035582835.1 Phoebastria nigripes | reverse complement strand
GGGGGGAGTGAGCGAGCGGCTGTGTGGTGTTTGACTGCCTGCCGGGTTAAACCACAACAACGTCTTATGGCAATGAGTCCTACCCCCAAATTACAGCATGTTCTCACAGCACTGGGCAGCACAGTATAGTTGTATCAGTGCTGTTGACATATCTGCAACCTTATTTTGAAGCAAGGTCTACAGCTCGCAATACCACACTGCATGAATACTCAGCTTTGAATTCTTTTCATGAGACATACTGTTTTGTTCCCTTTGCTTCTTCATACTCTGTCTGTAAGTTCACATTTCCCATCATAGATGGAGAAGATATGCAGAGAAAGAGAGTAACGCCAAGGAATAGAGGAAAATGCAGAATATTAAAAAGGTCACAACAGTATGGCACACTATTTTAATTCATAAAATGTTAGACAGTCTAAATGCTTCCTGACACCTCATTCTAATGACAAATACTGTAATAAGAAACATAAATGGCACAAATTATTCCATTCAGTTGACAAAGATTATGAAAGCAGGAAGAGGTGCAAAATTAATCAGTTCTTTTCGTATAATTGTATTCATGTAGTGGTCTTTAGACATATTATTTAGAATGACTAAATAACAGATCTAACTTAGCCATTAACTATAATAAAAGAAAATGGGGAGAGATTTTCCTTAAATTGATTATTCCAATTTTTAAATAAAAATCATTAAGGAACTGGATTACTGTTAAATCATTTTCTGTTCATTTCAGTATAACTTTTTTCTGGCGTAGTGTGTGTATTAACTTCCTTCTTTCCAGGAAAGGCTCCACTGGAGCAAGAATCACATTTAACTCGAGAGGACAAAATTGATCAGAATTTATTAATAGGTTTCTTACTGTGCCTGCTAGTATGCTGCCAGACTGTTCTTCAGTATCCTAAATATGCTAGAGAGCATATTTTTATTTGTACCCAATCACATTTTATCCAGTTTTGAAGACTGCATAGAGCAAGATTTTTTGTTAATAATGATGCTATTTTCAATGTAATCTATTTGTCAGAATGGGAACTTTGCTAGCACAGCATATAGCAAGCAGAGAGTATGTGCTCTTTCACACAGCCCCACTACAGTAGCTGCTGGCACTGAACTGATTAAGAGCTCTTTATCAGTGCAGCTGAGGCTTACCATAGGCTTACCATAGTCACCTCTTTGACCTTGTTAGCTCCTGGCTGCATGAATATTGCAACTGTTTTAAGATGTTTTATCATGACCCTTGCTCATAAGACAAAATTCTGGTGGCTGTGAATAGCCTGCCCATGTATATTCCATAGCCCTGGTGCTCAGGTGCTCCAGGCACTCATGCCTGTACTGTTTGGCCAGCTATATTCCTTGAAGAACATGGTGAGCTGTGGGTGTCCTTGGGCCTCCCTCCACACAGCATAAAAGGGGAAGTCTACCTGTGCCTGAAAATACAGTATGCAGCAGTTTTGAGAGGTGTGTGCCTGCTCAGTGAACATTTAAAAGCCATAAGGCTGCTACCTCTCCAGAATTGCCAACACCTGAGTGATGGAAGGATCTTGTAGAGTTCTGCGGAGGAGTACCTGCCCCTGTACCATTTTATCCAGTGATAATGGATGCCTCCACTTTAGGATAGCGAACTTACATATGTCAGTTCTAGACTCAAAGACATGTATCTACCCAAAAAAAGTTCACTTAACATTTGACTCCTAGAGCTAAGAAATACTTGGTAGGTTGAGTAACACTCTTTGCAACACTGAGAGGACTGATACGGGTGGCAGTTTACTGTCATCCTACCTGTGTCTTCACCCTCTTCCCTGTGCACTATGCAAGGTAGATGAGATCAAAACAAAAAGGAGCCATGAAAGAGTCAAACATCTTATCTGTTGTTGAGTATAACCAGGATAAAAGGAAGAGCCGACACAAAGCCCTTTCATACTGCTGGTCGAAGTTTTACAGGCTTAGGTCCAGAATGCACATGGGTCCCAGGGTTATGATCTTTTCCCCAGCCATATGTTCCTTTTTTATATGTTTCTCAGGCTAAGGAACAAGGTTCACTCTCCTAGATTCCTATATCAGTAAGCAGTTTTTGAAAAACAGAGTTCCCCCTCTCATTTTACACTGTAAGGACTTGCACAAGGCTTTCCACTTTGACTGCTACAGTTTTTACTCATTTTGTGTTATAAGCCATAGGACAAGCACAGCAAGGCTGTGGCTATTATTGCATTGATGTCCCTCACACCAGGGCTATCACACACGATAGATAGTGGAGTGAGGTTGCTGGTATTCCACAYGCTTCTTTATAGCAAAAGATGAGCAAGGAAGAGCTGCTAATGTCTCTCACAGGGATTCCCTGGCATGCAGGTACACATCCTGTCCAACTACCATCCTTAGTGGAGCAATGGCCACTTGGGAGCCATGGAGAATCACAGAATAACAAAATAATTCAGGCTGGAAGGCAGTTTAGGAGACCTCCAGTCCAACCCCTTGCTCACAGCAGGGTCAGCTGTGAGGGCAGACTGGGTTGCTCAGGGCTTCATCCAGTTGGGTCTTGAAAACCTTGGGTCTTGAAAACAAGCATAGAGACTGCACAACCTCTCTGGCAATCTGTGCCACTGCTTGACTATGGGGAAAAGTTTTTTTCCTTTTATCTGGTCTGAACCTCTGTTGTTGCTGTTTGTGTCCATTGTCTCTTATCCTCCTGCCATACACTGTTGTGAAGATCCTGGCTCCATCTTCTCAATAATCTCTTCATAAGTATTGGTTGTTGTTTCGTCCCCCCTCAAAACCTTCTCTTCTTGAGGCTGAACAAGCCCGGTTTCACTGCAGTTGATCAATGTCTTTTTTGCATTTGGGGCCCCATAACTGGATGCAGTATCTGCTGGGAGTGCTGAGTAGAGGGGGTTATTGACTTCCCTCCATCCACTGACTGTGCTCCCGTCAATACAGCCCAATACGCCAATGGCCTGTAGCTGCATGGGGTTCTTCCTTCCCAGGTGCAGGACTTTGCATTGAATTGTCGAATTTCATGAGGTTCCTGTTGGCCATTTCCTCCAGTCTGTACAGGTCTCCATTCAACGGCAGCTTTGCAGTCCTATCTGTCTCCTCAACTCTCCAAATTGTAGGGTATGAAACTCATACAGCTGGGGAAGCTGGCCATTTTTACTACTGCAAATAACAGTGCTTTAAAGAGAAGCTCATAACTCATGTGCTTTTCCACTTGATAAGGACTCATAAACTTGTTCAGAACACAGCATCCCCCCTACAGAATTGCATAAATTCTCCCTGCTCCTCTACACACATGACATGGAACCCAGTAAGTCATATTTTTATTAATCTGCACGCATTGCAATTTGGTCAATAAAATAAACCTTCTCCTCATTTGTCAGTAAGGATTTAATATCAAGCACTTCGCACTACCATAACCTTATAAAACTACAAGCTAGAATATGAGCATGGGGAATAGATGGAATAGACATACATTGTTTAATGGTTATTTATATGAAGCATCTCATATAAATCAATGAAAGTATTCATGTAATTAAAGAGATTACAATCTAGTTCTGGAATGCTGTTATATGTGCAAAATATTGCACATAAATTTTAAGGGTATGTTACAAGTACTAAGGAAGTAACGAGACCTAAACTGTAATCATCCATTCCATTATACTTTGAGATTATTTTGATACAGAATGCTTGGTTTTGTCTATTTTGTGAATTCATGTAATTCCAATTTGACAAATTCAGTCTTTTGAAATGGATAGGCTGGATATCAGTATGGATTTCAAGTATCTTGCAAAGCAAGCCACAAGAGTTTCAGGAAAGTGAACACATAAATGTGCATATACATTCAAAAACCCTACTTCACCACAGTTGGGAAAATCCAAACACACTGTTTTGAAAAGAAAATCCACATACCAGAAAGCAAAGACATATAAGACCTGTGTCTTATAGTACCAATATTCTAGATATAAAAACTAAGTAAAACAAACAAATGGTAATCACCTTTCTTCAAAATGGGTACTACACAAAATGATGTATAAATCTTTCATCTCCACCTCTTCTGCCTGTTCCTCCTGAACCTCCATCGTCAGGATGTCAGACCTCGCTGTAGCTCCTTCACCACTCTATCCCCACAGCAGAGGCCAGGTCAGCTCCCCCAAATCTGAAAGTCCTGTTCTTTAACAGCTATAGCTCCCACCTTGACCACTGATGGTGTTTCTCCTTCTCTTCTAACACTCATTTCTCCTGAGTTTTAAGGATTCTTTTTTCATTACTTACCCTCACCAGTCTTAAGAACTCTTCTTGCTATGCTGCTGCCCATTTCTGGTTTTTTTTGGCCCTTCTGTTATTACAGCAGTGGTGTAATGTATGCAGTTTCATCACCGCCTGGGCCCCTTAACACCTGACCAGCACTGACCAGAATCATTCTGTGTGTTAAGTGTGATGTGTTACAACCACCAGCTCAGTCCCAGCAAACTCTGACCCTTTGGTCAGCAGAGTCTCTAGACTGATGACTAAAAACTGTGCATGCAGCTGGAGAGGGAGCTTTATGTTCACCTCTTACTTTCTTTTCTTAGAGAAGAAGAGGACCACAGAAGTTACTGGAAGGACAAACGAGCTGACCTGGTGCCTCTGTGGAGCTAAGGAGAAGGAGTAAGAGGAATGTCAGCATTTGCTGCCTGACAGCCTTCAGCCAGAGCTCCTCTGGTATTATCAGCCAGTACAGTGCACACTGCACCAGTCAGCAGAGAGAGAATATAGGAAAATTAGATATACTGAGAATCTAAATGAAAAATAGCAATACTATCTCTGCTTTCCTAATCTACAAGAATTTCTCAGACTTCCTTGTGCAGATTACAGCTGTGATTGTGTCCCTCTTCTGCTCCCCCTTTCTTCTTCCTCTGTCCTAAATGCTTGAACACAGTTGCTTTGAGAATGACCATCCTCTGTTATCACAGGGTTACATTGGTATTTCAATAGTTTCTGTTTTCATCCACCCAAGATATTAACCCCTAAATTTAAAGAGTTCRTAATATTGAAGCCAGATCCTTCTTCTTCAGAGGATAGTGATGTACCACAGGGGACTTCCAGTCTCTACCACAACAAAGGCAAGCTTCCCCTTCTTATTCACAAAATTTCCCCTTAGATTTCCTCCATTCTGGCCCTGTCAATTGAGAGCCACCTACTTCTACTTCCCTCATCTTGGTCTCCCCTTGGTTCTCCCAAGACTAYGCAGAACTACTCTTTCCTTTGTGATTTCTCACATAGTAGCAGTTTTGCCCTTTGCCACTTTCCCTTATTTAATCCCTCCCTCACCTCTCTGTTCATATTCAAGTAATATGGACCACGCTCACCTTCTCCAGTTTTGTTACTTCCCCCTGACACTAATATTACTCTATTGACTCAATCATCAAATACTTACCTCACTCTTTTATATTTTAACTTTCATTTCTTTCTAATCTATCACACCACTTTGTTGTCACTTTGTGCATGCACCAAAGACACTGTTGTCAGTTCTGCAAGGTTTTATCTTGCTATTACTCTTGTCTTTCAGAAGCATTTTATGAAATTTTGTATGAATGTCATTATACAAAAATAAATTGAATTGTTACATTTTGTCATTCATGCCTGAGTGAATGTGTCTTATGGAAAAAACCATATCTGAATTTCAAAGTCTTCACAGGATTAGGATTTTCAGGGTTTTTTAATGACTTATTTTAAGCATTGCCTGCAGTGGAGGAACTAAAAAATGTGGCTAAGGGAATTACATATGTGTATAAAGTAACCCCTGTATTTCAGTAACACTGAAATAACAGAAAATAAATCAGAGATGATCAAATAGGGAGAATTATTACTATAGAGAATTAACGGGGGAAAAAATTAGGACAGCGAGTCATACAAATCTTATTTTCTATCAACTGCTCCAGCAACCACTTAGCTTCACCGTATTATAAAACATTACACAACAGCATTAAAGAAATGGGTGTGCTCATGGCTCCCTTGCACTTATATTAAAAGAATGGAAGGGTATATACCACATAACAATGCATCTACAGTAAACYGAAAGACAGACAATCATAGGCAAATTTGGATGTCTAAAGAAAAACAGATGTTCAGTGGGATAACAGGAAAGATACAACTTCAGACATGTAGTATGAAGAGACCAAGACTGCCACAAATAGGAAGTCAGATGAGGATGCAGAAATGGTGTACTTATAAACAACAATAACAATCCTTGAAAATTATTATTAATGTGAGAAAGATCTGTTTCAAAATGGGAAATTCTGCTATATTTGATTTTTAAAATACTGTGATGCAATGAACAAAAATACCACCTCAAGAAGATATTATGGTTCACACCCTTCTCTCCGGAGGTAGGAGAACAAACGAAATGGCAACACACCTCTCCAGAGGCAGAATGATGGCAGGCTGAAATCTTGTGCTCTCTCACAGTTGCTCTCTCACATCAGGTGCTGCAGAGCATGTGCCTCATGGGATATGTCAGTTAAAAAGCTTCAAGTCTCCTCAGTAAAATCACCCTGCCTTCTACAGCAAATTTTACATGAAGATTCCCTTCACACGTGGGAGATTCTTCGCTTGACTGCTTTAAGGGTCTCTCTGTATCACATGTTGCAGCTCCATAAACCTTCTATGGAGCTGGAAGGAAAAAGAACACGTCTGTTCATTTGAAATAATCTATAAAAAGCAAATATCATAGCTATAGGTTTGGTGATGGTGGAATTCATGACCCACCTTTTCTTTTGTTATTGTCTCTTTCTTTGGAAAAGGACATTATAAAATAATCATAGAATAGACTAGAATCATAGAATAGAAACATAGAATAGTTTGGGTTGGAAGGGACCTTTAAAGGTCATCTAGTCCAACCCCCCTGCCATGGGCAGGGACATCTTCAACTAGATCAGGTTGCTCAGAGTCCCGTCCAACTTGACCTGGAATGTGGCATTCCAGAGATGGGGCATCTACCACCTCTCTGGGCAATGTCTTCCAGTGTTTCACCACCCTCAGCGTAAAAAATGTCTTCCTTACATCTAGTCTAAATCGACCCTCTTTTAGTTTAAAGCCATTCCCCCTTGTCCTGTCGCAACAGGCCCTGTTTGTTCCCATCTTTCTTATAAGCCCCCTTTAAGTACTGAAAGGCTGCAACAAGGACTCCCCGAAGCCTTCTCTTCTCTAGGCTGAACAACCCCAACTCTCTCAGCCTTTCTTCATAGGAGAGGCGTTCCATCCCCCTGATCATTTTTGTGACCCTCCTCTGGACCTGCTCCAACAGGTCCGTGTCCATCTTACGCTGAGGGCTCCAGAGCTGGACATATACTTCACTATCCTATAATACTTCACTATACTATCCCCTCAGCACCCTGCCTCTCTCACCAGAGGGATGTGGTTCTTCTTCCATACTAGAGCCAAGCAGCTCAAAAAGATTGATTCAATGTTTTTGGTAAGAATCAGAATGTGATTGTGTTGCATTGTTGTCAGAACATTCCCCATTGATGGCTAGACCATAATATTTTATTTCTTCCTTTCTGTCTCACCACCACCACCGACAGAAACCCTAGCTGGGTAAGAGTTTCTAGCTCTTTACTAAGTACTGTAGCAAAGGACAAAACCTCCTGAAGCAGAAAGACTTCCTCCCTACCAGCACCAGAACCACAAAAGTCACAGGACAGGCTTATAAGAAGCAGAGTTTGTATTTTGTCATTTGCAAAGTTACAACACACACTTTTTATTTTTTTTTTAACAAAGTTTTGCTCTTTGCATCATAGAAAGAATGACAAGACCATACATGTAATATTCTTTCAGTGTGGAGTCTATCATTATTCAATAAGGAGGAAATATAAATACAGCTTCAAACGAAAAAATATTCCCAAGACTGCTTAGAATTGTAGGGAAGCAGATGCCATCATTATCCCCAAATTTTTATTATGCCAACATGTTAATGGCTAACGTCTCATCATAAGATATTTATCATCATCAGTTAGTGTGTTATGCAGGTACCTGCATAATACACTCCATATCAAGCAGTGGATTATAGCTGCTACAGGAAGAGCCTTGTATATATGCCTAACTAGAGCTTACAACTTACTATTTTTTAGAACGATTCATACTGTGGTTTTGGAGTCCAGGCTTTATACAACATACCTGTTAGGAAACTGTAATAAGCTGCCTTTGAGATACAATATAATAGCTTTTTCATTTTTAAACAGCTTCAGAAAAGATTTCCTGAGTACTAAATGCTTCATTTAGTAGGGCAGAATTTACTCTTTGACTGAAATGACCAGTTGCTCAAATGTACTTTTCAACTGATGCATAACAGTGAAAGAAAACAAGCAAAACAACTGTAAATGATCAAAAAGAAACATGTTTATGTAAGATATCATTATGTAACTACCTGTTTTCACTGTAATAGCAAGCCAAATACCATATACCATCTGTATGCATAAAATATTTCCACCTACATGGCACGAGGCTTTGATAGTCCTTTGCGGACTCCTTTTCAGTTTGAAATGTAAATATGATCTAACTGCTGTGCTTTCACTTTAATWTCAGTGGTGCTTTTGTCCTGAGCAATTTGAGTTCACTGTCATTTCTTCTAAGTAAACATGTTGAAAGAAATTTGCTCTTTTAGGATCACAAATATCCTAAACATGGGAGTTACAGCTTTTGTATGCTCCAGCTGCTTCATAGATGAATAATGGTAAGACTTGAGCCTATTCTTAGCATATTTCTTGTAAAATTCCACTAGAAAAGCACACCAGAAGGTGATATACCGCTTGGCAATGAATTCCACGCAGAAATGTAAGGGAGAGGTCCCTCTTTGTGTAGAAAATATGTTCTTCACAAACCTAGCTTTAGCCTTTGTGGGAGACAATTGAACTTTCCATTACAGTGAGAGCAAGACAGAGATACCTGGTGAGAGGCAATATCCCTTTCAAGTTGCAGGGTCCAAACATTAAGTATTTTATGCATGCCTGGTTTCTCTTTGGTTAATAAAGGACTCAGTTGGTACACTAGCTACTATTTAAGTGTAGGAATGCGTAACTTTTGAGATGTGGAAGTCTTCAGACTTGCATAGAAACAGTTTCACCATTTTCTTCAGTCTTCCTCTCTGCTATGGAATTGACTGTCAACTATTTCTTGTTCCCTTCGTGCCTAGTGGAGTTTCTGTTTTAACAGAAGTACTTCACATAGTACATGTTGTTTACATTTCCTGAATATATTCAGTACTTTTCTTGATCTAAACAATGAAAGTGGTTATAGCCACTGAGCTGATAGTTATTTTCTGACAGATAGATTAATCAGATTTTTGTACAAAAGTACAGTGCTGCAGTAGCCCAGATGTTAAATCTGCAAGGGGCCATGCTTGTAAGAATCAGTCCTAGCCTGATTAAGAAATGAAAGAAAAAAACATGGAAACATTTTTCCTGATCTAAGAGTTTGTAAAAATCTGTTTCACAAAGCCTGTCTCTTAGCTATGTTTCCTTTGACATTATTTGTCCAGTAGGACACATGAAAGTGTATAAAAAGAAAAAGGATTTAACCATATTCTTGAAAGTGCTGTCATCCATTATGTCCATCCTATGGAGATGACAGCCCTCATGCTATCTCCATAGGACTGAAGGATCTTTAGGTGTATCAGTAGGAACACACTGGGCAGATATAACCTTAATCCTAAAGCCAGTCCCTCTGTCTCCAGTAGCACTTATTCTTCTTTTCCTTTCTGGCAGAACTACAAGGTTAATTTTGAAGAGCCACTGTACTGTATCCTGTAATCATGAGAAACTTCCACAAAAAAGATGAGTAGAAAGTAGAGTTCAGCAACCTCTAAATGTATGTTTCTATGGGAAAAGATTTTTGTTTCTGAAATAATCCTAAAGAATCAGTTTTCAGCAGGTAGACATCTGGATACATATGTCAAAATTGGACAAGAATTATAGCCCTGAACACACAAATCAATACCTACCTAGTAGGCATTTGAACACAAATGCCTACCTAGCATGTAACATCTTCAGTTACTTATTTTGCAACAACTATTGTTCGTGTGCTTTTGTACATACATCTTTTGTGGACAGACTTCAAGACTGACCAACACTTTTAATCATAGTTCTACCTGACAGTTAAGAATGGTTTACTTCTGTTATTTGTGCAAGAATATGAACAACAGTCCCCCCTGGGCCATCTTCTTATCTTATCAAAAGTCAAAAGCATGGGTTTGTGTTTACAATTTCTGCAACATTAGTATCATTTCAGCCAATTTATGGAAGCAGATCAGAGAGTAAAATCTTTATATATTTTTAATAATAATTTTTTATAATCTTAAATATTTACTTGCATTCCTATTTTTAGCCATAGTATGCTCAGATCAGTGGTTCTCTTCACAATGAGCAATACCTTAATGCACAAGCAGCTCTAGTGACTTTAGTGAGGTTTCCCATCCACCGTAGTTCAGTGCAGCAAAGCAAAAATGTCACAGGCTTGTACTATGCCTCCAGTCATGAATTCATGACAGAGGCTTCTGAAAGTAATTGTAAACAAATAAAAGTAATCACTCACAGTAGCTAACATCAGGAAAATGTTTTCAAAAGTATAATTATGTATCTACAAGTATGGAGTAAGGAAATAGGACTACATTTTGGAAGAGTTTCAGCAGTTAGTGGCATACATCCAACTGGACCCTTTGGCAGTTTAGATCCAGTCTTCTGAATGAGACTAAAGAAAAATCACCAGTAGAAAGCTTTCTCTAATATAGATCTCACTAAGCTTGTCAAAAGGACATGGACACACATGAGACGTGACCATACATGCAATTTGGAGGAAGACTATGGAGGTGTGACAGTGCAACGAGGGATGGAGGTCTTTGCCTTTTCTTGCAGTGATTTAAGTTAAAACTGTCTTCAGCAAGTCTAACTTTCCCCAGATTGAGGTGAAATGGAGTAATTAACTGCAGCTGTCTCCCTGAAGAGCTATGTGCTGTCTGCGCTGAGGTGAGTTCAAACAGACTATGAGAACATACAATGAGAGCAGTCATAATGAATCAGACCAAGTATCCTGTCCATTTAACCCAGTGTCCTGTCTTAGGCCTACATCCTAGACTCAGATGTCTACCGATAAAACAAGAACAGGGCAACCGTGCAGTGATAACTCCCAAGAAGATGTCCTTGCATCCAGTGTTTTGCAGGTCAGGAAGGCAGGACCTTCCAGGGCGTGAGGCGTTCTTCTCATGCAGAATCAAGCACTTGATGTGTAGGAAGTAAAGGCAAATTTGTCTAAATTTAACATAATTAAACAGCACTCTTGAATTGACTTCTAATAATTGTTATAAAATAACATAAAAACTAACGCATGACATCTTTCCGCCTACCAAGAAAAGCTTTTTGTTTCCTGCAGATTTTCTCTTACATAAGATGTATATCCTCAGGTAACCATCAGAAACAGTGCTGAAAGATTCTGAGCTTTAAAATTGCCAGTAAGAGTCTCTAGATTGTAAGTTTAGGGTAAATCACAGCTTTAGATACACGAGGTCATATTCACCTCCAGCGTTATGTTCTTGAAATCCCATGGATCAATTTAGCATAGACTTAGTGTGATTTTTAGAAAAGTTCACCCAGAGAGCAATTGCTTCATGTTGGATGACATATTTAAGTCCTTTATTGTTTCTGACAAATCACTTTGCTGCCAAAGCATTTGAAAAGTTCACAGCTCTTCCGTCTCCAAGGTGCAGTATATTTATCATTCAATCCTTCACTGGACTTCAAGATATAAAAGTTTTTCAGGGTCATGTTCTAAAATATGATTATAAAATTATTCAGGTTCTAAAAAGCTTATAAGATTATTTCTGAAGTTATTTTTCAGTGTCTTTTCTGTAAACTAGAAGTAAACAATTTGATTAGGCAAATATCTGAATCAAGACTCAGAAGTCTTATGCCACATCACTGTTGACGGAGCAGCCAAAACACTTGAGTTTGAATGGGCACTGCAGACCCACATATACATTTGTGCATCTCTATTATTTTCTGTATGCACRCATATACACACACATTCATCTACATATATAAACATGCATAGCTATGCAGCTATATGTATACATATATTAGTATTGGAAATAACTGTTGGAACGTATGTGCAACCTTTTGTTAAAGCTATTTCTGTCATTAACTGACCTTTTCAAAAAAAAAAAAAAAAAAAAGACAAAAAGCCATGGCTGATTATCACCCAAGATTCATGCAGTCATATTTCCCTCAGTTTTTATAAGCTCTCAAGAAATATGCTTTATAGAATACATAAGTATAAATATACATGCACAGCTGGATGTTTCATATCTTTATTAAAAGTGTGTGATATTTCCCTAAAGCAAGTTACTTTTCTATCAGCATATGAGAAGCTAAGGAGGAAAAATGAAGCCATATTGTAACAATTTTTTTAACTTCAGATATACTTGTTAGTCTTGTCTTCTTTCCAACCAGATTTGAAAATTGTTAGAAGCAAGCTTAATTACCTTTGCAATAAAAGCAATTAATTTTCTTCAGAGACTTAACCACAGTGGTTCAAAATACCATTGTGAATCTATAACATATAACAATCACGGAGACTCATGCTGCAAATGTTAGTAGAGCTATTCAAAGCATAGCGTAAATAAATGACTTAATGACTAATGGAGAACTGTCTAACACAAAGTAGTCTTCATCCTTACTTGGACATATTTCTAATATTATAGCCTACAAATATAATAGCAGAAAAGGATAAAAAGCACACTGTAGCATTTTTTATTATGCTTGAGAAAATATTTTTTAAACAGAAAACACCTAAATGATTAAAAAACCTCTTCAGAAAATAAGAAAATCAGACACTTCCATGGCTGATTATATCCAGTATTCATGTGTTGTTGGCTACTGTACTTTCCATAGACTACAAGAAAGAAGTTGTGTTTTATAGAATTCGAACATGTGAGGATTTTCTAATGACCCAAGTAGTCCTTGTAGACAGTCATGTATGTGCATGCACACACTCACACACACATGCACACATGCACACGCAGAGCATCACCTTCCTCCTCCCCTTTGTGTTCCCCCCCACCTGCCCACACCAGCAAGGAACTCATTCCATGGACATTGATGCTAACAAATTAGTGTAGGGAGTAGTTATTATCCAATTGCCAGGAATTCATTACTCATAATGGCAAGGTTTTCTATCTACCAGAAAGAAAATTGGTTATGTCACACGCAGAGACTATCACTAGTAGGGAGTTAGCCTTCAGGAATTGTAGGATGTTAAAAATGTGTTGTTCCTCATTGCGGTACATAAAATACCATGTCACCTTTATCACCCAGAATCTGTACTGTTTATCCATTCAGACCATACAATGGCTCACAAGTCTTGCAGGTCCCACTGTTTGAGAATATGGCACTTTTCCACAGGGTGCTTCAGAAGCTCCAGTATTTTTGTAATAGGACTACTAGTAGCTTTGGCTATGAGCCTAAACAATGATGCATATTGATCAATCAGTCACGCAATGTTACTGGCTTCTCTTCCTCCTTATGACCAAAGCTTTTAAAAGTATCCAGGTTCTTCACTGACAGAGAGCACACATACTCAGAAAAAAAAAAATGAACTGGTTAGTGTAGTTTCCACCCTATGGCAGAAGTTGGGGGGAACGGGGGGAGAGCAGAGAGGGGAAGGGGAAGGGGAAGGAAAAGGAGTAAATACTTTCATGAAAATGACAGGTGCAGTCCTGAATGTCTACGCTATTTCCTCTCTTCCCTTCCATAAACGGAGGGAATCAAAAGCTTTCTGCAGATGAGGTGTATCCTGGGGAAAGAGAATGGGAGCGTAGGACAGGAAGGCTCAGGGCAGCTGGAGAAGAGGGATAGAGAGATCAGAGGTGGGGGTGGGAAAAGAACAATGCTACATGCAGGGCTCCTGGAAYGGGGCTGGGCAGCAGTGAGACGGTAATGTATCATTCACCCAAAATAATACAAATACATAATAAGTAATGCTTTATAAATGCATAATAAATAGTAGAATGGCAAATACATACCAATGCCTACCAATACAGCCTTTGAATAAGCATAAAAACAGTGTCAGTTTTTGGTTTTCATGGACTTTTGAGTATTTTGTCAGATAAAATTAGACGAATCAGATTCTTATGGCAGATTTTCTAAAAAAACCTCATGGGAAGTTTCAATAGCGTGCTTGTGTTTGCTCAGGCAGCTACCAGATTTACTAGATTTGCATGTGCAAATATTTGAGTTCTATGTACATTCATGGAAAAGTAGCCATACAGACTGACATTAAAATAGAGTACAGAACGGGAACTCCTAGCCAACAGGCTTTCAGTGTGCCATTAAGTGTACTGCTATTCAGATTATGATTAACAGAAGAAAATAAAAAGAAACTTAGCTTTTAGCAGAAACCATTACCCTCAAATAAGAAATAAGACAAGTGAAGGGCATGACACAAGACCTCTGCTTTCCTTTTAATTACTATAGAATTAAAACATTGTGGAATAAATGCTTCCAGGAATAGACCAATAGAATAGGATTTTCCACTAAGAAGCAGAAACAAAAAACTGGCTGTAACTTTCTGTAGTTTGTAACTGGAGCAATCACTCATGTAATGAGCTACTCTTACATAGAACAGTGTACATACCTAGCTTGTTGGCTATTAAACACAAGAGCCCTGAAGAGTTATAGAATGTATCTAGCTACAACAGGGAGGCCATGTTTAAATCTATTTTTCCTTTTTGAACCTTGAGTTCTCGTCTAACAGTAAAACTCTACCAAGATGTTTATTACTGTGGTTGTTTTTGGTTTGGGGGTTTTTGGYTTTTGGGGTTTTTTTTTTAAGTATGTTTACATGAAGTGCAGGCTTTGTAAATTGCATTTCTAAAAATAATTACATTACTAGCTTTTGCATTATGCAGGACTCTTAAAAATATAAGCTATGTACAAATAATACTGTATTGACCAACCACAGATGAGACCTCCATGTTTTATCATGGATGTGTGACTGATAAACATAAAAATCTGTTTGCAGTGGTTTATCTCTGGTTTACACGGCCAAATGGCTTTATGATTCTCATGTTGGCCAATTTTTAGGAACGTGTCTCCAAACACAGTAAGTTGACAGGCTGTTGCTGCCCAYGACAATATTAATGTCCCTATAATTTTTTAAAGCTTTTTCATCTGTCAGTCTAGATAGTGTCTGCCCAGTGATTGACTGCTGTTAGATACGGCAATAATTCTACAAACAAACAATGCAGGTGTCCATCTGTGTCTTACAGGCACAGTACTCATAATCCAGCAAGTGTACTTGAATGAATTTTAAAGTCCCTGTGGACCAGAATGAGAAAAGGATTACTGGGAGAGGTTACATCCCATATTATACTAACTGATATGTTGGAAAAAAGCAGGCTATCAGACATGCAATCCATTCTTCAAGTCTAAAAGAGAAACAACAGGTTTCTCTTCAGGCTGGGAACAATTGCTATGACTTTAAACAAAATCTTTCAACCAGTTATAAAACCAGAAGAAAAAAAAGAAAAAGAAGAGGGAAAAAAAAAGGAGCTTGCTTATATAAATGAGCAAAGAAGCTTATTATCTACGGGGGAAAAGGTGTGATGGCCATTAGTACTTGAAGGCAAGGGAAGAGAGAGGTCTTTGGTAGCAGAGCCCTGATAAGGGTGAGTAATTAGCTGGTGATGGCTTTTGGGAGAAATTCTAATGCATCATAAAACCAGGGGCTCTACTGAGTTGGTAATTTTCAGTCCAATAAAATTATTAAAATATAAGAATATTTTATTTTCTAGGCTATATTGACTCACTGGGTTCAGCGAACTGTTATAGTTCAGTGGCCCAGGACAAAAGTGTATTCCAGTACTACTTTCTTTCCAACTTGTGGGGAATAAATTACTGTTTAACTTTCCCTCATGAAGCAGATTATCTTCCACAGTCACATCCAGTGAGCTGTTTTCCTTGGGTAACAGGTAACCAGAGCTTTTCCCACACCTACTTCTTTCTTTTCTCTACACCCATGGTTTCAGTTCAGATGGAAATTTTTCAACAAACAACCCCACTGTTTTCCTCTCAGGACCATCACCGAAATCTGATCTACTCTTTATTCAGCAAAGAAGAGAGTAAGAGGACTGAAGACTTGACTTTGTTAAGTGTCTCAGAGTAAATGTAGATCAGCTTGCTTATCTGCACTCTCCTCAGTCATGTGTATTACCACCATAATCATCAGTTTGTTCGTATACTTTGGATTCACTGCCACTGACAGCTGTCCACACAGAAAATGCCCAAATTCAGTGGCAATTGCTCTTTTTTAATTTGGTTTACACCATTTTCAGTCAAAGTTGCAAAGTTTTCTAATTAGCACTTATGCTCTTCAGAGTGGGTGATACATGTAGCTCTTGCTTTTTATTGTCCCTACAGCTCATATCATTACTTGAACAACAATTTAAAGCAAGTTTTAATGACTTTTTTGCAGGAGGGTAGACAATAGAGTGAATAAATAAAACTTCTTGAATAAGTAAAAGAAGTTGGAATGAACTCCTTAACAACGCTGCATATGAGTCCTATTTCTGCAAAGCTCCCTTCTTGGCAAAGGACTTACTTAAAACATGTTTAAATGCTACTGGCTTCAGTGACAGCTGAGTACATGTTTAAGTATTTTGTTGGTGGCTGGCCACCATATTCTGTACCTCGCAGAATCTAGGTTTTAGACAGATCTACTGGGCGAGAGAAGGGATGGAGGGGGGTATTAAAATATAGGATACTGGCACCCATAACATTTTTTTTCCAGATACAAAGAAGAAAAAAATCAAGAAATATACTTTTGAAAGTGAATGCTAAACTTCACAAGTTTATAGGAAACTTTGAAAATTGGTTTCTCATATTACCACTGTGAGATAGCACTGGTAGGAAAAATAATTATTAATCTTTTAAAATAGTATATCACCAGATGTCCGTTCTCAACTATTCAGTATCCATATGGCAGCCTTTCTTAAGTGTAAGTGTATTTGTCCATATACAAAAGCAATCTCCTCAGATATTCTGGGCTATCAAAACATGACAGAAAAATGAATGTGCCCTTTTCTGTGCTCTCTTCCCTTTAAATCTGCCTCCTCAAAATAGCAGATACTTCCAACTGTATATTCACGGACTGGCTTCGCAAGTTAATTACCAGTGTTCTGGATCATTTWAAATGAAACCTAAAGGCCAGTCCAATCTACTAAGCTGCAAGGGGAGTAATTTATTTTATAATGTATGACATATCTAAATATACTGTGTAATTACAGAAAGTTTTCTGATGCAATTTAGTTTCAGCTGGCTCTGTATTTGATGAAAAACTTACATAATATAATGATGAAGTACATTAAATATATGTATGTAATTTGCAAAACTTCCAAAAAAGAAGGAATCTTTCGTATGAAGATAATAATGCCCACTACAATCATATTGCACTCAGGAATATGAAAGTAATACTAGATTAAAAATAGATTACCACACATGTATATATATTTCATTGAATAGATAAAAGCGAAGAAAAGCAGTGCAAGTTTTGATATATATTCTTGCTGTGATGACTATTTACCCATAACTCAAATGAATCTGTAGCTCTTTCCTACAGACAACCTGGTCCAGACTGCTCCTTGTACAGTTCACATTCTGCAGTACAATGCAATTCTTAGTTGATTTATTTTCATTTATGTTCACAGATGGAGGCAGAAGCTGATCCCCTGACTTTGAACAGTTTGATGTTCATTTGGAACGTGAGAAAAAGCTAGTGGTGCCGTGATAAGGCCAAGACAAGGTTTTAAAATGCTGACAGACAGCTTTTCTGACTCACTGGGAAGTCTGCAGAGCCAGCACAGAGAGTATGCAAAACGACACTTAGTCTTAACTGCGCTTTCACCTCAAGTTGGCAAGAATGCAATATTAAGCAGAACAAGTGGCATTCAAAAAGAAGAACACATAGGTAATTATGCAAAGGCAAATCTCACTCAGCAGTGGTAATACTGCTGTCCTCCAGAGATTGCTGCTTCACCATTGTATACATAAAGGATTCAAAATAAATAGCCATTCTCCAGGAACTTGCAGGCTGAAGACAGCATGCAGTGCATTGTACAAACCCACAATCAAGGCAATGACTAAGGCACCTACTCAAAAGTATCTCCGCAAAAATGTCTGCTGTAATGGCTCCTACAAATACTCCCAAAAAGAGACATTCCAAAATATGGAGCAATGTTGAGCCAGTGATTACTGGCTTCTGCCATCTAATCACAGTGTGCAGCTGCACAGAATAATAGTGAAATTAATTTGAAGTTTATCCATGCAATAACAACGTTTCCTAGAAAATGTATGCATATTGCTTCAGATCAAATATGTGAACAACTGGTCAGTCTCCAAATAGGCAAGTTTTACAGCAGCAGTAACAACTGTTTACACAAAGACAGCCTTAACCTCTGATAAAATATAATGTCTTCTTTCAAAGGAAAGGGCTACACTGATATATTCTGTTGAACAAGGTAGAGAGGCTATGGCAGCAATGACTAAAGCAATAAAGATCAATAAAAGTGACAGTACAATTCAGAAATGAATGTGATTTTCTGGTAGAACAGAATGGTTTGCAATAGGCACTATAAAATGTAATTGAAAGTTCTGTATGTGCCTACATTAGGGGCTTAATTCTTTGGAAAACAGTATAGTTACTCTAAATGGCAATTCATGTTTCAAAGGCACTTAAATTAATAATTGTTCAGTTCTGATTATATGAAAACTCATACTATATTTCAGAAGATTTAAGAAGTAATGAGTGTTGGTTTAAGAGAAACAGAAAGTAACAGACAGTGTTGTGGAAATCCTTATTATAGGTTAGCTTGTGTGCTGGTTTGAAAGCACATGTCAGTACATATTGGTTACATACAAGCTGATTTTTCTATTGTTATTAAATACACCTACTCCTACAATGTTTACTCCTACTACTCCACAACTAGTACTACCACTGATGATAATAATACAAGATGGAGAAGCACAGTTTCATTTAAGCAAAYAATTTTCTGTTTTCTATCATCGTTCTTCTATCATTCTGGCAATTTACCCGAAGGAATAGCACAGCTAATTGATCCCATCACAATCTGAAGACCTATTAGCCTCTAAGCTTAATTGTATGTGTTAGTACAGCAAAGAGCACAAATGCTTTATTTGAAGTGTTGACTTCTGAGAATCTGAAGGCAGAACAAGGGCTGACAAATAATGAAAATTGCTCAAAAATCATTAGGTGTTATTATGAATGGAAATCTATTCCGTCTATTGCAATGAACTAGTCATATACAGCTTTATTTTAAATAAAATAATTGTCATACAAAGAGTGAATCCAGAAAGCGTGCTCTTTGTGCTATTCCTACTGTCAGTAGAATTTAACAAGTGGGATCTCAAAATGAGAAAGGAGGTAATGAAAGCATTAGTTAAAATTATGTTATTTAAATAAGGAATGAGGCTAGTTCACTCGTGTACGGAGAAAGCACAGGAGGACATAAAAATCAAGCCCTAAGGGATCAAGACACCTGCCCGCCTGGACCTCTAATGGGGGCCAGAAGCAGGCAGCTAGAGCAGGGCGTAAGAGCACAGCCACGCAGGGGTATTTTGCCAGCAGCTCTGCAGGGGCTGCCCGCCTCCACCCCGGGGTCGGCAGCAGCACCCCTCTGTTCAACAGCCTCCGGGGGACTTCGTACTGCAGAGCGTGAGACAGAAAGCAATGCAGAAAACGCCTCAGAGGCAGGATGTGTCTGCACAAAGAAATTGTTCCTAGTGTATATTTGCTATATTTTACTAGAAAGAGAAGATTAAAGACTAGGACTTGGATTTTGTCAATCTGATGTCTGGAAAACATGTAGAGCTTTATTCTCAAACTGTGAACAGGCTCACACACATTTTGTAGGATGCTTTCTCCCTTTCCTACTTATTAGCAACAAACTCCTGGTCAGTTTTGGTGAGGATGGTGAATATTATACCTTGCTGAGGTGCTCAGAGTCCTAGACAGCTTTACCAAGTGTCAGAAGACCAAGGGTTTGTTCACAGATTCTCAAAGGTCTTATCATTTACCCTTGCATAATGATACTCGCATAATGGTCCCAATCCCAGTTAATAGGGCATACCTGCTGAGATCACTGATGCTGCTGATGCAGCATCTCAATGGTAATTCAATTTAAAAGGAAGCTTTTGTAGGTTGTCTGCAGTATACAATTTAATTATATTAAGATTAGTTTACTGTCAGCCTCATTGATACTACTGATAGTCTAGCTATGTCAGCCTTATGTTTGAATACCTATTTCATTTAACTTGTAGGCTGAGGCCAAAATAATCAGGAACTTTCTAGATAAATTGCATGTTCCCAGCAGAAGAGTGGTCAATTTATCTACCTGATAGCATAGTTCAGGGGAAATGCAGGGGAGTGGAGTTTATCAGCTTTAATCTGGACAACACAGAATTTACCTAATTTTCATCTATACTAAGTCTATGATTTACTATTGTACTAGTGCTCTTTGACACAGCATTATAACCAGGCTATTATGCTGGTAGCTTCACACTCTCTTCGTTCCTGTTGGACAGCATTCTGCTCTGAAAACACAAGCCTCTCATAGGTGTGAGGGAGAAAACGTTTGCAGGAGGGAAGAAGAAACCCCCTTACCACTAGTAATGTAGCCAAGTAAAAGCTGGGTTAGCTGCTTGGCCCAGGAATGGAGGACAGAATTCAGTTAACGTTATGCGTGAACGTCTTGAATGGCACATGGGACAACATGGGACAAACAGACAAGACACTGATCAGGGTACCACCCAGAGCTGGTCTACAGGGTTTGCTAAGGACACCAAAGCAAATGCAATCCTGTCCTTTGGAGACATCACCTTCTGCTAGAATCAGTTCCCAAGGAGGCCAAAAGTCCTTCTTTAAAAGCTCTTAGAAGGGCGCTCTTCTTTTCTAAGCACGGCCTCAGGAAGAGAAGAGTATGTGTCATTGAGAGTTTACCCTATGCATTCACCCATGACAATATATGGAGCATGATAAAAACCATGTAGGGAGAAAACACCTGAAGCCATACTGCCATCTAAGTCCTCCAACTACCTATTTCACAAGATGGCACATGTCCTCTCTTGTTTTCTGCTGCACAATGACACAACTTCAGCAGCTTTCCCACCCACCTACTTTTCTAACCACAGTAGCTTATACACAGCAAACTCTTAAGGCATAAAATGTGTGTTTATATCCTTTGAGGGGGAGAACAGAACCGAATATGAAAACAGAAGGAAACACCGTAGCTCATTTCAAAAYGACATGAGCGTTCTGAAACGAGCTCTGAGGATTGCCCTGGATCGGTCTGTAAAGGGCAGCACCAGGTATGTCACCTTTAGGTTCATCCAGGATCAGGTAGCAAGTTAGGATCACCTTTCAAAATCCTAGTTGTAGATCAAGATACTTAAACCCCCACACCCACTAAGTGCCACTTCAGGTGTATAAATCTTCTACCACAGGGCTCTGGTATCTTGGTTCACCAGCCAGTGCTGCAAAGGGGTTAAATGGATCAGTGACTTTTCTTGGTCACACAGAACCTGCTCACAGTGCTCTTCTGTGGAAACCTTCAAGAACAAGTGATTCATTTCCAAGTTTCATCATATGGGGCTTTGTTGGCCTGGGGGAACTATATACATTGTCAATGCTAGGGTGAATTTTCTTAATGGCACAGGAGCACAAGGCCGTGAGTTAGATGAAGCAACTGTTCAGCTGGAAAAGCTTATGAAAAAATACTAGTCTCTAGGCTCAGGCAAATAATTTGAAGAATATACAACTGAGAAAGATGGAGACTTCGTTGAAGATGCAGACATTGTAATTTGAGGTTAATACATGTCCCATGAGTTTTAGAGAGTGATACTGACATAACAGAAGTTTTCAAGCTGTTAACATAATACAATATTTATAAGATATCTTTGAAATGTTTCTAAATGGGTGTTTGGAAACCTTGATGATTTAATATATTTGATAATGACAGTGCAGTAATTACAGATTATTTTGTTTCCACTGAAGATTATGAATGATCAAGACCTAGAATGAAAAGCAATTTTACAGAATTTGAAAAGAAAAAGGAGCTATATCCAACCTGCATTACTTCTTCAGATCATTTAAGACTAGACTCTAGTGCCTTGTGGGCACTACAATGGAATTACTGAAATATTGTACTTTTTAAAATATATTTTCCTGCATGTTTCAGAAGCCACTTATAAAAGAAATTTGGAAACKTATCTAAAGCAGTAAAGCCAAACTGTAAAGTGTTGGGCCCAAAACTACTGCTTTGTGAAAAGTAGTCTGAAAAGCTGATCCTGGCCAAGGCTTCATTAAATCAGGCACTGGCTAAGGCAGAGAAAACAACCACTTTATTGAATAGGCAGTAGAAGGAGGGAAAAAATTTCTCTGTTATTGCATGCACGCAATTGTGTGATGTCATCCATGTATGTAAATAAAATAATAAAGGTAAAGCAAAATATGGTTTTGGGGTCTTGCAAAAATACTGAGAAACAGATTAAAACCATGTTTCCAGTGGATGTTCAGGTGCTTTTGTAAAATTAACGTTATATATAAACACAAATCAGTGTTTAAGTGCCAGATGGTTAATGAAGGCCAGCCAGGCAACTTCCATAATTCACAATAATGAGTATGGTAATGAGCCTGCATTATAAACTGAACAGCCGAGTGATACATAGTGCCTACTTGAAGTAACAAAGCATTTGGAGTGTTTGATATTAGCGAAAAATGTTGCATTTCCACAAAAAAAAGACAGGGAATGTAAGTGATAGATTTGGTTAAGTTGAATGAAGGGATCCTCAAAGTTTGTTACAAATATTATATATAAATTTAATCTCCATTAATAGCAAGCAACTAGAATTAAAATGAAGTGACAGAAATTTAAACATGAGATTAGTTCCACCAATGCATCCAACAATGAACAGCTTTTCCATTCGAGCATTTTCTGTTTTCATTGGCTTTGCTAGTGGCAACACAGGCTTCTACTGCTTTTTTGGGGCTTCATTCTTATGAAAGTTAGGTTTGGTACAACCATGATAGCGGCACATCTAATACTTGTCTGTGATAATGGATTCATGTAATGATCTATTTGCATGTGCAGTTACAAGACGATACCTGCAGGTTAGTCCTACAGTTGAAACAAACCATTCCCACTGTGGCCTCTGTATCGTTACACTTTTTAAAAGAAAACAAGGTTGAATTATTTTCTCCATTATTGACAGGGACCAGTCTGGATCATAGATCATGTCTCAAATGCTTAGGAGATGGCTGGGTAAAAGGTGATGCTGAGATGCAGCTATGGGGTAAGAAAAGCAAAGTCCTGTGGTTCTACCTGAAAGCTGATGACTTGTGAAGGCGGTTCCACTTCTTCCATTCATGGGTGGTCTCTGCTGGGAACTCTATACTCTCCAGCTGTCAAAATGCTGTTCCCCTCCCTTAGACACAGGCTTTTGTCCTCAGACCATGCCTGAACAGCTGCTTTTATCTTTGCAGCAGATGCCTTCACCTTGACCCTTTTTTTTTCTGACAGCCTTTTAGCCTTCTGAAATGCTCATGTGATCTGACACATCTGGTTTGCTTTTCCTTCAGAATAATCTTCGGAGTAGCAAAACTGCAATAAAACAAAGGCTTCCTCTTTCTTTCCTCGTTGTCCTCAGGATTTTAACGTCTGTTTTACCAGTACTCACGTCTTCATTTTCTGGCTAGCTGTTCATGCGAGGTACCTCTTTAAGAAGAGATAAATCACAAGGTGCTGGCATTTTCATCAATCTACATCAATATGTTAATAAACATAGGCTCAGCAGATCTATACTGCTACCAGTTCTAACACCATTATTTTTAAAACATTTATTCATGGAATAGCTAAAAAAAGTTAGAATTTGATTTTAAAAAAATCTGGACAAAGTCTTCTATTTGAGCCACAGAAATGGGGACTTAAGTATAAAATTTTCACTGGATTCAGTAACCCTTTTATCATTGATTGAAATTCTTACTTTTTCACCAGAATTCTTGCCCTACATCTTGTTCTCTTAAAGCCATTAAAGTTTCTGTAATTAATCAGTTCACCATTTTCATACCAACAACTTGTAAACTTTCAGGGTCTATTCGGTCATTTCCTTACACGTTGTACTGCCATCATTCAGCTGGAGCCTGCTGATTTTTCTGCAGTCTGCAGATTTTTCGGCAGTCTGGGCTGGTGAGAAATATGTTTGACACCATTTTACTAGGAGCCAGTTTGGAGATGAAACTGCTGTTGAAAACAGACTAGTGCCACTCTGCTTCTTCCAACAGCTCTGTAATCTGCCTCCTTTTACCATTCTACATCCTGCTCCTTACCCTTCTGTCTTGTCAAACAGATGCCATGACACTGCATTGTCAATAGAAAGCAGCTTAAAAGATGCCTATATAAAAATACTACACTTCTGCAAAGTGGGTGCTCTCAGAATGAGAGTTCAATATTCCCCTTGGATTCCTTTCACAGAAGGGTATTGGGGTGCAAAGATTTCGCTTTCTTAGCCTTATGCCTCGGATTAGACCCCTAGACAAAACCCCGCTTGTTTTAAAGAAGTGTCAAAGCAAAAACAGTGGAATGATGGGCTTTGTGCAACACATTTGCTTTAGCCATACTGTTCTTCCATTTCCTTCTTCCCTTTCATTATCATTATTAGGCACTTCAGGAACCCATTTTTCTGTCTGCCTCATTAATCCTTTTCTTGTATTTCATATCCTATTTCAGTCATTTCTGTACATTATTGTATGCTGTTTGTATTTGCTTGTTCTGCACAGCATGCCTTCCATTAGCCAGTTTGTTTGCCTTTTGTTTCAAGCCATGTGGTTTCCCCGGATTCCTTTCTGGATGTTGGTTGCTTTTGTTTCTCAGCATTTCTACATGAGTCATTTTCATTTTGGCTTTTGATTCTGTTGTTCAGGTTTGGTATATATTTTAGATGTATTATATCACAAAATATTCATAATCTACTTTAAAACTGATGACTGCCATTATGATATTAATTTATTTACTTTTAAACTAGATGTACCAAGGACATTTTGAATATTAGTAATACGAATTCAAGCATGATTTGATGGGGAGAGGATATTATTGTGCCAGTGTTATTAACAGACTTTGAAAATGCTTTTTCAATATCTTCCATACACAAACAATTTAAAAAGGATAAATCAAATTTGATGACTGTAAGATTTCTATGTAAGCTAAAGAAAAATACTAATCTTCTGTGGGAGGAATTATGATTGGTTACTAGTAAGACATAAACCTCTGGGACAAACCTGAGAGATGTTTTAAAATCCCAGCAGTAACAATCTGCAAGATTTCAACAGCTGCCTAAGAAAAGGGTCAAATAGGAAGGATAACACATTACTAACCGAAACAGTGTGAAAGTAACTTCAGACAGAAATCTTTGGGTGGGCTGGCTTTGCTTTCTTCCTTTACTATACATCTGTCATTCTAACTTTCTCTCTCTTTTGCTTTTTCACACTCCTCCTTTTCTTCCCCTCCCCCTCTCCTTTTTCTCCTGAACATTTCTCTTTCTCTCATTTCACTTCTCTGCATTGATTGTTATCAGACTCTTAATACTCCACATGCCTTTTATCCCATTCTGGTTTTACTACGAGGAGAAACCAAAAATGAATACATTCTACAAGCATGGACACCTAAGACAACATCTTGAATCAATGTTTTCAGAACAGGATCACTCAAATTCATAATATTATGAACTATGTTCAGCATAATTTTTCTTCTGAGTTGTTTTTCAAATTGCCAGAATATACCTGTGTTGTTTTCTGGTATACRTGCATTTTTCCATTTAAATGGAATGATAATCCATTGCATTCTAATTCTGATACAGGAATATATACAACTACAACTACAACTATTACTACTAAAGCCTTTGCTAATACAGTTGATATATGCAGTATATGATACTCTATAAAATATAAAACTTTAAAGAAATACAATTTACCTTATGGAATACAATATTAATGGTGCTGCTACTGTTGTTACTATGTTTGTGTAATGAGCTGGGGGGACCTGGTAAAACTTTGTTCTGTATAGATATAGAGCAAAGAAACTGCCTTTGTTTTGAAGAATCTGTAATATATTCATTTCATTCAGGTATACATACTCCACTATAAAGTTACAYGAGTTTATATATACTCAAGATGATTTATAAATAAATAATGTCCATACTGAATGACTCCAGAAATATAATTTTAAAAGGGAAATTCAATGGGATTTAGTCTCTCTAAATGGGATTTTAGTCTCTCAAAGGGATTTAGGCTCTCTTGAAATTCAAGCTTTATGATTATAAAATTGTATTTTATTAAATGTCTCACAGTTATGAATCTAAAATGAGCTGTCATTATTGCTTTTCAGTGTTATTTGTATAATCAACTTGCTTCATTTGAGGGAAGTCAGGGATTAGCTATTTCTTCTTTAATGCCTTCCTGAATATTCTGACAAACTTTGATTGAACACACGTGATTTTTCTTTACCTTCCAGGCGTTTTTGCTCACACCTGTGTCTGTGAGAATGGGATAGGAGATCAGTACAACTGTCTCATAAAGACACTGTTATTATTTGAAGAGCATTAATTACTGTATATATAATTTAAAACATTTAAAACTAATTGTGAAGGACAKGGGAAAATTAAAAATTGATTCAAAATACAGACTTCCTTATGTGTGATTTGTGAAGGAGGAAAGCAGGAAAAAAGATTGTTTTCTGTCTTATAATGATTAGATAAAAAGCAAGAATAATTACCAGCTCAGTGGGTAGGCTGGTACAAAGGAAGAAACACTCATCAAGCAGTTGTTTTTTCAGCTTCAGCAGATTGAGCACATAAACACACACACACACCCCTTGGTGAGTTTTGCTATCCTGTAAAATCTAATGAATTATCTTCATGGCACATTTTGATGCATATTGTTCCATATGATCCGTTGATGTCATTTCAGTTTTTATATTGTCTAAGACGTAACTAATGGCTGCAATTCAAATTAAGGATAACAAGGTAGGTATGGAAATGATGAGTGCATTTTCCCAAGTCTTTCCAGATTAAGCTTGTTAGCAGCATGAAATACGATGATGACTCTATGAATAATTCTTAATAATCTTGAGTATAAAATGTAGACCTATCTGGATAAACCCTAGTGAAATAAACCTTCTCTTTCCCCACTTGGTATTCTGGAGTTTGTTCAAGTAAGAGACTACTTCTTTTATCAACTATTCATTCAAGCAAATTTCAGAGTAGATCTAGGAGTTCTGTCAATCTGGTACAGAGTAAACACATTAATATTAAACAGTATGCTATTTTATCTGAAATTGCTTGATGTACCTTACATTCTTTGTCAAAATGCTCCGAAGGGTATCATATGCATTGCTCACAGGAAGAGGACCTTTGGAAAACCAGGTTACAAAAATCCAGACTTGGTATCCAAGATAGGAATGACCAGACCAACACCAAAGACCAAATACAGAATTAGGCTTGTCAAGTCAGATAGTTCAATGGCTACAGTTTAATTTATTAATGTATGTCTGTTGGGATTCAAATTCTCCCATAAGTGTTGCATAGATTTCTAAGTCTGAAACCACCAAAATACTGCTTCCTGCCTGCCATAACAGCATAGTTTCTGAGGTTTCAACTAGCTATAATTCTTGTTTATGTGGTGGATATCATTAGTTTTAAGATAAGGACAGGACATTTACAGAAATTAACAATGGAAATATATCAGCAAGTACTGGAGAGGAGGAACAAGAAAATTTTAAAAGCATGCACCTTCTAGTCATTTCCTCCTAGCAATAGGCATGGGGGCTGCAGATTAGGGTTAGTGTCAGGAGAGAAGAAACGCTTACTGAAATTCATGGTTCACATCACCCTGGTACCAAAGCATGCTTAGATGTTTGCCCTCCATTTTCTGTTCCCTCTCACTTAAACAAATGCTTTATTCTCTTGAGCGTACTGGGTGCAATATAAACCAAAGACTGCACATATCCTTTTTCCATATTTTTTTTTTTTTTAGGTCCATAAAATCTTTCACATCCTGTAATGATTTAAGGAACAACACTATTTTCTCACTGAACTATATGGTGTAACACACAGTTAATAGACTGTCCATGCCTCTTTCAATGAAAGATCAAAATGACGTACCTAATTCCTTTCTCATTGGTACCAATTTTAAACCCATCATGGGAGTATTATATGACACTTTACTGCTATTCTAGTTTGTTCTTCTCAGTGATGCATACCCCATACTTGGATTTAAACAGATCTTAGAAACACTCAGACCCAGTATTTGTTATAGGGAAACACCCATCAGCTGAACTGTTTCAAGATACTAATTTGTGTAAAAATAAAGGGTCTGTATGGTAGGGAAAAGAGATGGGTGCAAAAAATAAGACAGTAATCCTCAAGCAGATGAGGAAAGTAAAAGATTTTCCCAACACAGAAAGTATAATCTGTCTTCTATCGACTCACCTAATCTATGCAAATTTGCAATGTGTTCAGCAACCAGTAAATGTGGTCACAGTAAAGATGGATGTTCCATCTACAGGAAAGGCAATGCTTATCCAGATGCTGCAAAGCTGTCTTAATTTGTGGCTCCTTTAGACCAAGAACAAAGCAGATTGCCTGCAACCATAGCTACTAGTTCAAATGTCAAATTTCTCTCTTAAATGTACTACAGAGGCAGCGGCAGCTGACAGGCAATCCAAGTGTAGAGGACAAGTGGATAATGGAAATTCCAGGAGAGATCCCTTGCAACAACTGAGGAAAGCCAAAGGTGGAAAGAAATGCTACAGTCACTTGGGTGTGAATGTTTGTGAATATTGCCGTTACATTCTGCTCTGACCAGTGCAAATTCAGTATTGTTTCTGTCGTCTTCCTGTTCCCCTGCCAGAACACACAATTCTTTTTCTTTTTTTTGCTTTTATTACTGGAAATGCAGACTACAGCAACAACATCAAGTGAAAATCTGACCCACTCAGCGAAAAATAAGAAATGTAGCCAGRGAGCCTCAGTTAGTGCTTCATGTCTAAATGCACAAAAATTCTACTATCTACCCAGGTAGAGCAGAAAGCTGTAAGGCTCCTCTACTTACGGTGATCCTGCATGAACACAGTCCTTCACAAGTCAGCACCAGTGCCTAGCGGGCTTACTGTGCCAGGTGGCAAAACACGTAATCCTGAATAGGTGAAACTTTTGCTCTGTTTTATACTGCTCTTGGATGGGATAATACTAATGCAGAGATCTGACCCTCCCATTCCTTTGGAAGGTCATTCCTATTTCTACAACTCACCTTTCACGGAGCAAGTGAAGACTTACTTACTTTTTCTTTTCATATAAGAGAAGCCAGACAAGAGAGCAGAGGAAAATTCCAGACAGAAGTCCTGCTGTGAAGCATAGGGGTAGGACGGAACAGTTCAACTAGGGAGCATCATTTTTTTAAATTAAGTTTCTTCTTTAATGTGAGTTTTAATCATTGTCACACTGACAGCTGGGGTGCTGAATAAGCTTGTTTGCTATATGGGCTAGCATTTGCATGTGTATGTGCTTATGTGTAATTTACATAGTTTTTTTGAGATACATCACAATTTGCATCACTTTTTCTAAAGTGCTTGCAATATACCAGATGGAATAATTGCGTTTCTTTTCTGAAGGATTATTTTAAAACAAGATCCAGTGCACTACTTTATTTATAATTACAGAGAAAAGTAAGAAGCAAGACATGAAGGAACTATATGAAATACTATTTTATTTTGTCAGTGTTCTTGGATGACATTCGACCTCTGTGAAGAGTTCCTGCGTATCTTCTCTGTGGACTAAAAAACTCTTTTTTCCATATCCCAGGTTGCTTTATAACAAAGTCAAATGTCCTTTATATGCATTAAAATTTGAAATGGTCCTTTTCCACTGGAACTGCAATGCTCTGACAGTAGTATCAGTTGCTTCAAAAGAAAACACAAGTACTCCTGCAGCAAACGCCTTAAGGAGAAAAAATATAGTTCAAGAAAAATCTCCTTTAACTAAAAGTTTAGTGTACCATAGTCCACTTCAAACAGTCTTCTTGAAAGGAAAGTTAACCATATGAAGCTTGGCTTTAGCCACCTTGTTTCAGATATCCAAGCTGGCTCATACAAAGCTAGCCAGGGCACCTCTGTAACACATTATAGCAAAAGTATACCTTAGCTTTGCTTCAAAGTTCATGTAACCTTTCAAATATAGCAAGGTTATAAAGTCAGTTTGTTTACTGATAATAAAAAAAAGTATTTTCTTTCCCTTTTCAACACATTCAATTTAGTTACATATCATAAACGTTTGAAAAACGTACTTCACAATCTATCTACAAGCTGATGGGTCTGACTAGATGGCGTAACAAAAGAAAAACCGTTTGAGAGACAAACAATTCGCTCTCCAATTGTTCATTCCTATAGATTTTTGGAGTATGCTGATTAGATGACAGACTGGTATGATAGACACACAGAAATAAAACTAACAAAGAAATCTCCCACCTTAGGGCACCATCTGATCTTCCTGCAACTCTGTGTGAAAGTAGTCAAAAGACTGAATTTGGTGTTGTTATTACCCTTTCCCCCGTATCTTCTGAAGGCTTAAACAGCGCATGCCCACCTATGCACACCTTTCTGTCACACAGATAAAATGATGACAGTACTCCATGTGTTTTATAGATTCTTTTGGCTAGGTTCTACATATTTTGAGATTTGCATAATCTTCATGAAAACCAAAGGGCAACAGTCCTTTTGAAACCATTTTGCAAGGCCATCCTGAGAAGAGGAATGGAATTACTTAAAATTGCTCTAAAAACTTTTTGGAAAGCTAACAACCTTGTGAAGTATGATATCACCCAGCTCTTTACTTGATTAAACTAAACCCTTCCCAAATAATTTTTCTTTTATTAGAAACATGACCTATGAATCTTCATAAAATTAAGATTTACAGTAGATTAGGAACAAGGTCAAGTTTGCACTTGTGGTAGGTTTAAAAAAATTACCATCCTATTTCTGGTAAACATACCTGTTTCACACATGCTCCTTAAAATTTTGTAGTAATTCCCTGCAGTGAAATCAGTGAAAACAGCGCTGAGTCACAAGGACACCACTATTCACAGATACAAACACCAAAACCAAGGTTCTCCTCTCCAGCAGCAAATTGTAGATAATGCTTTTTTCATCACTTCTCTCTCCTTAGTGTCTACCTATAATGCAAGCACAACTTAAGAAACCAAATATGAAGTCCTGAAACAAGTCCCATTAGAAACCCTCACAAGATTAAAAGATAGAATGTTCACTTTGCAGAAATGATGCCAACAGCAACAGCTGTAAAAATCTATCATTCCTCATGTTTTTGTGAAGCTGAGAATATGGATAGCCTATTAGCTTGAGTGTCGTGCCACTATTCCTGAGTACAGCAGTATTATTCAGAGGGAATTAACTGTAACTATACCAGTAGGAGGGTATTTGCATGATGAAAGGAGTACAGATGTAAGAAAAGACTTTTAATGTTTTGGGAACTGAGAATTTGTTAGACCAAATCTGTAGCAAAACATGTGCAAGAACTGCTGCTGGCGTGCTTTCTTTCAAAGGCAGCACTGCATCTAAGATTAGGATACCACGTAGCACTTAGTGCTATTTTATTTTAAACAATACTCTTGTAAAAGTCGTTTTCCATTTTCCAGGAAAGCCATTCTGTTTCATTTTGTTCCTCACTGAAATGCTCAGAAAACAACTTATCCTTGAAGGATCTCTGTGGAAAAACTTGCTATGTTATCCTGAGTGGACACAGTCCTACTTGGGATATTTGGTCAAGAGAACAAGCGGAGACTAAACACCCATGGGGAAATTAGGAATACATCGTTAAGCTCTTAGGACAGCACTCTGAGGCCTTCTTGACTCTTCATAACTCCTACCCATTTATCCCTTACTGACAGCAGTAATTCGCAGACTGTAAAGTATGACCTTTGGAATGGTGTCAGTGCTGGCAACYATAGATGTTACCTGACCCCTGCTCCCAGTAACAAGACCTGTCAACTTTTGGAAGATGTGCATGGTAGGGAAGAGCTTTGATAACTATGAAATAAATAGAGTACAGTGCAGAGCCATCTGTCAGCCACTTTGGTAAGCCATTCCTCAGCCACAAAGCCCTGGCTGCTTGTGATCAACATGCTTTGCCTCTCTCTCTGTTTATCATCTGTAAGGAGAAAACATTCCACACTGAATGTAGTAATGAAAGTCAGTGTAAGGTATATATTGCAGAAACTATATAAAAATATAATATAGTGAATAAATTATTCTATCAGATAGAATTGAGGGAGAAAGAGCAGTTAGTGGCACTGACATGGGGAAAGGAGATATGGCATACAATGCAGTTTGAAAGAAGGAGGAAGTTAGCAAGATACAGATGGCAGGAAACACAGAGAAGAAAACATTAATGACTTGCACAGTCTGCAAAGTAAAAAAGAAAGGAAGCAGATCAAAAAAGAAGGAAAAAGAAAAAGGAAGTGATGGTGGAGAGACAAGTTAGGGGCTATAACTGAGAGGTAAACTGCAAAAAATCTCTATAGATTTTTAAAAGAAAGAGGTGGTTTTGAACTGGATTCTTCCAGTTCTTGCTCCCTCCTCAAGGGCTGAGGAGTCATTTCAAGGTGATCTGTTTCTATTCTTAGTCTGAGTGATAAGATTGGTTGTAGAGTTCTGCRCGTAAGAAGATGACAGAGGAGTTACAAGGACGACAAAAGGGAATTAAAGGGAATGCAAAGACAAACAGGCCGGAAGACTTCAACACTGTTGGACAGTGCTCTTGAACGGAAATATGTGCCGACGGTACGAAAAGAAGCATAGTTTGGGATCCAGGTCTCCATTGCTCTGAGAGAAGTCCAAGACAAGTAAACAGGCAGCAGTCTCCTCAGAATACTCCTTACTGTTGTAATACAGCATCTTCAGCATTTTCTGGTGTTATTTACAAATGAAGCCAGCACACGAGCCAGCAGTAGAAACCAAATACATTTTGCCAGCTACCCACACTACCTGCTAATTGCAAATGGGGCCTGTAACTGTGAGAATTACCATTAATCAGATTCCAGTATTATTTAACAACCTCTACATTTAACAACCTATCTCTAGTTTAAAAATATATTTTGAGCATTGAAACAGAGTGGCGGAGTTAAAAATTTTCTGAAGTAATACCTAATGCTAGTGCGTACATTCCTATTTTACACAGTAGCCTCCCCACTTCTGAATACAGATATTTTCACCATGTGCTTGCATCCTGCTAAGTCAAACGCTTTGGAGCATCCAGAAGTCAGTAAGTCAGAAAGCTGGAAATGGCTAAGTATTCACTGGTCTAAGGAAGAGTTAAAGTCCTTCTGACACACAAATCATTTCCAGCTCTCTCTCACTTTTTTAGAAGATCGAAGTTGTGTTGTTGCTTTAATGACACTTACTCAGCTGAAGCATTACATACAAACTTTGCTCTGCATTAAAAAAACACCAGACAAAAATATTTTTGAAATAAACTCCTCAGCAATCTTTCTAAAAGAGCCTTTCYCCCTTCTTGGATATACCAGATACTTTTTTCCAGCTTCCCAGTTTATAGACTTCTCAGCATATTAACTTTTTGGCCTGTCAGCCATATGTCTGTTGACCTTATGGACTGCTGCCTTTATGGGTTTTAACCATATGTCCAGCTCCCACAGCAACTGCAGCAGTGGACTATTGCAAAGGCCTTAGAGATAAGGAGTGACWTCATGCACTATTGTTACTGCCTTTGCTAGCTCAGCAATACACATATCCATGCAGCCAAAYGCTTCACGGACTTCCTCTCCATGTTGCGTTTCAATTGTTGCAGACGTGACCCATACAATAGTCACAGAATTATCTGAACACTTAGTTCTTCAACAGCAGTTCTAATTCTGATATAAACTGCTTGTGTTAGATATTTCTGTGGTACACTAAGAGCTGTAATCTGTATGCATAATCCTCTTTATGTTGTGACGTAGCACGAGTCGGCTGTCTGATACCGTATTGCTATCCTCTCTGGACAAAAAAGGCAGATAAATCAACATAGTGTCTTGAAATTGCAGTATATTACGTTGTTTGTATCATAATCCTTTGGATACTTTCCACATTCTGAAAAATATGGATTAAATTATATTTCCCAAATCCTACCCTTGAAGAAATTAAAGTGGTAAATAAACGTATAAAAAATAATCATCATACCACAGCACCAAGTTTACAGAAATGCATGTAACTGCTGCACAGCTGCCAGAGCCTCCCCACACCTTTTGCTGCTTTTCTACTTATGTATAAAGTGTCCCCGGACATGATGTCCTTCGAAGGTGAAGCTCAGGAACAGAACTTTCTTCACTAATAGCTTATTTTTCCTGGCATTGTATCAGAATCAGTACTTCCAAAACCACAACAGGGATTGTATTATAGCAAGGGAAAATTTCACTACTGCAAGAAGGACGTGCTACATTTTACAAATTAATGGCTCAAYATAAAATAAAGTGAAATCTTTTTTATTCATTTATAAATACCCGAGTACTTCAGAGTTCCTGAATCTTACCCTCTTTCTCTCTTCTCTTTCCTATTAACAAGAGTTCTGCATCTTTTAGAAAGCCTCCTTTAGTAAACGCTGTTGGTACCAAACGCGCTGCACTGACGGACACAGAGGTGGAGGCGCGCGGGTTCCCGCAGGCCCCCGCCAGGCCCGGGCCCGCGCACCGGCCGCCAGCTCCGCGCTCACAACATGGCGCCTACCCTCTGGCCCGCTGCCGACGAGCGCTTCAGGGCTTTCCGGTGAGGCAAGCCCGCCGTGGGTTCCTCCCGCCACCCTTGCCGGAGTGAGGGTGCGTTTCTCCCCCTCCCTCACAGCGGGGAGCGGCAAACCGGGGCAGCCGCGGCCGCACCCACTCCGCTGTGCCCGCGGCGCCCGCAGCCCCCGCTCCGCCAACGGCCGCCGCCGCCCGCCAACGGCCGCCGCCACCGCCGCGCGGGGGCTGGTGGGGTGCGCGCGCTCCGGCCGCACAGCAGCGGCGCGGCGCCACCTGCCGGCCGGCCGGCGGGGCCGGGGCGGGGGCGTGAGGGAGCCGAGGGGAACGAGTAGCCCGCCCTTACCTTGGATCAATGAAGTTCATTAACTATAGAAGTAAAGCTGCTGTCTGCATTCCTAGGGGAGGCTTTTCCTTTCCTCACCGAATGTCCCCCGCAAGGTGAAACACGTCCCTACCGCAGCCGGGGCCTTGGGGGCCCGAGCTGGGCCACCTCGCCTGCCCAGTGCCAAGGCCGCCTGTCCCCGTTCAGTGCTCTGGTGGCTCTCTGGGGCTGGGGTTTCAGGAGTACTCGACAGGACAAAGCTTGGAGGGGAAAAAACATCCTTGAAAATGGCTGCAGCGCAAGGTTGAGGCACCAAAGCTGGTTGTAAATTCGCCTGCTCAGGCGCTGGCTGCAGGCACGGCAGCTGGGAACTCAGCAAGGGTTGGCTCACCTTCTGCCCTGATCTACAGCTCTATCCACCAGTCAGCCTCACAAAGCTGGATCCATGTGAAGCTGACAAGATGCAGTAGTTTTCTCCTGGAGCTGAAGATGTTGACCGTTTTACATTGGGTGCAGCTGCCTCCCCTGAGAATTGATTTCGTGGGCAGCCAGCTGACATTGCCCCCGCACCTCTGCAGCTCAAGTCCTAAGACCTGGATCTGCTACTGAGCATCTTCATCTTTGACCGAAACCTCCCAGTTTTGTCTCATTTAAAAGCTGGATGCTTGGAGCATTGTACTAACCCGTAGGTTGTGTGAGATTAACTTGGAGTTATCCTTTAGTATTAGCTTTCCTTCTTGTAAGTGGCAGGGGTAAAGTGCATATGGAGACTCTGCTGGAAACCTTGACATAGCTGGCTAACAGGCCCATCAGACAGCAGTGCAATTCACCCCTTGATCCTCTACAGATCTATGCTCTGAGCAGGCGAGGGGATAGTCTTTCACCATAATAATTGGCTGCAATTTGAAGTCTGCAGGAGGCTAGCTGACCATTAGTGACAAGTTGTAGGAACACATTGCACACTGAATTCTTTGAAAAATATCTTTCCACTTCTAAAACTTTATATTGAGTCCCCAGCCAACATTCTTCTCTTGTACTGTGAGAATTCTCTTCCCCTGGCTCAGTACCTTTACACTGTGAGCTCTTCAGGGCTGGGAAAAATATTTATGTTTTGTTTTGTCTGAAAAAGAAAACATAAAACAGATAATAATAGATAATAAGTATTCACATTGTGCTATGATGTCTGCATATTTATACAGGCTAAGGAAGTGCTCCAGGTCTGTATATGTTTGCAGGTCAGAGATGCTTGAAAATTATCTCTGTTTTAAAAATATCAGTTTTTCAGAATGAAAACCTCCGCAGAAATGTCTCCATTCAGGAAAAAATCCATTTAGAAATTAATAGATAAGGTGATGGTTTCATAAGGTGAAACTGTCAGATTTCATTTTGGAAAGCAGTGTTTAACTTTCTTCTGTTTCAAAAGCATATAGTATCATTTTTATATTTTGTATAAAAAAACCCCTAAAAGCTGGAAATACACATTGGTTTCCAAACCATTCAGAATCTTCACTCACTCGCTTTTTTTTAGCTGTGTAAGGTATTGCTGAAAGGACTTACGGAGAGTTTTTGCAGGCAGAGTACATCACCAGGGTTTCTTTCAGGAACTTCTGCTCAAGTGAATGACACTCCAAATTTAATTGTTGAGATCTGCAAATGTTGTGAGATACATAATTTTATTTTATTCAAACTCTCTTTGTAATGGTGGGCTTTATTTTCTCTACGTTGACTTTGAACAATGAGCTTCTAAAATCTGTAAATTATCTACATATAATAATGTTGCAATATTTTCCATTTTTTTTTTTTAACATAAAAGATAAGACTTGGGAAATTCTGCAAGCCAGCCTTCTGTGTGATTTGTTGGTTAGTTTCTCCCTGAAGCCTTTTTCTGAAGGCAGATAGCCAGACTAGTACCACCATATTTATTTTCTATTCTGATTTATGTATGGATAGTAGTATTGGATCTCATTCCTTAATGTTATCTCTGGGGCACACAGGACTGAATGCTGTCTCTTGAAATCTGTCCTGTGGTGCAGCTTCTTAATCAGAGCTGACTGATAGCTTTTCCATTTCTGTATACATGGTAGGTGGAAAATATCTGAACTTACATGCTTACAATGGTAGAATGGTTGTTGGTAGGCTTTTCTCCTTTGAAATTAGCTGAGGTGTTGCTGCAGTGAAAACATTCTTTTACTGTTTATTTTCTGGATGATACACTAAAATATTGTTATTGGGAAAAGCAACACATTTTATTTGAAAGTGTACAGAAGCAGTAAAAAAAGATAAAGAAAGTTGAGCATAATTTTGCATGTTACAGCAATTGTTTTAAGTGAGATAACTGTGTTTTGTATCCTTATTAACTGGCTTAGTTTGAATAACCAATCTGACTGGCCAGGGTAGATTATGAACTCAGTAAATAAAGAAAATTGAGACTGTGTATATACTCCACTTACTTTGCCAGGAAACAAATTAGCTTGAAGCGTGTAACAGAATAAACAAAATAAACTTGGCTTTCACAGTATGATCTGCAAGGGTTACAGAAGTTACGCAGAACTTTCAGATTCTGCCAACGATCTCCTGATGTTTTACACATAAAAGATGAGAACACAGCCAGCAGTTTCTGGAGGATAGGGAAGTATCTAGCAATCAATAGTATAGTAGATTATCAACAAATATAACAAGGTGGCTTGATTGGAAGTAGGTCAATATGTATATCCAGTTTAATATTTTCAAGTTGTCCTACACCATGACTGTATAAAAATCAATCACTTTTTTCTCCAAGATTTAGCAAAATTGCCATCTGGTTTGCTAGTTACATCAATAAAATCTTACAGGTGCTGTTACTGAATCAGAATGAAGATAAGTAGCAAGATAATTCCTATCATAACTCCTAGACAGATTCTGGTTGGTGAAAAATCAATCTCTAGCAAATGAATTATGCCATCTGATTTAATTTGGAAAGTTTACATTCTGAATTTTCAGACCCTCTGTTAATTACATTGTTTGTATCATTTTTAAATCAGTTGTGCTATGAAGAGAAGAACTGATGGGTCTGGTCTCCTGCGGATGAAAGAACTGATGCTGAATAAACATGGGAGTTATCCCACATGGGGTGCACTGTGCTGCTGTTTTCACAGTGAAGTCTGTCCTACTCACTGCATTTGAAACACGTAGAAGCTGAAAAAACTCTGAGGCAGACAGACAAATAATTGGATTAATTAGGAAACCAAGCTGCAGATATGATATATTCAGCCATGGAATTTGACTATTTTAACTTTCTAATAGGTAGGCAACATCAATTTTTGGATCAGTTAACTTTTTGATGAAGCTGTATCTGAGAACTGTCAGATTTTACAATCTTCATAAATTCGTTTTCATTACAACACTATTTGCCTTTCTTAGACTTATTTTAATTAAGGGGATAAAAATTTCTATTTTCAAAGCAAGTGCAGACTTTGTCTGTAACTTCAGCCGGAGTATCCAGCACATTTCTGCTATGCAGTGTTAAGGAGAGAGGACCCTGTGGTATTTTCTGTGCAGCAATGTTATCAGTGTTATGAAATTGTCCTAGTTTCTCTAGGGGAGTACGAGCAGAGGCTACATAATTACAGGATGGGTATCTATAGGGAGACATCTAAATTCCTCCTTAGCCATTCACATGAAGGCTCACTATAGCACTACCTGCATAGAACAACTTGTAAAGATTCCAACAGTCTTGAGTTTGAGAAGAATTGCACACTGAAAATGTATGAGAGACCAGAATCTATTAAACATAAGCTACCTATTTTGGTGGTGAAGGGAATGACACACCTATCTTAAGCCTGTTTGAAAATCTTAACCACAATATCTACAGGTAAGATCACCATTGGTGTAATTATCATCTAAAGTAGGCTTATCCCCTTTTGTTAAGCGAGGACCTATTTTGGTACATATGATTATGGACATACTTAAAAAGTTCTTTATGGTACCCAGATTCAGTAAGGAAAAAAATGCTGAAGTAGTAATGAAAAATAGATTCAAAGCCCTACACAGTGGCTTCACTGTACTGGCTAGGAATTCTTTAACTTCAGTAGCTGAAGACGGAAAAAAGCTCAGTTCACTCTACCAAGAAAAAAAAAAATTGATCCTCTGTTGACACAAATACATACATCCTCACAAAAAGCAGGCAGTTTTCAAACTAATAGCTTTTTGTAGTAATTTCTGAACAACTATTACATACATGGGTTTGAAAGACATGCTTGCAGCAGCTATACAACTCATACAGTTTTTTCCCATTTTAGGATCCAGTCTTCACCCATAGCACCTACTAAATGAAAGAGTGCCTTAACGCATTAGATCTGCCTTCTCTCAAGTCAGATTTTTCATTAGTTCAGGAAGTGGAAAGGAGTGTCTTGAGCAGTTTTGTATTCAAAGGTGTCAATAAAAAGGCTGAAAGAATCATTTGGAACTTGGAAAAAATGCAATAGCCCAAACTGTACTGTCAGTTACACAAACAGAACTCCCAGGATCATACTGTCTTTGCCAGAAATGCAGTCAGAAGTGAAAATGCATCAACATGGTCTGTTCTTGAACCTGCATCTCTGCGCCTGAAGACAGAATTTTGTTCAATACTTACAAATACATCTGTCAGATCACCAATAGGCTAAGACAAACTCCCCTTCCATGATGGTTTAAGCCAAAATGCCAGGCTGTGGGCCGGAGATCCTGAGACACAGGCATGTTTTCCATTACGACTGATCGAGAAAGGTAATCTTTATCTTTCCTGAGCATGGCAATGGTAATCTTTATCTTCTCAGAGCAGCAGAAATCCTTGCACTGTGCACATTCAGAAGACACTTTTATTGAGCTTTTGAGGAGCTTTCCAAAACTTTGGCTCTTTCTCCTTGACTAGACCAGGATTTATTTTTGAATTTTATCATTACCATGATACCAAGAATGATACACAGCAGACCCCTTAACTTATCTGACTCCTAACAGATTAAACTTGTTACTTATCTCTAACTCCTTGAGATCCCTCTCTCAAGAAACAAACAATTGCCAGCCTTAAATTCCAGAATTGTTTCTTTTTGCCAAAACCATGTACCAAAATTGCATCAGGGYACAGCGAGGCCTGGCTGCTCGGCAAAGGAAGGTGAGCCAGGAGCCGAGTGTGACAGCAAGTCAGATGGGAGCAGTGGTCTTGCCGACAACGTTGCAGGGGTCAGGATCAGGGCCAGAGGTGATGATCACAGTCAGACAGTCCAGCGATGCCCTGGCAAGGCCATAGTGCTGGGGCTGGTGTAAGGCTGAGCTGGGAAGCCCAGCCGGTGGGTCCAGGGCAGGGCCAGACTGGAGGAGGTCCGGGACTGAACATAGGCCAGCTGTTGCACAGCTGTGGCACCAGTGGTAAAGCCACAGCTGGAAATGGCCCCCGGGGGAAAGGAGGGGTAAGTCCTTGCTTCCAGCTTTCTTCACTGCACTGGTGAAGGAGCCCACCTTGGACTCAGCCAGCTGAATTTCTTCACTCTGCCAACTAAACACCAGAAGGGGTTCATGCTCACAGCCCTGACAAATTGGACTTTGTGCCAAAATTTGGAGACGTAACGCACATGCATACAGACACACTGTACTTCAGTAAGCTCCAGAGAACACTGACAGAATTACTTCAGCTAGTCTGGGCTTTGGTATCAGAAATATTTTGTAATTTTATTCTGAAGAGCAAGAATTAACCATTTTAGAACAATTGTTAGGCCTTTCCAATTAAGCTGGTTAGCTTACTATAAATGGCCAAAAGTGCAAACTCTTGAAGCTAGTGACCGAAACATTTTTCTATATATTTAAAAACTAATCCTAGTATCACTTCATCTTTTTGAGCTGACAAACTTAATCAATCATTGTGACAGTATTCTTTTCTCTTGGTGTGCTTACAGGATGTAGTGTCACCATTTTACTGTGTTACAGTATCACACTCGCACACCTGAGAAATTTGGTAGAGGGGATCAGTCTTGCCCGGTTACAAGCTTTTATCTTACCCTTTTTGTTGGATCTTTCATGCCTAGTTTTAAAGTGYGTTGCATGTCTAGGATGTAGCAACGGCATGTAACTGAGCACAGCTGTAACTGCCACAGTAGATGAAGAGTAAGTGTAAAAGCAGTTAGTTGTCTTTTAACATTTTTTTCTTTTTTTCAGGACAGAAAAAGTTGACTGGTTCTGTTTAAACATGCTGTAATTTAGGAAGGAGGTACAGGGAGAGATTTCCACGACAGGTGTAAGAAATACAAGAATCTAGGGAGCTAGAAGCCTTTGACTCGTTCGTGCATAGAGCTTCACGCCTCTGAGTGCTTTCCTGACAATGTTTTCCTGACTAAAGCCCTTTGAATTTTAATCCTAGTGTGTGCTGTGTTGATGAATAAACAGGAATTATGTTTGTATATTGATTAGGAGAGTTTCAGGTCTGTAGCTGTAAGTAGTACAGTACCTGTTTGTGTGGTAGCTTTTTGTGGAATTTCATGGGGTTTTGGGGATGTGTTGTTTGGTTTTTTTTTTTAGTACAGAGCTGTTTGCTAGGATCTAAACTCTGATTCAATGTATCACTGCTGAATGAATTGAATTCATCAGAGACCTTGCTAGGAATTAAAGTTATAAATTGTTTTTATTTAGAGAGTACTTTAGGACATAGAAAGATTGCACACAGTACTTTGTTCATACTTTATAGCCTATGTACATCTTGGTACATTATTGTGAGATATAAATACATGTAGAGTGTATTCAGTCTCTTTAATGAAACTTTAATTTGTTTTGGTTGCCTTGGGAATTTTTTAGTAGTTAGGATTTCGTTTACTACTCTGAGTTACCCTGCAGAGCTCAGTTTTTGCTAACCCATAACAAGAGCTATTTTAGGAGGCCTGGGCAATAGGAACATGGCTGAATCACTAATACATAGTATACAGGTGATATAAGTTCCCATCTAGCATAACACTGGAACAGCCTTCCTAGAGGGGTGGTCGATGCCCCAAGCCTGTCAGTCTTTGAGCGGCATGTGGACAATGCCCTTCATAACATGCTTTAACTTTTGGTCAGCTCTGAAGGGGTCAGTCAGTTGGACTGACTGGATTGTTGTAGGTCCTTTCCAACTGAACTGCTCTATTCTATTCTTTCTATTCTCCTCTCCTCTCCTCTCCTCTACTCTATTCTATTCTAAGTAATTGCAATATAGAAGATGTATTTATTAATCAGTTAGTAATTGCTATGAATAACAACCACATCTTACCAATAAAGCAACCATTTAAATATTGTTATTCTTTAATAACTAGTTTAATTATTCAGCCCACTTTCAGACTATAATAGCAATTTTTTTATATCTTATAGTTGTGTTCTAGCATCCGAGTAATTATCTAGACAATGTGACCTAGAATAAAATCATATTCTATTTGTTACCTTTTCTGTTTTGTTTTGGTTTTGGAGATGTAAAAAGGTCTGAAATAGTAGATAGCTTGTTTAGAAGCTCAGTAGGCTGGGTCCTAGTGCCATGCAAAGAACAGTAAGTGATGTTAGCTATAAGAAAAAGAAATTATTTTTATTAAGCTAGTTTAAAATCTTTGTTTATTTGCAGTACTATTTCACTGATTTTAATACAGAAAGAAATGTTTTGTTACATAGAAATTGCCATACTGAATCAAGACAAAACTTAAATCTTTTTAAATCTTCTTTGCAATAGTGGCAGGAATCAAAGGACCTTGGGGAAGCACTCTGAAGTACAAGGGTAGGGAATAATCCAGTCATGCTGAAATCATCTTCTTAATAAATTAAAAATACTTTGAAATCCCAACATGGGTTTATAATCCTTCTTTCCATAACTGTTGGTATGCTTCTGTTATTTATACTATTGTAAACCTAGATGTTGACATTATGTATATAAACTGCAAAGTATATCTCGTATCCTGCTAAATACTTGTTCTTAAGAATAGTTACAAATAGTATTACTTATAAGTAATGCTACCTTGCAGAAATACCCCTTGGCTAATTTTACAATGTGTCAGCAAAATTATTTTAACCGATTTAAAATTTTCTGCCTTCATTTTGTTAAACTGAATGTTTTCTTGTTCTTGAGTGGCAGGTGAATTTTAGTATGATGGGATTATATTAACATTATCTGTGTTTTAAACTGGAACACACCGTGCTTTCCTGAATTTATAGCCATCTGAATTTTTGGGAGAGGAGATTTAATTTGCAGTTCTGTGTTGTTATTGGTGTTTTTACAGCTTGTTGTGCTGTAATTTCAGAGTTTTGGGGATGCATCTGAGTAACTGCACTTGAACAAATCACTTTAGAGTATATATACAATAATTCTTATGCTTCTAAGAAATATTTGCTCTGCTGTGAAGTACACATAGTATCTCATTTGCTCAGAAATATCCAGCAATAACCGAACGTACAACATTCCTAACATACAACAGTAACTCCAGTTGAAGCTGCCATTCATGCACACTGTAGGAATACCAAACATCTGAAAAGAAATTTCTTGAAAACTACTGGACAAAATTTCTGGACAGAAAATGGGATGTGTCCAAGAAAACACACAGGCATGACAGTTTATGGTTTGCAATAGAATTTTGTTACAGGAATCATTGTATTTTTTTTCATGTCTGCCTTTCAGTACTGTCGTAGTTTTCTTTGAATTCCTCTGTGAGGGAGGATGAACTTGATCATCAAAAAATTCCTTTCTTGTTATAAAACCTAATAATCTAGAGTTGGAAAAAGAGGTGATGCTCCTTGATACGGTGGTATTCTGTATGTTCTTACTGGGCGCAGCATCAGTATGTGCAGCTACAGTTTGGCTTCCTGAGAAAAAAACATGGTCTGAATACTATGAAGATTAAAAATGTTACAAGATTCTAAATGCTCACATGCAGCTCACATGAAAAATCTTTCTATTTATGTGTTTATTTAGTCTTTTGAATACAATATGAATGATAGCATGGATGCATCAGTGATATGGAGGTGTCTTATGCAACCATTTAAAATTCATTAGAAAGAGACTGTTAGACTTCACGGACTTTTGGATTATGTCTTTACTGGAGTATAATCATCAATCAGCAAAGCAAATCTTCAGGAACAATTTACTTTTACTCCCTAGCTAAGGATACAAACTCAGGATGTTTGCACAGTAGTAGTATTCTTCTATTTAGACTGACATTTTCTGCAAACCCTTTTTGTATTTCCATGGAGTGATGGGTTGATGCACCATGAAAAGTATTCACAGAGGCGAATTTTAACCTTTGGTGCCTAATTTCTCCTGTTCCCTTTTATGCCAGTCTGTGGGTGTGTGGGGTGGATTCCTTAAAAGGATGATTTTCAATGTGAGTCTAACTTGAAGAGCTGTATCCTCTGCTGCTGAGGAATTTAAGCTCTACTGTTTGTAGAGGTAGTCTACAAACACTAGCCTATCTTGATCTTTCTGAATAACTCACATCATTGCCTCAGAGTATCTGAGTTTGGCTTGTCTGTCCATCAGTCTGTCTGCATACATGCCTATCAGCACTCCTTCCTAATGGTTTTGAACCATTAGCTGTTTTCAGCAAAAATTTGACAGAAGGAAGGAACTCTGCAGTAGAATAGAATAGCATAGAATAGAATAGMATAGAATAGAATAGAATAGAATAGAATAGTTCAGTTGGAAGGAACCTACAACGATTATCTAGTCCAACTGCCTGACCAACTCAGGGCTCACCAAATGTTAAAGCATGTTCTGAAGGGCATTGTCCAAATGTCTTTTAAACACTGACAGGCTTGGGGCATCGACCACCTCTCTAGGAAGCCTGTTCCAGTGTTTGACCACCCTCTCAGTAAAGAAATGTTTCCTGATGTCAAGTCTGAATCTCCCCTGGCGCAGCTTTGAACCATTCCCATGTGTCCTGTCACTGGATCCCAGGGAGAAGAGCTCAGCACCTCCCTCTCTACTTCCCCACCTTAGGAAGCTGTGGAGAGCAATGAGGTCGCCCCTCAGCCTCCTTTCCTCCAAACTAGACAAACCCACAGTCCTCAGCCACTCCTCACAGGACATGCCCTCCAACCCTTCCACCAGCTTTGTTGCCCTCCTCTGGATGCATTCAAGGACCTCCACATCCTTCTTAAATTGTGGGGTCCAGAACTGCACACAGTACTCGAGGTGAGGCCGCACCAACGCTGAATACAGCGGGATGATCACCTCTTTTGACCAGCCGGCTATGCTGTGTTTGATGCACCTCAGGATGTGGTTTGCCCTTTTGGCTGCCAGGGCACACTGCTGACTCATGTTGAGCCTGTGTCGACCAGCACCGCCAGATCCCTTTCTGCAGGGCTGCTCTCCAGCCACTCCCCTCCCAATTTACACTTGTGGCTGGTGTTACTCAATCCCAGGTGCAGAGTCCAGCATTTGTTTTTGTTAAATTTCATGACATTGATGATTGCCCAATGCTCCAATCTATCTAGATCCCTCTGCAAGGCATCTTGTCCCTCGAGAGAGTCAACAGCACCTCCCAGTTTAGTATCACCAGCCAACTTGCTAATGGTGCATTCAACTCCTGCATCCAGATCGTTGATAAATATATTGAACAGGAGTGGCCCCAGGATTAAGCCCTGAGGAACACTGCTGGTGACCAGTTGCCAGCCAGATGTAGCCCCATTCACTAAAACCCATTGAGCTCTGCCGTTCAGCCAGTTCTTCACCCAATGCACCATGAACCTGCTCATCCCACAGTTGGACAACTTGTCCAGAAGGATGCTGTGAGTGACAGTATCAAAAGCCTTACAAAATCCAGAAAAGCTACATCCACCGCCTTCCCTTCATCCACGAGGCAGGTGACCATAGCATGGAAGGATATCAAATTAGTTAAACAGGACTTCCCCTTTGTGAACCCATGTTGACTGTGCCTGATGATTGCATTATTCTTTAAATGCCTTTCAACAGTACCCAGTATAATCTTCTCCATAATTTTTCCAGGAACTAAGGTTAGACTAACAGGTCTGTAGCTTCCTGGTCATCCCTCATGCCCTTTTTGTAAATTGGAATAACATTGGCAAGCTTCCAGTCAGCAGGGACCTCCCCAGACTCCCAAGACCTTTGGTAGATGATTGAGAGGGGCCCTGCTGTAACATCTGCTAGCTTCTTCAGTACCCTGGGATGAATCCCATCAGGCCCTGTGGACTTGTGAACACTCAGCTGATACAGTTGGTCCCTGTCCCTGGACATAATTTCAGTGTCCACAAATGGAAAATCACTGTTCCTACACTCGTGGTCCTCCAACTCAGGGGACTGGGCAGCCCAAGGTCTGTCAGTTTTATTAAAGACTGGGGCAAAAAAAGCATTGAATGCTTCCGCTTTTTCTTGATCCCTATTAGTCAGGTGACTATCTTCAACATGCTTAGATTTCTGTAAGTTCTGCAAAAATTAGCAGCTATGTACAGGAGAAAGCAAACAAAGTCAGCACTTCTGTTGAGCATGACCTCTACAGTTAGCCATTTATATGGTTTCCTGGCTAGGAGTCGGCATGCACATACTGGCTAAGCTATTGGCATGTAGAAAGCTAGTAACCAGCCGCAGTATGCCCTGGCATTTGTCCTGCTTAAAATAGAGGGATGTGGAAAATAATTAAAGGAAACATGGAAGGGTAGAATGGCCAAAGAGCAAGAACTGAACTGGTAATGTAAGAGAGGAGGGGAGGAGCTGTAAGAAAATGGGTGACCAGGGGTTCTTGTTGCTGAGTGGCAGCAGGATATTCACATACACAGAAATCACATTTCCTTAGGTCCAGTGTTCACTTGTTTTCTTCTTTGGGGATGAAGTTTATTCTCAATCTTGGTTGTCATGTTTCAACAAGTAGATACTGGTGTTCATAAATGATTCATTCCTAGCTGAAATGATTCATTCCTAACTGTTATGTTTAGAGTGTACCCAACATGGTAATACTGGACGACTAAAAAACTTTAGTTATAGATGGAAGCAGGCTAGGATACCATCATCTAATATTTCCTTTTCTTTTTTTTTTTTTTTTTTCAAGAACTGACTCTGTTTATTATTGGAACAGTGTAGGGATATTATGCTGACGAGAGTGTCAAACAATGTAAGTGTATGCTAGTTGAAATATTCTACACGAAGTTGATAATGAGAGATTTCCCTGAGGAATGACTAATCATATTAATAAAGATCAGTATTCAAACTTCATAAAAATAATAGTTGAAAACAGGTGAAGCTTCATCACTGTAGACAATGTGCAGCATGTCTTCTCTGGCCTTGTTTTTGTACAGCATAGTCTGTGCTCTGTCTTCATCCCAAATGCTGTGAGCTTCTCCTCCTGCTTTCTGTATGCACAGAACATAGCACAGTTCCCACGTGAGGCCATTATTTTTCTCTGCCCCTGTCTTTGTTTCCTCTGTAAAGTGTATGTCTTTTTGCTTATCTCCCTCTTTAGTACAATGTATACCGCCTGATGTTGTGCGTAAATCTTTCTGTCCTACTGTGTGCCACCCTTTCCCACTTCTCCGCAGTAAAACGTGGAATTGCTTTCTGCCTGCCTCTGAATAGTAAAATCTCCTTCTAAATTCAGGTAAGTGACCGGCCCAGAGATGAACTCACTCTGCATGATTAAACGACTGATTAACAGGCTAACAGTAATTTATTCAGTAACAGACAACAAATAAAGGCCAGAAACACGAAATCCGGGCAGGAACACCGCTCCAGGTGAGCAGCTCGGTGGCGGCTGGCGGTGATGAGGCGTCCCTGCCGCGGCGGCCTCAGGGAGGCCCTGTCACCTCGGAGGTGTCCGCCCTCCTCACACGACTCGGAAAGAGCCGGTCAGCGGCCCTCCCGCCGCGGGAGCTCACCTCAGTCGGTACGGCCGCGGTGCGCCGCCGGCCTCCGGAGGTTGTAGCTACACAACCTTCACCCCCGCCGGGCACCCCCGGGCGGCAGCCAGGCCGCACGGCCCTCAGGAGTGGGACAGCTCCTGCCGGCCGAGGGCTGGGGCCGCCGGGCCGGCCCGGCCCCCCCGCTCCCGCCCCCCACCGAGGCACCGCCTCCGCCCCGCCCCTCCGTGGGCGGCAGGGGCGAGCCCGCTGCCTCCGTTCCCGCCCCCCCCGCCCGGGATTGGTCGATGTGTCTTCACCATGGCCAAGTATTGGCCGCCGCTGGCGGCTGTAAAGCGACAGGATTGGCTGTAGTGGCGGACGCGGGCAGGCAGGCGGCGGCTGCGGGGAGGCGGGCGAGCCGGGCTCGGGAGGGGTGAGTGCGGGCCAGTGCGGGGGCCGGCCTGGCCCGGCCCGGCTCGGCTCGGCTGGGCGGCTGCGGGTCGAGCCCGGGCCAGCCTCGGCTAAAGCCCGGGGCTCTGCGTGCGGCCTCCGGCTGGGGAGGGAGGGCGGTAGTGGAGCCAGGCGGGGCCGCGCCGCGGCCGTCTTCAGCCCCCGGGACAGTCGCTTGGGCGGCGGAGCGGCGGCCTCCCCTCAGGGACGGGCTTGCGGGGCGCAGCCCGGCCCGGCGCGGGGGCGGCCCCGGTGGTGCTGTGACCAAGGACGCGGGCCGCAGCCAGTGGGCCCGCGGCCGCCTCCGTCCAGCGCAGCGGGCCGTGGTGGCCCGATGTGTGCCGGTGTGTGAGGGGCCGAGGCCGTCGGTGGGCGCGGGGAAGCCGGCGGGGCACGCAGCTACAGAGCAAGCACGGGCAGGCCTTCAGCTCAGAGTTTTTTGTTTGTTTTTTTTTATGTTTGCTCGTTGGGTTTTTTGTTTTGTTTTGTTTTTCCCCTACAACAATGTGACGGTGACTCAGTATCCCGGGGCGGAAGGGCGAGCCTGCTGCGCGGTGCTGAGGCCGGCGAGCTGTCGGCGGTGGCGGGCGTGGGCTCTCCGTCCTGCGCAGCAAGCCTCTGAGAGCAGCCCTGCCAGCTGGGCGGGTTGGGTTCTCTCTGCGCTGCCTCAGACAAAATAAAAACGGGTGTGAGTAGGCTGACGTCTAAAGTAAGCCACTTGTCCTCGCTTGGACTCAGTTACGAAGCACTCGCACTACCTGTTTGCTGGAGGAGGGGTGGTCTGGGCCGGCTGTGAGCAGAACCACCCCCAAATTCAGGGACAGAAGGAATGTGTCTTGGGCCTGGAATCCAGACGAGACTTGTAACGTTCATCAGTTAAAAGCACGCATTTTCTTACACACGAGCCAAAATGCATTAACCTGTAGTTACACTGCGCAGGATGGGTTTTGCACCTGGATGAGAGCCGCCTTGAGGGTGTTTCCCGTGTGTGCTTTGATGTTGCACCTTTAGTAGGTTTGCTTGAACTGCTTGTCTTCAGCTGAGCTGACTGCGGTGGAACTGAGTTCTCTCAGAATACTGTGCACCGCAGATATGCTTGACTGGATACTGCTGGTGAATTAACACTTTTTATGAAGAATATATATCGGTTACATAGCATGTGAATCTGCATGGTGCACAAGGATATAAAAAGGTATAAAAAGTTGGTATAACTGGTGCTGAGTACTTTATAGGATGTGTCTGAAAGCTTAGAGGCTGCATTTAGGTCCTTTTTCTACTCCCTGATGTATTCAGACACTTCATTCTTGCAGTGTGGTTCTTGATTTGCACTTGTCTGTGTACACAGTTAAGCGATTTAGAGGAATGAGTTTTGATTAAAAATCTGTTACACTGTGTCTAGAAAAAATAAATTATGTCCTGTAGCAATAAAGAGTGCTGTCAGACTGTTACTATTCTCTGTTAACGCACAAATCATGAAGAATATGTACTTTAGAGATGTAAATTTCATTTAGAAGTACACTTATTTAAATTTGTGTAAGCAAATATATGTAATAAAATAAGTTTATTTGCAGCTGAGTCAGACTTGCAGAGAATTAATTTCCTGCTCTTTCTCACCCATGAAAGAAAGGAAAATGTCTGGAAAAAGTTGTTCAGAAAAATCATTATTTTGAAGTTGTGTTAAAATGCAGGATCAGGAAACTTCTGTGAAATATGCCTATTTTTTTATTTGCTTTGCCAACTCAGTGAATTGCAAGGCAGTGTAGGTAGTGTGCAAAAGTTCTTGACTGATCAAAGCCTCATCACAATAAGACATATTTATGAATTACTGCCTTGTTAAGTTAGCTGCTCCCATGAAGATGTTTACTTCTGTAAAAGCAGTTTAGCATAGCAAATGAGAAATAGTGATATGATGTATTGGGTTAATTCAGCAAACACTGTTATGGGTATTTGTAGCAAAAAGTTAAGCTGGCATTGCAACCATTTTTACATGATAATCTCCCTTGTGGTCCATAGTACTTGTTGCGTTGTGTTTGTTTTGATTCTTGGTCTCTTAGGAAGGCTCGAATAGAACAAAAAGTATTACTGTGCTCTACAGCAGTAGAGGCCAGAATTCATTGTACTGMGGACAATACATTTGTAAGGCAGACAGTCCCTGGCTTATAGTTTGCAGTGTAAGTAGTGTTTGTTTGGCATCTGAGGTAATTGGAGTTGTGGATGTAATTGAAGTTGCGAGCATAAAATTTACAGCTCAGTGAAGGTTTATCCTAGTATTTCTGAATAATATTTTGAACAAACAAAGTATGTGGAGCAAATTTGTTCTAATTCATTTATTCACTAATACGTTAATGATCCCCCTGCATTTTTATGGATAGGGCTGTAAGTCTAATAGAGTCCACTGCAGAGTTATGATGAAGCTTCAGCAGTCATTTATCTGTATGTTTAGTAGTGTATTTGGACAGGTCCCAAAGGTCTACTTTGCATTCATTTCAGTTGGCAAATGTATTTAAAAACTTCGGTTAATACCTTGAAACAATGTTCGAAATGACTCTGAATGTGGGATAAATATAGGTAAACCCAAACCAGTGGAGGAGGGGAATGCCAGCTAACCTTGGTATGCTGTTCAGAGCATCTGTGGGGAAGTGATATTCTGAATGTCCTTAAGACACACTAACCTTTAAGACACACTAACCTGAGCTTAGGATGGTACTTTCCATCAGTGTTTGGAACTTAAGCTTCTGTGGTTTTGATAGCCTGAACTTGAACGAAACATACTTCATGCWGTTTATCACAGGAATATCCTGAAGTGCTTGGAGTAATGCTGTACACATTTAATATAGGGGCACCTATTTGAGTTGTCAAAGTGTAAAATGTAGTAGGTCTTGCAAGAACCTTCGTTCTCTTTTAGGCCGCACCTGGCTGGCTGTTTTTGAGGTATTTGTGGAGCAGGGCTATAACTTATTTATATGGGAAATGGAGGTAATTATTAATGAGCTTTTAGTAATGAGTGGAGTACTCTGCAAGAATGACAGAATGGATGGCCATGTAAATTGCTAAATGCTCGTGTGTCACAGCGGGAGAAAGTATTTAGAAATTCTGCTGCCAATGGTGTTAATCATTCTGCATAGTTTTAAAACAGCTTTTCAAATTTGATTAATGTCAAGTGTGATGTTTTGATACTAGATCCTTATACAGCATTTCAGGTAACTAACTATGTGACTATGGAAGCAGAGAGAATACCACCTGGCACATGTGTGTGTCCTTTATGTGCTTACAATTATTAAAACCGGACCTGAAAAGTTTGTGGTTGTTCAGATGCTAAAATCCCCTGTGATTTTTATGTATTGCTGTAATATCAGCAGTATCTCTCTGCTAGGTGCTAAGCAGGGAAAAGAAAATCCAAGGTGATAACTGATTTGAGTATGAAACGATGCAACTAGTAGATACTATAGAAAAGTAGAATACAGATAAATGGTTCTGATCCTGAAGGTGGATTGTGGATGATTGCTCAGGAGATTAGTGATAATCAGTTATACCAAAATGTCCTACCCCATCAGCTTAGTGTTAGAGGTGAAATGTCTGAAACAATCAAGAGAGAAGATTCCATAACTCAAATTATTTTAAAACAATAGCAAACCCCACCTTCTGTTTTAGTGGCTCTGTAGTCGACTTTACATTTTAAATAGGTGTGTCTTCATCACATGCTTGGTGAACAACATATTTGTAGCTTGGTGACAGCTTAAAAAAAAAAAAATTGTAAGATTTTGAGCAGTTCTCAGAGTCAGGAATCTGCCACAGTATTTTTGAGGCCTAAAAATTGGCTTGTAGGTAATGGATCTGTAATATGTTTCCAAGATTGTAATAATGTGCTTTAAGTGAAAAGTGGTTATTTTTAAAAGGAGATGACAAAAATAATCAGGTATTTGTACCACACCCCGTGAAATTGGTGCAATTTCATATAGCATATCGTGTAACCTTTTAGAAATTTTTTAAAAAGAAAAAAATATGTAAAAGTAATAGAGAAGTTGATCAGTAGAGAAATTGTGATTTATCTTCCAAGTTATGTGAAAGCAAGCAAATAGCCATTGGGAGTCACATCGTAGGTTGTATCTTACTCTACACACCAGGGGTTTGGAAAAAAAGGACATAGATTTTCCCCTCCACCCTAACATAGTTATGTAAAATTGTGATTCCAGCCCTGGGAGCAGAATAAATAACTGAAATTCTGGAGGGCTAGTTTAGGGAGATGACTATGGGGCTGGTAGGGACCTCAAACAGTTATCCTGTCAGGCTTTTCCTCTCTCCCAACCCTTCCTCACAGTGATTCTTACACTAGATGTTTGTGTGAAACCCTTTCTCTGGGCTGCATTGCTGATTGATATTTTTCAGCCTCCCCAGGCAATCTGTTTAAGTGATACGATATTCGTACCGGTAGAAACATTTCACTTATGTCATTTCCATGTGTTGTTTCCAAGTGTCATGGAAATCTTTTTTGAAGTATGGTACTTAAAACTATATGCAGAGTGCTAGATCCAATTTTAACATCATTGATCAGGATAGAAGGGTTACTTTTCCTGTCTTGTAGCCTTCACTCTTAATACAGCTCTATATGTTGCTGTTTGCCAAAACAGAGGGAAGTATTGACTTGCGTGTAACTTGTGGTCCTCTATAATCCTCTGCTGCCCTTCTGCTTAGCTGCACATTGCCAATTATTCCCTCTTTGGTAATTTGCTCAGTCATTTATTCCTACCTGACAATAATATCCTGCACTTCTCTTTTTGAGAATGATCTCACTTTCTTCACAGCTATATTAGAATCACTTCACATTCTGTTCCTAAAATTTAAAAGTCTTGATGGCCCAACTGACTTCAGGTGAGCTCTCCTGTCTGTCAGTTGGATCAGAGGCTTTTGTTAGCCTTGTATCCAAGATACAGAATTCTGCTTATGAAAGGAAAAGAAAGAGTTTAAAGCAGTGTGTTTTTGCTGTTCCTCAGGAAAAAAATTACTTCCAAAAAATGATTTTTCACTAGTTTTGGTAGTGGGTAAGGATTCATTACATGTTTTGGATTAGCTTTGCTTTAATAAAGACAGCTATGAAAGAGAACAATGCAAAAATGCATCTTTGGGCCTGATAGTTTGCTGAATTGTATCTCTCCATGTCAGAGTTTCAAGTACCTGAACTTCCACCTTGGGATTCTCTTGTCATCTCTTATTTGCTGTGTTTATCAGGGAGAAAGGAGGTGACTGTTCTGACTTCTTAAAGCATGTTGAGGTCATCTGCACTAGCAAAACTAAAAGTGAACCTTGTCTGCTTAAACTACAGAAAAGTTTTGGCATTTTGTTTAGTACTGGCTTCTGTTTGCTGTCATTCAGCTCTAGAGATATGCTTCCTCGTCTGGAAAGTTTTTAATTGGAGCTGAAATAGAAATGCAAAGTGTGAAAGTCATAGGCAAGGGAAAAAGAGGACAGATATGGGGGGGTTTGGTGCTTTTTTTTTTTTTAGTGGATGAGTAATTTGAGTGGGAGGGAGAGAAGGAGACAGACTACCAGTACACCTTTTATTAAAAATAAGGACTGAATTTCTGGATATCTTCTGAAAAGCAGTAGGTAAAAATTACTGCTTCCATGCCCTTAGTTTAGTACATATATTTAGAATATGAAAACTCATGATGTTGGGGAAGGAGAGAGATATGAAGGTTCAGCTGATGATCAGCAGCCTGTAATAGTGTTCTGTATTAACAGAACACATCGCTACAGGGACTACTGGCAAAGTTAGGCTTTTTATTCTTAAAGCTGTAATGCTAACTTTCTAAGGGAGGCTGGGGCTTGTTCTCAATTGGTTAGTACATGGCACATACACCGTCCTTATCTTTAAAAGCTTTTAGTACTTCAGTTACTTAACCTTCCCTTTCTCTTGAGTTGAGATTTAATGTGGAATTTCTGCTGAAGCTATTTCTCAGGATAAAAACTGGAAAAGCAATTATTGTGGTAAGCCAGAGCTGGCAGTTGGTTGGCAGGACATGCAAATCTGTCCTAAGTCAGGGTTGAGTCAAAGTCAAGGAAGAAGAAAGTGATGCATTCAAACTATTTACAGTTCTGTGTAAGAAAGTAAAGAGAGCTGGGCTAAGATCAGAGCAAGTCAGTGCAAATAAAGTGGAAATAAGGTAGAAGTTGAGTATAATTTTGGAGCAGCTAGATGGTCAGAGAACAGTGAAAAATCAGCGCTGGAATGGTTACAGATCAGTACCTAGTGAAGAGTGGGTCCATGGCTCAGGGATGTACGGGTTTCGGCAGCAGAGTTTGCATAGTGATTTCCTGCCTCAAGCTGCTTGTGTCTGGCTCAGCTGCACTGCCTCAGCTGTGCTAGTGCAACTATCTGCTGAGCTTTAAAAAAACAAAGAAAGAATTAGATCCTCAAAGAAGGGATTTGGTAAAGCTGAGTAAGTTCACTCAGTCTGATTTACAGCTTGACAGCCAACTGTTGTAACCGCAGCTGAAGCTGCATCAGAGCAAGCCAGCCTAACCCTGGCTCCTTGGCTGAAGTGAACAGGTGGCAGACATCTGTGTAGAGGGATTCTGTGCACCCATGTTGGTCAGAAGAGCCTGGATGAAGGAATAGGAACCGTGCAGGATCTTGAACTCTAGGAGGGTGTCTAAGGAGAGAAAGGAACTTTATCAAGATGGTGGTTTGTAGCAGCTTACCCATTCAGACACCTCTACATGGGAGGTGGTGACTGGGCTCTGCTTGTAAAAGGAGTCCTGGACTTGAAGCAATTTTGTGTCTCTATTTTTCTTCATGACCTACTAAATACTAATTGCCCTGTGAATATATCTAATGCATTTCATTCAGAGCAACCATTTAGACTTTCCTGCATATACTTGAATTCATATGGTTTTGTATAGTGCCAGCACCCGTTCCCTTTAAAGTCTGGCAAAATTTTTCATAATTTGGATAGAGTTGTGAATTGTATAAGCTATTAATATTTGTATGCCTAATGGATTGCAATATTTTAGAACCTCAGTTTTGCACTTATGACACAAGATGCATACAAAACTGCAAACTTTCAGGGAAATGCAAACTAGAAACTGCTTAATATTGAAGTGGAAGGAAGCTGCTATCAGCTTGCTGGTGTTCATCCCCTCTCTTTTGGTACATGGGAAGAGATTCAGATCAGTATCAGAATATTTTGCAATGATCTTGCTTTTGGGGGTCTTTCATTTTAAAATACATGTGTGTGAAGGTGGATGCTAGTAGTGTTTTGTTTTTATATATTTGTTTATTACCTTTTCAGGCAATTCCAAGGGGTGGCTGTTATGTTAACATGTTCTAACACTTAAGTGTTTGTATGGCAGTGAGCTAAGACAAATTGTATTCATCAGTAAGGAGAGGAAGAAAAAGACATAAAGCCTGCTTCAAATTTATCTTCAGATCTCTTCTGTTGAAATAGAAAGCTTTTTTCTGAAGCAGCATTTTAGGGTTTCTGTCCTCTAAATTCTTGATTACTAACTGTTTACATTTTAAGTGAAATAACATGTTTCATACAATATCACCARGCATCCTACATTAAAATGCTACTAAATATCGGGGAGATGGAGTCTGTTTGGTGGTCTCATCTTCCTTCTGTCTTCCCAAAGAAAAATCTCTCACTACTCTTTGATCTGATTTGACATTCCTTGGAGACTGGGAATTTGGCGTGTGATAAAAATTACAGTGGAAGAGTGCACTGGAACTAAATCCCTCCCCTCCCTTTCAGCCCTGGCAATGCACCACCTTCCTCTTTTCACCTGTTACCAGATGACTGGCTGTGCCCTGCTGCTGCAGGGAGCATGATCTGGTTCRGATCTCTTCTTCCTGCTGCTGGAGCTGAAAGCCTGTGTGGATAGCCTTACTCTAGGGATAGGGCTGCAAGGCCTGTGGGGAGGGCTGTGTGCAGGTGTGGGCAGTACGGAGCAGAGGATGGGTGAACTGTCTTAAAAGTGTCAGTACCTAGTTTTGGTACTGCATATGCTTAGTATCATAAGACTGCCTTGTATTGCTATTTTACTGTTGCTAGCATTGATTCTGGTTATATCAAAATTGATAGGCTCAGGCTAGTTGTATAAGTTTAAACATGTTGACACCAAGTATGCATGCACACTTTTAAGTTACGAGTTTAGTTTGGAGTGACTAACAAGTAAGTGTGGAAAGCCCAGGAGTGTTCTTGAAGCTCACAGAATTTAAATTTGCTGTGATTAATATTTTCATTAGCTCTCTAAATAGTGTTAGATGCAGAATTATTTTTGTCATTAAAGTGGGCAAGATGACAATAAGCATTTCCGTTATTCACAAAGGTATTCAGATATCTTTAATTGCCTATGCTGTATTTCCAAAGTTAGGCCCACAGTGGAAAAAATACCTGATTCATGTTTGCTGAAAGGATCATTTGCACTATTGAGATTCCAGAGATGTAAACTGGTCAATCTGTTTGAAGGTGCAACCAGCTGCTGTTTCAGTCATTAACAAAATAATCAGTTGCTGTAATCTGAGAGGTGAAAAAAAAAGTTTTCTTTTCATTTAAAGTGAATTCAGTGGTAGGCCACCCTGCCAGCTTATTGAACTTGGACCACAGGCTACTTTCAGCCTCAGGCAAAGGGAAGGAACTATACTAAGTAAAAACATTGACTTAGTGGAATCTATAGCTCAAAGGAGAGTGCAAAATGACCTGGAAGGTTAGTGAAAAGACAGTAATTAATGCCTGAAAAATAAATCCCTGAAGCATACTCCATTTTTTAGTATACATGTAACTGAGCTGATACTGCTTATGGAAATAATCACTACTGTGTTCTCAAATATCCTAGTGAGCAGCCTAAAGTCACTGCTAAACCAAAGACTTTGAAGAAGAAACTTTTGGGTGAATAAATTTGATCCTTTAGAAAAACGTGTAATTTTTGCTTATGATATGGTATACTGGTTTCAGCTGGGATAGAGTTAAATTTCTTCATCAGAGCTTGTATGGGGCAGTGTTTTGGATTTTTTGCTGAAAACAGGATTGATAACACAGGGATGTTCAGTTCTTGCTGAGCAGTGCTTACACAGAGTCAAGGCCTTTTCTGCTTCTCACACCACCCCACCAGCGAGTAGGCTGCAGGTGCACAAGAAGCTGGGAGGGGACACAGCTGGGACAGCTGACCCCAACTGACCAAAGGGATATTCCATACCATATGACGTCATGCTCAGCAATAAAACTGGTGGGGGAAAGGAGGTTGGCCAGGCTGCTGTTACTTTGGAACTATGTGGGCATTGGTGGCTTGCTGGTGAGCAGTTAGGGGTTTTTTGCATCACACTTTTTCCTTGCTTTTGTTTTTTCTCCTCTTTATTCTTTTCTTTTTTCCTTTTTAAAAAATTACTAAACTGTCTTTATCTCAGCCCATGAGTTTTCTCACTTTTACCCTTCTGATTCTCTCCTCTGTCCCACTGGGTGGGGGAGTGAGTGAGCTGCTCTGTGGTGCTTAGCTGCCTACTGGGCTTAGACCATGACATACAGCTTTCTGAGGTTTAGATAAATCTCAGACAGCAAAGGTAGGTTCTAACTGAATATTCATTGTTTTGAGTGGAAATTTGCCAGTGTATCTGGTTTGAAGCTTGTGAGCATAATAAAACATTTAAAGAATTTCAGTGTTAATTTGCCCATAGTGGCAAGAGAGTGAAATTGTGACAGTAATGTGTTGTCTTAAATTATTGAAATATTTCTCTCCCTTTTTGGGATTATTCCATGCTTTTTTTCTGTTAACTGAAATGGAGTAATCTCTCTACCACCTGAGCAGTGGTGCTTAGAAAACTGAAAATTCTCCATTTTAATTCAAATTTCTTTTTAATTCATCTGCTCTTGGAAGCTTTCAATACCTGCAGGAAAGAGAGAGGTATAGAATATTGGTTACAGATAATGAATATTGGATAATACAGTTTAAAAGATAATGTGAATATTTTTACCTGCAACTTTTATCTGAGTTGATCAGGGATATGCTTTCATTATGATTCAGAATTAGTCAGGTAAGAGAGAGGGTGTCAAGAGTATGAGTTGTTTTTAAGTTTCACCCATTTGACAGCCAAATGCATTCATATACTTCTGGGAGTAAATGCAGATTTTTTTTTTTTTAAGATGGTAACCTAGAAAACAGTAATTGTGTCAGTATTACATGCATTCCCTTTTCAAACCTTGAATGTGAGATCCTGTTCTTGCGTTGTAGAAGACAATGGTTTCTGTAATTCATAGATGTAAAAGAAAAAAGAGCAGCTGAGTATGATAAATATTTGTTTTTCCATCTATGTCAAGTGTTGGTGAGATTGAGACCAGAACATGCATACAAGTTTTTTAAGAATGCTGGGAAAAATCTGAGGAAGAGCGGAAAAAGTTATGAGTTATTAAAAGATTGAAAAAAATACTTCTGAGTGATATGTCTTAAAAAAAACCAACAACAATCTAGTTAAATACCTTCTGCAGCAGAAAATGATGACCCCCCCCCCTTCCCTTCTTTGGGATGAAAAACACTTTGGACTGCTTCCCCCACTCCCTCCTCTCCCCCCCCCCCGCCATGCCGCACAGTCCTAATTTTGTTTCCCCCCCTGAGAGGTATATAATAGGCCTAGAGGTGACTGTATGTGTGAATGAATGATACCAAGGAAATAAAATTGGACATAATAGGGTGAAAACAAGATCCAGGTAAACTTGATGAATACTTAACTGAAAATATCTTTGTGAAGTTTCTAGGGTTATGGGATGTATTTTTTTCAGTGGAAGTTACGAAACTCCACTCCTTGAGTTGCCTTCTCCTTAAACTACAAAAATAGCTAGGTATGTAAGGGAAGGTTTTCAGTATTTCAGCTCGTGGGGAAAAAAGGCAAGATTTTGTTCAGATGTTCAGAACTGCTTTAGATAAACTGCAATTTCTTTAATTTATATAATTTTTTAAACTGTTGCTTCTATGGATTAGACTCTGCTCCAACAAACTGGTGCTGTATTTAGTATTTGTGGAAGTAAAGAGGAAGTATGCCGCTTTGTGTTGGTGATTAAGGCAGTGCGAAGGAGAGGCTGGACCTACTGTTTGTGCACTATGCATTTTAGGAGAGACTCTCCCCTGTTTTTTTTAATCCAGCTATGTTAATCAGAAATGCTTTTCTGCTTTATGACAGCTGCTAATGATCCTTTGAGGAATTCAGGTGACTGTAGTACCCTTTTGAAAGGATGGAAGTGTGTGTATAAACATCTTTAGCCTGAGTAGTGAATAAATAGCCTGTTTCCCCTACCTTGATTTAGTCACTGGTGTGTGGCATCTCTAAGACTGGTCAGTTTTGCGGAACTGTGTCTTGTCAGCAGGTATTGGGTGTGTGTCGAACAGCCTACTACCCCAATCTTCTGAAAGAAGATAGAGCAATACCTACTTTTAAGGTTGGGTTAGCCTGGAAGAAGGACCTGAGAGAGCATATTATGTGTCTCAGGAACTTGAATGCCTGAAGGGTTTCTTGGAAACTGGTCTCTGGATTCAGATGCCTAAATGCTGCCCATTTTAGGCATGTGGGCAAATAAATGCATCCTTCTCTTATTTTGAGGTATTTTGTATCTAGGTATAAGTTAACCTCTCCTGTAAACCAAATGTGACATCCAAACTTTCAGTAAACAATGAAAGCTTTCACTATATTGATCCAATAAATCTTTCCCAAGGCAGAAAAATAACTGCATGATGTATCTTTTAAGAACAATTGAATACAAGATGAGATACTCTGTATGTGAGCGAATTATTTGGAACAAAAAAATGTAGTGCATTGCACCCAGCTTTAAAGATTCTGCATGCTGTGAACATCAATTTTAAAAAATAAAACATTTGCATTCAGAGAGTGGGGGAAACAGTTTTACTCTCTTGAGTGGACGTCTGGTTTTGGACAATACTGGTGTTCTAGAGAACAAGCTAAAATTAAGAATTAGGCAGTTATGTTATATTTTTACCTTTTTTGTTTCAACCACTTGTATTACCATGTTTGAGGGCAGATTTCTCTGTTGCTGTGCTGATTTACTAATCTAACTGTTGGATTCTGCTCTGCAAGTTCGGATGTGGCTGCTTATTGTCAGCTCCCTCTGGCAGTCTGCTAACCAGCCATGTTATGATCAGTGGAAATTTAAGACTTGTCAGAGCTTGCTTGAATAAACATGACTTGCTGGTTGACTTAATTAGTCAGCCAGTTAATATCCTTACTAAGAAAATTAATTGTCAGTCCCCTTTTTCTTGCATTAGTTGCAGAGACTTTTTTTGGCAAACATGGTAGGGAGTTTTCGCCTTTCTAAGGATTGCAGGAGTAGTAAAGTTAATAACAAATTGACCATTTTAGCTTTTGTTGTCTAATGTGGGATGTGCAGGTTTGGACAAATACCTGAAAATATTTTCAAGGAAGATTGTATGTAATCAAACTACAAAAAGTGTCACAGATAAATGAGAAAAAAAGCCTCTGATACCTGCTAATTTTTTCTGCAAAGGTTCAACTGAGTTGTATGCCAGGTCTGTAGAAATAAGCAGTATCACCATATGGCAGCTAGTGATGGACATGTTTGGACTTCTGCAGTGTTCATAGAACTGGGCTATGTTTGGAGAGATTTCATGTGTGGAAAGAAGAGTGGAAAGAAGACATGACTAGGATTACATGTTTTAAGGGAGATTTAGAGCCATAGATATAATGTGGTGAGTTATAGCACAACATTTTTGTAGCAAATGGTTTCTTAGAATTGGCTAAAGATAACAAAAAGTGAAGCTGACAACATTAGATAAAAGACTCCTTATGTTATAATTTGCTTAAATGTTGCAATTTTAAGCAATTGAATTGTAAATATTTGCCTTTTAATTTTAAGCACTGCAAGTATCTTCACTGTTGCTGTCAATTCACCTGGGAATGAAACAGTAATATTTTAGATTCTTGTGGCAGGTGTTCTATTGTGAGTGTAATTTTGTTTGGTTTATTCTAACCTTAATTTTTTTTCCATGTCAGGCTGAAAAAGAAAGTGATTATTTTTCTTTTCCTGGAACTTGCATTTTTTTCTGAGACCTTGAATCTTCCACCATCATTATACTACTCATGTTTCTGTCTTTTTTTTTTTTTTTTATTCCTGTGGGGAAGATCAGACAGAAAGTATTTGGATTTTTTCCACAGAAATTTGACTGAAGTGCAGATTGATAGGAAATGTTTTCAGAATTGCCATGCTGGCCATTGTAGACCAAATTCTTGTAGGACGTTATGTGTCTGAACCTCTTAAGGCTAGCTTCTACTAGAAGCTCTAGTTTACAGTAGGTAGCTTTCTTCTGTTTCCCTCCTCATTAAAGCTTTTAAGGGATCACGTGATTTCTGAGAGTGSAGCCCCAAGAAAAATATTTAATTTTTTTGCCTTGCATTTTATTTTTCATGATTTATGTTAGATAAGCCGCAACAGGGTTTGTTTCCTGTGTGTCAGTCCTAGCAAAATGACAGCTTCAACAGTGATGCTAGTTTAAAAAACAAACAAAGAAAAAAAAAACCTGCTTGGACTCGTTGACAGTTGGTACATGTGTGCAGTTGAATCTTTTAGGCTGTCCACGTACTGCAACTACCAGCCTTACTAGTGGCTATAGCACTCAAAGCTGCATAGAATAACTGCTAATAAATGGTGTCTTTGCATATAGATACTCTCTTTTTAAGGGTAGTGAAGAGATTGGTTTAACAGCCAGGAAAGAAAAAAGCTTTCTTATTTTTCCGAAGTTCAGAAAACTCTGTGTTAATGGGTGCAAACTTTATCTTCCTGGACTTTAGTGTCTCCTTTTCAAGTTTTTTCTGAGTTTCAAGAATAGAAAAGCTACTATGTTAATTTCATATCTAGTAAAGATTAAAAGTAACTTAGAGGGACATGAAAAAGCCACTGAACATACGAAATACTGAAGTTCTAATTGCATTTGTACAAGCAACAGCCTTCGGACATGAACACTTCTGTTAGATTATTAATAGCTGATACTACTGCTGTATTAAAATCTCTCTTCATTACAATATCGGCAGCTTTCACCCACTGTTTCTCAAGTTTCCTTGTACTACTTATCCCATGTTTTCTTGCTAAAAGCATTAAGATCCAGTAATACGGAATACTGCTATAATAATAGGAGTCATATGTGGGCAATTGCCTTGTATGACCATGCCTGAACATACTACCTAGTGTAAAGAATAAAACCTTCTCCCTGGGACTTGGGACTTTTGTTTTAGAAGGTATGATTTAATTAATTGTACTTTTCCTGTCACAGAGAGAAGCTAGCTAGGGCTGGCTGAATTGTGCTGCATTACCTGAAGGCTTTTCCATTATAGTGCTTGCAAATGTTTTTTGCAAACTGATATATGTGTTGTGTCAGAGCTATGTGCAGAAGTGTATCACATTAAAAAAAAAAAAAAATCCTGTGACATCTGGACTTGATTTTTTTAAATTTTTTTTTATAAAGTCTCTGTTTACTACAAACATGTTAAGATGGGGGCAAGATAGGAATTTGTCAATATTATTTAGTGTAGATGAAAATTCTGTTATGTGCTTTCATAACATATGTGCCCAGAGCATTTCAGCTTCTTAATAATCGTACTGTTAGTGAAGCTCAAGACTTCAGAGGAATGGGAAATTCCTTGCCAAAAAAATTATAATTTCTGTCTTCCCTAACACTTTGATATAAAGACATATTGTTGTCTAACACAGTCTCTCTGTCTTTTTCTTTCCTCCATAATCTCATGTAGCAATGGGTCAAGAAGCTGGCAAACCTGCCTGGCCCAAACCGGCAGGAGGATATCAAACTATTACAGGTAGAAGATATGGAAGAAGACATGCCTATGTCAGTTTTAGACCATCTTTGAATAGCCAAGACAGAGATGAACATCAACACAATGAAGACTGTGAACGATTAGAATTGGAGGATGTTGAGGAAGAGAATTCTTTATGTATGTGCATATCTTTGTGTATGTGCCATTTAAATGCAAATTGGGATGCGTGGGGGTGGAGGGGAAGGCACATAGAGAAGCAGGAAGGGAAGAGAGTAGCCACTTAAATGTGTGAAGTACATTTCATATGGCTTTATAGAATGAAACTTAGCATGAAGGCAAATTAAAGTATAGTCTATCTTAGGCGGTTTGGTTTTGCCTGAAGAAGTGCATTCTTGAATGAGTTAATGCATTCTAACCAACTAGATAGCCATAACATTGTATAATTCAAATTATTTTGTCTTCAAATCAAATTACAAATCACATTTGGAAGAGAATACCTATTCTAATCTTCTATTTGGAACTAGGCTGTGAAATATTTGATGTATCATGGGCCAGGTTGTTCTGTCTTTGTCAGCCTTAGTGCAGTTACAGTGGAAATTAGTTTAAGCCTAAATGTCTTTAAAGGTTCTCTTTTTATTTGTTTATACCAGTCAGACCACTTCCCTTTCTTGTTTAATGAATATTGAATGTTAGTATTTCCCAAAATGTCTTTTGTGACTTTAGCATTTGAATAATAATTTCATAGAGAAATATGAAATGGCTTGTTGGATTAGAAACATAGTCCCATCTCCTTGAGTGTATGAGGTTTTCTGCTAAAAGTTTGATGTAGCCTCAGATCTTCCAGAGTAGCATTTTTTCTCCTTCCTTTATAGACTGTTTTGTAACTGCTTTCTCCTTCTAATTGTCTTTTTTTTATAATAGCATTGTGTGTGTTTAACTTTGTCATATGCCGTTGTTCTTGGAGACTGTTATGTCATGTAGATCATCTTGGGGTGGTTTCATTTTTTTGTAACTTGAATGTTTTTGCAGTTGTCAGTGCTTCATAAACTTTCTACACTTTCATCTAGTTGAAGGTTTATTTCCTGTAAGGCAGCGTTGACACTTGTGGAGATCTTCCTACTGTCTCTCTATAATGCTACCACCTTTCTTGTTTCAGTTACTCAGAAATGAGCATGCTGTTATTTTAGGGGTCATAAGAAATATGCAGTTTAGAGTGTATTATCTCCTTGTTCTTAAAATAATTGCTTTGTATATAAATTCTGAGAATGACTCATTTTCTATATTAAGTCTAATAACAAAATGCCTTTCCTTTTATATATGGTCTTTTTTTTTTTGTATTACAGCTTTTCAGATTTCTCTTTGAGAAATGTTTTGGATTGATTTATTTCCCTTATCTCAACTGGTTATATTTTTCCCCAGTTGATACTTATTTTTTGATGGGTGGGTAAAATATGCTGCATATTTCCTTGCCAATTGGCTTGACATCTTATATACATGTAAGCAACTGTGGAAGATGGGTAGAAGGAGATATCCTTAGAAATATTAAAATCTGACTGGACTTGGTCCATGGTAACCTACTATAGGTGACTCTGAGCAAGAGGGGTGGACTGGGTGATGTCCAGAGGGGCCTGCATGCCAGCCTCAGCTGTTAGCAATTTTGTGAAGGAGCTTCAGATTTTAATCAGATAAAATGTAATGTTACAGTATTGCTTCCTGCAAGCCAGACTCCTAGTGCTGAGAGGCACAGCTCTCATAAGAGTTCAGTGCCATGAATTCACCAACCTAGGCATGGATTAGCTATTTAGATGAGATTCTTTCTTTTTTCTTTTTTACGTTTTTTTTTTAACCCCAGAACACTGATTTTACATGGTTTCCTACCTCTACCTGTTTTTAAAATAACATGCTAGGGAATCCCTTCAATTAACCATGCATGTCTTTTTTTTTTTTTTTTTTTTTTTTTATTAGTTAAGTTTCCAAATATCTTTTTATTGACTTACAAACCTTAAGTACTCTCATCAGGTTATGCAACCATTGTATGTTCAAAAATAGTTTGGACTATTGCCTTGGTTAGGAGTTTACAAATGACTTGAACTAAGCATTAGTTCTGTAGTAGCAGCAGTATACGTGTTTTTATGTTCTTTAACTCTTGCTGCTGGGTTTGATATTTATTGTCCCTTTATGCGAGAGGTGTTCAAGTGTAATATAACCAAACTGAATTTGCGACGGTGGTAACTACTAACTGTAATTCTACATTCATCCCTGCTATTACTTTCTTCTTACGGGGAGTTGCACTCACAACTGCATGTACAAAATATAGTGCTATTAGTATGTAATTTATAGTAGCAATAAATGGCTTTATCTGAGTGTGGCAGGAGGCACAATTTAGCCAGTTAATGAATGGATAGTCCAATTTTTAACTTACGGAAATAAATGTTGCAGCTTTTTTATCTTCTAGTGTTTTTTCAGATTTCCTGTTCTCATCTTAAAATTCCCTTTTATATAAACAATGTAAAAATGCTGCTTATGAACATGTTCCTTTAATACTTGTTTTTTTTGTTGTTGCAGGCTGAGCTGAAATTGTATCATTTAAGTCTATTTCTATATCCTTAGTTTATATAAATGGGAACTTAAATATATTAGTGAAGAATGACTGCATCTCTGGTAAATATTTCTCTATCAAATTACACTGCAGTCCTAGTGAACTATCCTTTTTTTCATGAGCAATTGTTGTAGTTGAGAATATTTCTATTGTTTTTGATTATTCCAATGCATTCATTCTTACAACTTTCTGTGAAGGTTCCAGTCCATTGGTTCAAGTTTCTTCCGGTTTATTGGATGAGCCTTTGTTAGAAAATATTGGAACTGGAGAACCCATTTACCAAAGTGTATCAAGCCAAACTTTTGAAGCGAACACGTCACCGTTTTCTCTATTGTCTTATGGTCTGGAAGGCAACAAAATCTCAGGGAACTTTACGAATCCTTATGAAAATTCTGATGACCTTGCAGAGTATGCGTCTGGAGGGTGTAATGATTTGAATGGTCAGAATGGAATTGCTTTTGTAAACATTGACTCTTATGAGCCAGATAGCAGTGATGGAGAGGAAGGTGATGCTCAAGACAAATTTTCTTTGGCAAGAGAAGAAGCAGGTGTATTTCAGGAAACACTAGATAACATGCTTTCTGAGTTAGAAAAGGGCGTAGAGTCTTTTACTGACTTACAGTCCCAATTGTCCGCTCTCAACCACAGTGTTTCTAGAGAATGTTGCGAAGAAGCAGGACCAATGCCTTTAATGGGATATTTTAGCATAGATTCAAACTTGGCATGTCCAAACAACAGGACATTTAAATCTTCTGCTGAAGATCAAGCTATACCAACAAGTAACCCAAGTGGTGCCAATTGTGAAACACAGCAGATAAAAAATATAGTGGATGTTGGAATTGGAACCCCTATAGCAATTGCTAATGAATTGAATGTCAGTGATGGAAAGACTGACCAAGGAAATTCACCTGAGCTAGTAGTGAGACCTAAAATAAGAAAACAAAATACTGCAAACCAGTTGGAGAGAGAAAAGCTTCTCCCTAATGATGATGAAGAGGAAAGTTGTTCCTGGAGGAGAAGTGAAATTGCTGAAGTCCAGCAAGGCCATGCTGAGTGTGCCTTGAGAAATAACAAAGAAGAGATGAGTTCTAATATGTTCTTTGACTCAAGAGAGTATGAAGGTCATCGGAAGAACACAGAAATAGACCTAAGGAAAAATGCAGCAGCACAAGAACAAARAAGTGTGCTAGATGATAGCACTTTTTGGGATGAGTTTGAAGACTGCAGCAGACACTTCTCAATGTCCCACAAAGATGAAGACAGGTAAAATTTCATTTTTATATCTGTATTAGTATTGAATCTTTTGCGTAAATAATGTGCAAATCTGAATAATTTGTTAGCAAATGGGAGATAAAAACTCAAGCAATTTCAGAATATGATCAGATAACAAGATGCCAACTTCTCCTTTCAGTTCTCCTTCACCCTTCCTCAAGTCCATCCAAAGAAATGGTAATGTGCATTCTTCTAAAAAGCCTTTCCTTATGTGTAGGGTCAAAGCACCTTACCACTAAGGAAGATTGCTTGTTTATTTTTATTTTATTTTTACGGAGTGGATGGAGGGTAGAGAGGGAAAACCTTGTTGAGCATGTTTTTGGCAAATTATGGGTCTTTGAAAGTTCCCTTCAAGGCTTGTTATTTTCAGAATTTGTTCTTTTTGTCATCACATCTCAATATTCTGCATCACCACCTATGTATGTTCTTGTCTCCAACCTTTTGAAAGAAATTATTCTTCCTTGTCATATCTGAAGAATAACTTGATAGGATTGCTTATAATCCCTCTTTTAATGGAAGTTCTTTAGACTAGTAGGTGTTTCCAACGTAACTATTAATGAATACAGTTTCAGATCTACAAATGGCTCCAATGTGGACACCAGGAGCAGTATTCAGGCACCTCCTGTTTTGGGCGCTCTACCTAGAAGACAGACTAATTTGGATAAACCTTATGTTGATTAACTTTTACTCATATAATGCTGGTTAAGAACTTTTCACTGTGAATTGGAGTTATGTAACTGAGCTATTTGAGGGTAAAAGAAATTTCTAACCTTCTGTTCATTTGTGGTAAATGCAGTAGTGTTTGTGATGGCTTTTGTTTGATGGGGTTTTTTTTTCCTATTTTTCTTCTAGTTTGCCTTCATCTTGTTGATTCTGTTCCCACTGCATTCTTTACAAGACACGTCCTCTGGATGTTGATGTGGCTTTTTTGTGTGTGTGTACTTGCCATTAGGCTTCATAAGCTAACCTGCTTAGTAGATTGTGTTTCCACTGCTTTTGTGGAGGGAACAGCATGAAAATTAATCTGCATAAACTCTTGTCCTTAAAATATTGCAGAGTCCCAATTACGAGAGAACAAAATCCTTAAGGCATTGTAAAATGGGTTAGTAGACTTAATTTTGTTTTTTCTTATTAAAGATATAGGTGGAATTGCAAATGAATCCTTTCCTTCCTTGTAAGGTTTACTTTTCAAAAATTTTTGTTACTGCATAATCTTTTCTTTTCGACTTCTGAAATGCTGCTACTAGAAGATTAAAATACAGTGGAGGAAATGGACTGTATATTACAATTATAGCATTGACTTACATGATGCAAAGTGATAGATTGTTGTAGCATGACAAAGAAATACAGATTGCATATCTGAAAGTGACTATGTTCATCATGATGGCAATAACTGAACCACTAAACAGGAAGCATATGTGTTCTTTAACTTAGAAAAAAACATAATTTGTGTCCTAAACCCTCAAAAGACTTATCCTTATGAAGTAAATTGTCAATGATTACTCTGTACAAAGGAGTAATATGTTTTTACCTCAAAAGGTAAAGTTTTATGTTTAAAGGGTTAATCCATATTACATGTTTAAATAAACATACAGCTGCATAAAAAGCAGAATTGGCATACATGTCAAACCACATCCTGAAACTCAACTTTCGCTTCTTTCCAATCCCRGGAGACATTCACCTTGCTGATGGCTGCAGCCTGAGCCTTCACCTCACATTTTTGCTTCAAGGAAGTGCCCAGCTATTATGGTGTTAGCATGTAGAAGCTATGTGAGAGGGAGGAAGTGTTGTGTATGTGTTAGAACCACATATGCTCTAAGTTGGAAGGGTCATGGTAGGTCCCCAGAGGGCAGGAGTGATGGGATGAGGATCATATTCTTTAGCTCCCTCCATTTAGTTTTGGATCGTGTGGCAAGTACAGGCCAGTTCAGCCAGGGGAGAGACTATTCTCAGAAAATCCATGTGCAGATGCTAAGTTAATGTGTTATGCTTTTGGCAAGTGACAAGTCTATAACTCTCTAACCATGAAGTGATGTTGTGATTCTCTGCAGAATTGGGCACAGTTAAATCCTAAGTTTTGAAATACACACATTCAATGTTCTTCCTTTGTTCAGTATTAATGACTTCAGGTATATCCTCTTTTCTGGTTTGAATTGGTGTTTGTGTATAGAATCATGGAATCATAGAATAGTTTGGGTTGGAAGGGACCTTTAAAGGTCATCTAGTCCACCCTGCTGCCATGGGCAGGGACATCTTCAACTAGATCRGGTTGCTCAGAGCCCTGTCCAACCTGACCTTGAATGCTTCCAGGGATGGGGCATCTACCACTTCTCTGGGCAACCTATGTCAGTGTTTCACCACCCTCAGCGTAAAAAATTTCTTCCTTACATCTAGTCTAAATCTACCCTCTTTTAGTTTAAAACCATTCCCCCTTGTCCTATTGCTACAGACCCTACTAAAAATTCTGTCCATATCTTTCTTATAAGCCCCCTTTAACTACTGAAAGGCTGCAGTATAAACTTTAAAGAGAACAAATTTGACTAACAACATAGGAATATTATTATAAACTGTGTTGGAAATCATTCCTGGATTGTAAAATAGAGAAAACTAAAATAAGAGACTTGAATATTTGGGCTAGTTTTACAGTATGCTTAATTAACCTTTTTAAAACAAAAGCAAGCAAACAAAACAAAAGGTTCTAAAATGTTAGTATTCAGCTTTAGTTGGTGTAATATATGATGCATTAGACTGCATATCAGAATTTCTTAACAGGTACAATTTCTATTGTAAAGTAGTCCTTTAAAATAGCCCAAAGTTAATGAGTATTCTCATTTCCATCACTTTCCCTAGTCCTCAAAATTGTGATAGAAAAATATGTTCCTGCTTCAAACTAAAATGCTTCCATATAATCTGTGTCTTGATCTTCTGTATTCTTGTAAAACTGGCCATGTATAACGTGCGTTTTTTCAAAAGTACTTGTAATTCATTAAATAGCAAGTTTTACTGGCATGTGCTTATAATATTACATAGAAGGAGGGTTTCTTTAAAGTGAGTTTGTAGGTGGGGAGATAACATTGATAAACATAGACATACTGGGGTTAGCAGATTGAAAAGCCTGAGCTGCAGGTGGTGTGGATTGCTGTGTAAGATGTGTTCTATTAAGCATGTTTGCTGTTCACATATTTATTAGTTTTCTGTAAGTTTTTGAAGTGACATAGCTAGTTGACTATACTTTGAATTTTGGTAGGTGTCAATTGTCACTGTTAGTATTGAGAAAACCTTCCAAGTGGCATTACCAAAGGTAGCAGTAGATAAAAGTTCATCCTTCTTGAGATGCTGCTAACATCACTATTTTGTTTAAGCTGCCCACAACTTGATATTTACTGCCCTTTTCTATGTGGTGGCTGAGCAAATTCTCTTTGAAAAACTCCCTGCTGTTCATCTGTTTGGGCTAGTGAATTATGTAATTTGCTCTAAGTCATCCATTGTAAGATTAAAAAAAAGGACCATTATATATGGCTTGGAGGTTATGAGAGCTTTACTTTAAGTTTTGTTTGGCTGAGAAATAACGCTGACATTGCTTGTTGTTTGTTAAGCAAGCATTGGTGTTCTCAGTGTCACTGTTGCTGTTTTCTCTTTGTGTGCTAGGAGAAAGATGTGTATAGACCCAGGAATAAACGCAGGGTCTTATATTCCTTAGTTTTTCTATGTACTCTGCAAATGTGGAGGAGGAAGAACAAAACCTTTTTGCAAAGTGGGATGGGCAGAATTCTTTCTTAGGAACTGATTTCTTTTAATCAGCTCTTTATGTATACTTGCCTTATAATACATCTATAAATGGTGCAAAATTAAATTCTCCTAGAAAAGATAGTCTATACTGAGAGCAGCGTTCATAGAAAAGGAGGAAATCACAGAATGTTTGTGTTGGTTTTCTTTCCCCTAAAGCAGTGTTTAAATTCACACCCTGTTGCCTTGTTTAAATTGCAGCTCAGAATGCAGTGATGGAGAATGGTCTACAGCTGTGCCTACATATTTTACTGCTACAGAAAAAGACCAGTCCTCAAGTGATGAGAGCTGGGAGACTGTCCCGGGCAGGGAGGAACATGAGCCTGAAGTGCAGAGCAGCAGCAGTGGCATGGAAGAGGAGAACACAGACTTCTGTTTCCAAGGAGGGTATGGTTTTATTTTATTAGCTAACTTCCTGTAAGTTCTGACATCAGCACTAACAGGGTATCTGCATGACACTACACAGAATATATCAATTCTAAAAGTAGTTACTATACTAGCAATCATTTGCCTACATGAAAATAATCTGAGTAGTTGTATGTATTTCAAATTGAGGAAAAAATGGCATGTCATGTAAACAATTCTATTTTATGAAAGATACAGAAATAATGAGAGGGCATTGACATGTAGTGTCAATAAGGATAATAGGCTGGATATACTGACTTTAAAAAGCTAGATTAGGCAAGTTAATTGTAAAGATGTATTACATACACATCTTCTGATATTGCTTAGTACTCCTTGCAAAGCAGTTGTTTATCTCTTTGCTTTATTGCCTCTCATTCCACTGCTGCTCTTTATTTCTGCAGCCCTATCAGTGATTAAAGTAAACTTGAACTACTTGCTTGCTGAGAACTTACTTATTTTTCCAGTCATTCAGTACTTTACTTTATAAAATGCATCTGCCTTGGTTGCAAGGCAAAATTTGTAGCTATAAATAACCAAGGAAAGTTTTGTGGTTTTTTTTTTTCCCCTAAGCATCTAATATTGACCTTACATTCTTAGTTTGGGTCTTTATAAAGCAACAAGCCATGCCCAAGTGTTCTTTAAGCTTCTTCTGCTCTTAGGTAGACAGTACCTATTACCAAGCAATCCAAATCTCTGTTACTGCTTTATTATCACTGTCTCTTGAGGTTTGGCAAATTAGTGTGGCTTTATGAAAACATTATGAAAACTCATGTGTTTCAGAACAACAACAATGGGGCTGTGTACTCTTTAGCTTTCTTTGATGTGAACAGCCTGCAAATATACCCATTTCTAACATGATTCATGTTTATTTGCTCTTTGATAAGGAAAGTGGGACTCACAGCCCTGTGGCTCTAAACATCCAGGTGACTTGTGCTTCTCTAGAAAATTCAGGAATGAGAGGAGTCTTTCTTCTTATGCAAATAGCTTCTCTTGCAAATAATATCTCTTTGCATTCAGGCCAAGTTTCCCTATGAAGGCTGTTCCAGGGTGTCAAGAGAGCCTGTCTTTTAGTGGCTGTAGGACCTTGTAGATGAATGAGAAAATCTTTAGTACCAAATTTACTAGCCCTGGCAGGGATATTGCCTGTGCTAGGGAAAATGCAAAGTAAGCTACTTACTGTACTGCTGGCCTTGAGCATTAGACAAATAATTTTGCCACAGAATCATGAGTGTTACTAGATTCTGAGTCTGGAGCTGATATCACTGGGAGTCTCTTGTTTTTTACAGCAAATACTTAATTCCTAATCTGGGACTCTGCAGTCTGGGAAACATGCAGCTGCAGCCCTTGTAATATGTGTAGCTTTTGTTGCTTGCATGTGTTTGTAAATTCTCCTAGATTTTTAGTTTTAGCTTTTCATTTATTTATTTGAAGGGAACAGACATTATTGGAGGAAGGAGAGATTCCTTGGTTACAGTACCGGGAAGAAGTAGAAAGTAGCAGTGATGAGGAAAATGATCCAGTTAGTGATTTTGTGCATCCTGGATTCTTCCTGTTGGATGGAAATAACAACCTTGAGGATGACTCCAGTGTGAGTGAAGACCTGGATGTGGAGTGGAGGTATGCCTTTGATAGTTTTCTGCGTTAATTTCAGAGGTTTTGTAGTTATTGTTCTGCTTTTTATGTAAGATGTCAAAAATACTCACGGTTATCAGTATGCACTTGCTTCAAAGGCTGATAATCTGAGTTCTAAGCTTAAGGTAATTCAAGCACTATGTTTCTTCTAACGAGAGAGAAAGGATGTAGATTTGCAATTTGTAGATTTGTGATCTGAGAAAATTTTGGTGCACTAAATATTCAAGGGATGGGTGTATCTTATCAATTAATTTTCGAGATGGTAAGTATAGTGGAAGTATAACAGAAGTAAAGGAATATGAATGTAATCAGCATTCAGGTCAGTGCAATTTTATAATTGGTCTTTTCCTCTTTTGCAACTGGTCTAAGTTAGCTGTTATAAGCCTATTTTATTTCTCTTTGAAATGCCATGTGCTTACTGAACATTGTCATAATTTTGAATGCTTCACTCAATTTTCTGTCATTAGATTACTGAAGAATATTGCAATATATTTATTACAAAAATTCTGCAAATACTGGGAAGAATGTGATCAGAGCCACTTGCACAGACTAATCCTGGAATAGTATAGTGCATTTGTTTTAAAGTAAGAGTGAGCTAGACAGAATGCTTTCCAGTGAGACTTAATGCTTGCTGTCTTCTGCTTATTAAAAATATTATAAACTACAGCATAGACATACCAAAACCGCTGGTATTTTCTCCTTGTGAAGTTATATTCTGAAAAACCACAACAGGGACTAATGCATGAGAGTCCAAGCCAGAAGTAAGGCACATGTTCTTACAGTGCCAGGCAGTAAGCTAGGAAAGGAATTGTAGGATATGGACAAAAACTGTTTTTTAAGTATTGGAGGTTAGCCTTGGTAAGCTTCCTAATTACTCAAAATAGAAATCCTCCTCAAAAGGAAGATGCTTCTCTAATAGTCTGTTAAGTTTTGTCTGTTGAGCATATGAAGATCTGTACATGATTTTGCTTGTGCCCATTTTAAGATTTGATCTCTGAATGTTGAAAGCAGAACTCGAAGCAGCTGCCAAGCTATGAACTGTGACACATGATGTAATCAAAATCTGAATGCTAGTTGTAAAATGAGCTTAATAGCATACATATGAAATTTATTAGCTGAGCTGTATGCCCTTTTACTCTGGAGTAGTCAACAGCAAAAGCTCCCATCATGTTCTTCTGAAGGCTATATTGTCTTGAGTGTACCTCTGTATTGGGAGCAGGTGCTGGCAGGGGGGGCTGCAGGGTGGCCTCTGTGGGGAGAGGCCGGGGCTGCCCCATGTGGGACACAGCTGGCTCCAACAGACCCACTGCAGGGTGGTGCCTCTGGGAAGGTATGTTTAAGAAAGGGTAAAAAATGCTGCACAGCAGAGTGTGAGAGAGAGGAGTGAGGATGATGTGAGAGAAACAACCCTGACACCAAGGTCAGAGAAAAAGGGGAGGAGGTGCTCCAGGTGCTGGAGGAGAGATTCCCCTGCAGCCCCTGGAGAAGACCACAGTGGAGCAGGTAGGTATTTGCTGAAGGAACTGTGCATGTGGAGAGCCCACACTGGAGCAGTTAGTGAAGGACTGCAGCTTGTGGGAAAGACCCATGCAGGAGCAGGTTTATCGTGAAGGACTGCGGCCCGTGGGAGGGACCCCACACTGGAGCAGGGGAACAGTGTGAGGAGGAAGGAGTGGCAGAGAGGAACTGCAATGAACTGACCACAACCCCCATTTCCCATGCCTCTACGCTGCTTGGGGGGAACATAGAGGAGTCAGGAATGAAGGAGTAAAGTTGAGACTGGGAGGAGAGGGAGGGCTAAGGGGAAGGTGGTTTAGTTTTTGTCTTTGTTTTTCACCATCCAAATCCATTTTTAATGGCAATAAATTCATAGAATCATAGAACAGCACAGATTGGAAGGGACCTCGAAAGATCATCTGGTTCAACCTTTCAGTTAAATTAAGGTTCCCCCTTAAGTTGAGAGTGTTTTGCCTGTGATGGTGATTGGTGAGTGATGTCCCTGTCTTTATCTCGACCCACGAGCTTTTCATCTTATTTATGCCCTTGTCCAGTTGAGGTGGGGGAGTGAGAGAGCAGCTGGATGGGTATCTGGCAGCCAGCCAAGGTCAACCCAACACAACCACCTCATGAGAGTATACACACACGGTTATTAACAGGTGATGTGCAATAATTTGATGTACCCAGCCCTCATGTTACTACTATTTACTTTGAAATGAAGACCATGTTTCCTAACTCATGTTTTTCAGACTACTTGATGAGTTTGGTGATGGCCTAGGACTTGCTCAAGCCATTCCTTATGTGGATCCTCAGTTTCTCACATTTATGGCACTAGAGGGACGCTTACAGCAAGCTATGGAGGTATTAAAATGTTCTTGGTGGTATAATATCAGTGATGTTGTGACATAGTTTCTGTTATTGAATCCTTTTTCAGCATAATCTGAAAATCAGGACAATTGGGGAGAAAATTACTTTCCTGTTTTAGCTTGAACTTTCAGGTCTGCAAGCTTGAAAATAAATGTTGGAATTTCTTTTAAATGATATAGTGCAAGAAGTCATTGATCAGTGCTACTCCTTTTAGTAGAATATGTATTTATTTTCTCTTAAAGGAAAAAAAAAAGATACTGATTTCTACCAGTATAAACTTATGCTATTTAAATTATTCTAAAGAATGTTGCCAAATTCCCTACATAACAAAGGAAGGTTCATACCTGGATTTGTGCATATGAATTGTCCCAGCTTTTTTTTTTTGCCAAAGTACAATTGGATGTCTCATATTTTTATTCCTCAGTAGAAGACTTTTCTATCTTTGACTGTCTTAACTCCATGTGTTTTAAATTAAAAAAACAAAAAACAAAACAAAAACCAAAACAAACAAAAAAMCCAAACCACCCAAAAGCAAAAAAGCCTTTAATCTTTACCTTGTTCTAATCTCATTTCATCTGTCTAACTCTGGATAAACCAGAGCATTTGTTATTGAGAACAAGCACGGTTATGATCTTTGTCTTTTCTGTGTTACATGATGTTGGTCACTGTCAGAGTGAATATGGAGCTAGCTGAAATTCACTTTGATGCAATGCAACAATTCTTGCACTGCCAGAAATCTCCCCTGTGGGGTATTTGTCAAAATAAGAGTTAAATGATGTGTAGACATACAATATGGTGTTACAACAATTAAATTGAATGTTTTGTGTGTGACATAAGTTTACAGGCATCAAGGGGCTGTTTGACTACTAGCTCTTATTTAAAAGGGGTGAACAGGGCAGACTGTATGTCATAGTGTGCTTGCAGACAAAACACCAAGGATGCTTTAAAATGCTTTCTAAAGCTGACAGTCAGTGGAGCAATCATAGATATGATTGTTCCATGGGAATGTGCAAAATCAATGATTTTTGTGAATAAACTTGATGGGGATTTTCCAAGGGGTGGAAGGGTTGTTCCTTGAAGTTGGCAGTCATTCAATTTCCAGGTATTGTGCATTCCCCAAAGTATATGGGAGGTCAGCATTATTCATGATCAAGTACCATAGGGTCTTCTCCAGCTGTGTAGGATCTCGTTAGCATTACTCATCTGGAGACACTTCAGAACTGCTTATTAATGTGTAGGAGGTCTGTTGATACCCTTACTATAAAAGCAGTATTTTGAAGTTGTATAGAGAAAATTCCTTGTCTCTTTCATAGCCGCTGGTTTTCACTACATCAAAAAGGACAGAAGTACAGAAGCAGTTGACCTCCTCCTTTGCACCAAAGCAAGAAGATCTGTGTAGAGAGGGGAAACTAATCCTGTCTTTTCTTTTATTTAATCTATATGTTAACACTTGAAGAGTACACCAATGTTACTATGGGTCTGAGTTTTTCTTTCTCATTACTGTGTAACAACATTTCCCTAGTTACTCTGTCAGAAGAAACTGTGCACTCTTGTCAGGCTTGACCTGTAAAAGCAATCCTGGGTGGCTATGTGCATGACTGGCTGAGAAGATGCTGTAATTATGTTGGTGTCACCAGGAACGGAGTGTCATTGAACACACTTGGCAAGCAGGTAGATGACTACAAAGGTAGTTATTCCCTGGTACCTGTGGTAGAGGTCACTGTGGATGCTGGACAAAGGCAAAGCCAATTCTTTTAAATACTGTTTGTGCTTGAAATTAGCACTTGGGTGTCTGAAACTTTACAGTGCGCATAGAAGTCTGGCATAATTGGAATTAGCAGAAAATGGTCACTGAGTAATAAAAGGAACAGCTGTATTGACTGTGACTAAATGGACAACACAGGTTTTGAGTAAGAATTCCAAATATTTCCTCCAAATCTCAAGCAGAATATATAGAGCATGTCTGTTTCCAGTGTGAAGATGGTTACTAAAATTGTTCAGAAAATAAGAGCAAGGATTGCCCAAAACTGTTCAACATTTCTCTTAGGCAATATTGCAAGTACTTCTGGAATTTGAGAGAAAGTGAGCAAGAAAAGGCTCTGTAATGTCTATCTATCCAGAATTAATTTTAATTGTTTGCTGAGATCCTATCTTTTAATGACCACAGCAAGATGTAGACAGGATCAGGATATAATGTTTTCTTCTTTCTAAAAAACAGGAATTCCAAATGGCTAGTCCAGTGTAATCTGTTAATAAAATATGATGTGATGCTGTCCCTGACTGAATTAATATGGACTAGAAACTTGTGTTCCAGGAAGGACATTCAGAACAGCCCTTAAACACAACTTTCCTGGTTGTCAGACAATTGTAGACGAAGATGTAGAAGTGTGTTGCAGAAATTTAAAAATGTAAAATCTTTCATTGAAGTAGTAAATATCTCATAGTGTTACAAAGCCTTTTCCTTATTTTTGGTACTGTGGTCACAGTGCTTGCTCAGATATCCAAAATGTGACGTATTTTCGGGGGGGGGCGTGGAAATATTAAAAAAAAAAAAAAGACAGTTTCTTTTGTGATGCAAGGACCAAACTGAACTAACTTTTCAAGTTTGGGTAAGAGATTGCTGAAAATGTCTTTGCTTTCTGCTAGAAAATGCAATTTCTGATTTTTCCATTTCTAGGGTGTATAGAAAATGTTTGTCATGTAACAATTTTTGTTCTGTAGTTTGCAACTGTATATATGTATGAAGTAGGGAGTTAGAGATCACTGTGAGGGGTATTTTAGTAACTAAGGTCAGGGTGATCAGGCTTGAGAGCTCTGAGGGAAGAGAAGAATGAAGCTAGTTGTCTGTCTTCCTCATGATTGGTATTTTATGCTCCTCATCCCTCTCCCCAAGAGTAGAGGGAGTGATTTCATCTGTTCTTGACATAGTTAATCTTATTTTGGGGATCAGGACTTGTTCTGGTTTTGCTAGGCATTTTTCTGCAGGATGATTAGATTTCAGTTTCACCAGATACCTTTCTTGCTTATTCTACAACTTTTGTTCTCACCTTCCAGATCTTACTGCTTGCTTGTGTGTTTTCCTTCTCTGTTTGAACAACTATACCCCAAGCCGGTTTGCCACTTTGCAGTTACATATTATCTATATATTTATACTCAGCTTTCTAACAGGCTGCTTGTTGCCAGTTATGCTATTTTAGTATTATTTAGATCTGGCTTTAGGGCAAACAGCTATTACTTAAATCTTGCTTAGTCTGATGCTACCTTACGGGTGCAACATACCTCTGCTTTTGCATCAAGTTTAAAAAGTAACCCATCTGCTTCCTGGTAGTAAGTATTTTTGCACCAGAGGTTTTGTAATGGGGAAGTCTGAGATTTGATGAGCTTTAAGTATTATTCTGATGTGATGAGCAGATTGAGTTAATTGTAACATCACTAATAATCTAATGACTGTGACTTTATTCAACCTGTTACTGATTTACTTAATCCACCTCCTTAAGTTTCCCAAAATTCTCTTATCTAAAATAGTAGATTCATTAACCAGATCTTTTTTCACCTATAACAATGTAACTTATTACGAGAGTCTATTATAGCTCAGAAAATTTTCCAAAAATTTCTCTATCCAGCAAACTAATTTACTGTAGCTATGAAACACTTGAAAGAGATGTGACATAATGCATCCAAAATTCAAGTGTATTTTAATTTGGGGGAAGGGAGGGGGGAGATCTGTCCCAATTCATTGTGACATTTGGAGGGGAGAAGTAGTGAATATATTATGTATTTTTTTAAAAAGCTATGTTGTGTAAGACTCTGGGATCCTAAAATGTAATAACCTGTATGTGTGATTTAATTTTTTTTTTACTTCTATTTGTTTTAAAGAAATTACTAAGCTGGGAGTGTTTCGTTTACTTCATTAGCAGTATAGAACAGGTTGTGTGCCTCTGCAGTGTCAGTGACTTCATTTATGAATATTTCCTGTGCTGATTCACAGATGTGAGGAGCTCAAAACCCTGTAGGCTATAGCACTCCTGTTTTTAGCAGTGTTCAGCGTTTGGTTTATGGTACATGGAGTAGTCGCAGGAAGGAGGAAGGATATAAAGGTATCTTTGAAGTTATAAAGGTATCTTATAGAAGTTGTAAAATGGACACTTCTTTGCTCTGGTTTGATTTTGCAGATGTGGTTTTAAGCATCAGAGTCATTGTGAGGCTTTCAGTCTGTAATACTTCTTTTGTGTAGCTTTCAAAAGCAAACAATACAATGCTTTTGTAGATTGTTTTCTGTTTGAGAGTACTAATACTTGATATAGACACAGAGGTTTGACACATAGATAATACTGCATCCTTCTGTCTGCCTGGCATCTTATCTAATCTAATTAACTAGTTAATCTAATTAAGCATCATATTTTTACCTACAAATTATTCTCAGACCATTGCAGCTGTAGCAAAATATCTTTACAAATACTAAAATCACCTTAATGTTAGTAAGGCAGTATTGGCTGCTGTAGCAGAATTGAATGTTTTTAAGCTGTTAAATTGGAGGAGTGTACCTGTTTTGCAGGTGGACTTGCATACTGCACTAGGGATAACTGTCCCAGGATTTCCTTTAAATTAGTAGATTTCTAGATGAGTGTGGCAGTAGGAGCTGTAAGTATTTATCTGCTAGTTCATGCTGATCTCTCTGTTGCCACAAACATTTGACTGTAGGTGTAAACCTGCTAGTTTAGATCTATAGTGGTGTGGTTTAACCCTAGCCAGCAACTGAACACAGTGCAGCTGCTCGCTCACCCCCACCCCCTGCCCCGGTAGGATGGGGGAGAGAATCAGGAGGGCAAAAGTAGGAAAACTCATGGGTTGAGATAAAAACAGTTTAATAATTTAAATAAAACAAAGTAGAACAGTAGTAATAACAATGATAACAACAACAATAGAATATACAAAGCAGGCGATGCACAATGCAACTGCTCACCACCTGCCGACCGATGCCCAGCCCCTCCCCCTGCCGCAATCCCACCCCCCCGGACCACCTCTCCTAGTTCATATACTGAGCATGACGTTATATGGTATGGAATACCCCATTGGCCAGCTGGGTCAGCCGCCCTGGCTATGCCCCCCCCAGCTTCCTGTGCACCGGGCAGAGCATGGGAAGCCAAAAAGTCCCAGATTGGTGCAAGCACCACTCAGCAGCAACCAAAACATCAATGTGCCATCAACATTCCTCTCATACCAAACCCAAAACACAGCACTACACCAGCTACCAGAAAGAAAATTAACTCTATCCCAGCTGAACCCAGGACAGGTGGGATGGTTGCCTGAGCTACCTTGCCACTGCGATAAAAGTGCAGGCATGTTTTCAGGCTGCAGCTCTGGTAAATTTCTCTAAAGTTTAAGAGGAAAGACTGCTGAAGATGTTTGTGTATAATCCAATGTCTCTTTAGTGTATTTTTGGTTTTTTAGTTGAGTGTACCCCCAACATTACAAAAATGTCAGGTTATCTTAAACTTCTTAACAAGGGAGTTAGAATAAATTAGAATTTTATTATTAGAATAAATAATTTTTATGCTGATTAGAGCAGTAAGTAGTTGTACTTGAGGGGTGTGACTAGTTCATTCAGGATATGAACTCAGTGCTTCTGTGTTTTTGGCTCTTCAGTTTCAGTTTGTTCTGCTGTTTAAACAGGTGTATCTACTACATTTCTTAGCAAATATCACCAATCTGAGTTGCGTGTTGCATTTTTTTGTACTGGAGATCCTTGCAGTGTCTATGGGGTTGAATGTATGATGTAAACATCAAATCTGCCTGCTGTAGCATCGGAGTGTTAAAGATTTTGTACGGTGCAAAATTCAAGTTTCAAACAAGATGACTTCAGAGCACTATATCTGTCTTAAGTCATTTTACAAATGAGAAACATCTATGTGGATCCTGGTTTTTTTCTGAAAGCTTACATTGGTAGTGTAGCTGAAGTACTTTAATACTTTTGTTTGTCCCTGAGTAATTCAATAGTTGAAGCTAGGAAACACATCAATGAAGCTTTTATTTTCAGAAAGCAAAATGTAATGAAAGTTTTGTATTAGCAAGCTTTATTACATTTTTGACTTGCTGCCTTTTCTGAAACTTTATCAAGCGAACAAATGTCCATTAGAGAATAAGTAAGTTGTGACTCTGTCCTGATACTTTAAGAAGGCTTAAAACAAGCTGTTACTGTTTTGACCTTCAGTTTCATCTCATTCATTAAGAAAATAAAAATGATGTAATGGTTAGTCTGAGAGACATAACTTCTGTTTAAGAAAGTAATACTATTAAAATCGGATTCCTTTTCTTGTTTATTTGTTTTTATATGGAATGTTAACATTTGTGAGTAAGAGAACTTGGTCTGTGCTCATCGTTTTCAGACTGCTCTGGCACATTTGGAGTCTCTTGGATTTGATGTTGAACAGGCTCATCCACCAGCTGCTAAAGAAACCATAGATTGTCTGCCACAGATTATCGTCACAGATGACCATGATGGTATGGAAAAATAATTAAGAATTAATTTCCACAAAGTTCATAAAAAAAAAAAAAAAAAAAATTAGCTTTCTGTAATACCATAGATGCAGTATTTAAACATACTGTGCAGCTGGCAATGCTGTTCTAAGAGCTTTTGAATCTTGAATCAGACTGAATATAACTTTTGTCAGTTTGGAAGACTAATCTTTACTGGAGTAAGTGTGATTGTATTTTGTAATCATTAGTGATACTGTTGATTATGTATTTTAATTTCAGCTCATCTAGATGTAAAACAAAATAATAATGCTTTTTCTTCATCATGGGTGTAGGTCAAGAGCAGTGTTGTACTATCTGTTGCAGTGAATATGTGAAAGATGAAATCATAACAGAGCTACCCTGTCATCATTTGTTTCACAAACCTTGTGTAACTCTCTGGTTACAGAAAGTAAGTACTACAGGATTGGTGGGGTTTTTCTGGGTGTTTTTGAGTATTTGCATTCTTCTGGGAAGAACAGTTCGTAACTTCTTGAAAATGTGGGATGAAATACCAAGAAATAACTGGCTGTTAATTTTATGCATTATGGAACCAAATTCTAGTGCAAGTGAGGAAAGTAATTTATATCTGTACTCACCTCAAGGGCAATTTCTGGAATAAAGGGGGTATTTCTGTGAGGAAAAACATGGTCTGCTTTTAGTAAGAATGAAAGAGGTGGATGAGTTATAACATGAGCCTGGACTTGCTAGTTCTCAGTGAGCCTACAGTCTAACACATCATTTCCTCAAGAGGTACAAGAGGAAGATTAATTGATTCAGACTAGGGAGATCAGAACAGCTCTAACATGGGTTGTTGGTGGGTTTCGAATTTTTTTACCTTGATAGTGTTGATTACCATATTGACATTGCTGGTACTGTACGTTTTGCCGCCTTCTGCTGTCATAGTAAACTGCTCTTGCTGAATACTAGGACAAAATACTTCCTGTTAGATTTGGGCTGTACCTAGTTTATAGTTAATCCTTGCCTCAAAAAAAAAAAAATTCCCACCTGTAAAATCAATTCTTTGTAGAACACCTTGCAGAGAGCCTGATGTATCTGCTGTGTAACCGGTGTAAAAGCAAAACAAAGCTTTCTTCTGAGATTGTTAGCTGTGTCTTATATCCAGGTAGCCATCCAGTCAAATTTGACTTTGAGACAGTGCTGTTGTGAAGACATTAAATACTTTGTAAATAATAACCTTCAGCTTTTCAATAGAATTCAGTGCAAACGACCTGTTTTTTTCCTCTTTTTCTGTAGTCGGGAACATGCCCAGTTTGTCGTCATGTGCTTGCACCCGTGCTTCCTGAAGCAGCTGCTGCCACTGTTTCCTTTCTATCTGATTGTGATTCTGCATCTTCTGTTCACAGTGCTACAGGAGCTTCAAACTAGGGTCTGAAACTAAGACTTTGCCACCAAAATAAAAATGTAAATTTTGCCTGTTTAATTACAATGTGAAAACAACTATGTATAAAATACTGTATGTAAAATACTATCTATATTATATATTTTAGTTTAGAAAGAGGGTGCAAGACTTTCTAAACTCTTTAGGTTTACAATAATAGCTTAAATTTTCAAACTGTAAGTTGGAAGAATGTGCAGCCTTTTCTTTCTTAGCAGAATGTTGCTGGTAACTGTAATGTCTAAAGCTTGTATTATGATAAATTTTTTCAAAAAGATAATTAATGTGGCACTTTGCTCAAGTTCTTGCAGCTGCAGTGCAGTTGCAGCTTATTAAAGTTATGCTTACAATCTGTTTTACGTAAAATAACTGAACTATTTGTTTTTGTCAAAGTTAGTGCCACTGAGTGACTTTGTAATTGATCTCTCATATTTGCATCAAATGTGAAGATGTTCTGTGATGCCAGCAGTGGTAGAATTTGATTTCACTGGAAACAAACTGCATAATGGAATGATATTTCTTACTGGTTTATTCCATAATAAACTCTTTTCCTAATGTCAGAAGTGCTATTAAATTGCTACTGTCTGTTTGGTTTTTTTTATAAATGCTAGCACCATTTTTAAGCCTGTGTCCTGAATAGGTAGATGAACTATGGAACTTCAACATTTGAAGTTCTAAGTTTCTAAGAAGTTGCATCTATAAGAGCTGGGCAGCTGGTTCCTTCCATTTGTGTTTAAATTCCATTCTATTAATTAGGTCTCCTGCACTCTCTCCTGCATGTGTGCATGCTCTCTCTCTTTTTAAGATGAATTTAGTTTTTTATATATATCAGGGCTGGGGTTGCTTTCTAATGCAGATATAGTTAAAATATTTTTGGCTCTTGGAGTCTTAAGTCTGAAAAAGGTAGTAGAAACTTCACACACTTAACTGAAAAATACATTTGAATACTTGGCTATTAGGATAACTGTTGTAAAGTTATTTCAGAAGTTTAAAAATTAGTAATGTTTCTGGTATTTGCACTGGTTACAGTGGGTTATACTACACTTCATATTTTAAAGGAGAAAAGACTGATCTCTAAAATGTATTTCTGTAAGTAATACTCCAGTATATGCAAAAACTTTAAGGGACATGGAGTTAATCATTACAGGACAGAAAGTTAGTATTTGGATGTGTATATGTGTACTAATGGCTGCACAAAAACATTTCTGTGGCCATTGGATAGACACACAATTCCTAAAATGTCGGTGCATGGGAATAATATACGAGGGGTCTAATCAAACCCTCTTAAAACAGTTACAGATTTTTCCAGTAACTTTGAAATTAAGCTGAATTAAGCTCTTGGAAAAGTGATTGATTAAAAATTAATAATCTTATAGTAGCTCTCCAGCTATTCAGTTATGATTATGGCTGCCATCACAGCATGTCATTTCTTTACAAATATTACTATCTTCTACTGCTAATAAAAGAATATATTAATGTTCACGTTTGAGGGACATATTGAGTTGTGTGACATACTTTGCAGTGTGACCTGTGGACTGAAGCAGAACAAAGAACTGGTGGCAGTTGCCATGAGTTTTCAATTATGTAATTCCAAAACTTAAAGTACAAGGAAGCCATAACAATAGGATACTGGTGAAAAGTGGCAGATGTATAGTTCCTTGCCGGCTTTTTTTCCTGTATTAAAACTTTATATTCGCTGAAGTAGGCATCAGTAGGATTTGGACATGACAAGGAACATGTACTTCTAGGCATACTCACCAGCAGAATTCATACTAATCCAAGAAGTGCTATAATCTTCTGCATTTCTATTACAAACTAGTGCTGTGGAGAGTGGTTGATCCATGGCTACCAACTACCCCAGAAAACAAAATAGTAATGCAACCTTTAAAGCTTATCTAAGGTGTGTATGGGATGTATGTAGACTTAAGAGAAAGTAGAAATGAAGACAGTTGTATTGCTTGCAGGGGACTTAGTAGTATCAAACTTGTTCTTTGTTAGGGCTTTCTGTTCTTCAGTAGCTCCCCCTGCAGCAAACATTTACAGGTATTTTAACCAGCCTGTACTTTGTTTCTCTCTGGAATGGCACAATATGTTGGCCTTCATTTAATTTCTTAAGCACAGTGTTTTATAAAGAGAATTACTTTAACTTCTGTGGCAAGATTTGGAGATCCTCTTGCTAGAAGCTTTTGATTCCAGACTTACCCAACAGTGTCAAGAGCTAAGCTAGAAGCTTTTTCCTTCCTTCGTTATCTGTTGCTGGCCTTGGCTCTGACTTCGTCCTATTTCTAAACAGCTGTCTAAAAGAAGAGTGTTCATGTTCTCTTTTTTTCTTTTTTTAACTTGAATGTAGAGATCTTATTTTCAGATCTTTCCTGGCTCCTCATCTGAGGAAATAGCAGATGAAAGGTCTTTCTAACAAGGCGTCTGAAAAAGCATACCAGTTAGAAGTGTTTAACACAAAATACAAAGTAAAAAAATCCAAACCTTTGGATCTTGTCCAAATGTTTGTTGTGATTATTTAATTTTTTTGGTAAATGAAGTCATAACAGATTCTGTGCAGATTCTGTGGTTCCTGTTTCAAATACAAAATTGTTTGGTTAAAATGGGCCTAGATCTTGAACAGGCCCTGCAAAGTATAGTGTTTTCCTAGAATAATAAAAATTAATTTTCTTTTTGCTCAAAGAGAATTTTCAAGTAAAAGAACTTTTAGCTGAAAGGAAGAAAATCTTTTTTCCATATTAAGTAAAACCAAGCATTCCACAAGAATGAGAAAGCAAATGTGAAAAATAAGCTTGTTTCTGTTAAAGGTTCATGTTGTCTATACATGCATTTAGATGCTTCCAATGTACTACTTAACTATGTGATGTAAACTGAATTCATTTTAATATTTCCATAAAAAATTTTCATTCCAAAGTTAAAATGCCTTTTTTTTTGGCTTTAAAAAAACCCAACAACAGAGCCTTTTTAGTGTTTTGTTTCCTCCTTTCAAATTCAGGCAGGTTTTGAAAGGATAAATTATCTGTTTCAGCTATTAGCCACACAGGTAACATTTTTCTTAAATAAGCATAATGAAAGCAATTAACATAGTGTGAAAAGAACCTCCCTTCAAGTCAAAGGGGAAGCTCCCTTAGTTCTTGTGCTGGTCTATGTCTTAGGATTTTGGTTAAGGTTATYTGGGGAGCTGTCTGATAATAGTCACAGCTCTGCAGACACCTTCCTTGTTATACAATCCAGAAAGCTCCTGTTTCCCCCTGTGTTTCCTTATTCTGTGCTTCATTGAACACCTGAGGAAAACCAACTTTTTTATTTGCCTTTTTTTTTAATTGATATAGAATCATAGAGTCATAGCATAGTTTGGGTTGGAAGGGACCTTTAAAGGTCATCTAGTCCAACCCCCCTGCCATGGGCAGGGACATCTTCAACTAGATCAGGTTGCTCAGAGCCCCATCCAACCTGACCTGGAATGTTTCCAGGGACGGGGCATCTACCACCTCCCTGGGCAACCTATGTCAGTGTTTCACCACCCTCAGCGTAAAAAATTTCTTCCTTATATCTAGTCTGAATCTACCCTCTTTTAGTTTAAAACCATTCCCCCTTGTCCTATCGCTACAGACCCTAATAAAAATTCTGTCCTCACCTTTCTTATAAGCCCCCTTTAAATAGTGAAAGGCTGCAATGAGGTCTCCCTGAAGCCTTCTCTTCTCCAGGCTGAACAACCCCAACTCTCTCAGCCTTTCCTCATAGGAGAGGTATTCCATCCCCCTGATCATTTTTGTGGCCCTCCTCTGGAGCCGCTCCAACAGGTCCATGTCTTTCTTGTACTGAGGGTTCCAGAGCTGGACGCAGTACTCCAGGTGGGGTCTCACCAGAGCAGAGTAGAGGGGCAGAATCACCTCCCTCGACGTGCTGGCCAGGCTTCTTTTGATGCAGCCCAGGGTACGGTTGGCCTTCTGGGCTGGGAGCGCACATTGCTGGCTCATGTCCAGCTTTTCATCCACCAGTACCCCCAAGTCCTTCTCGGCAGGGCTGCTCTCAATCCCTTCATCCCCCAGCCTGTATTGATACTGGGGGTTGCCCCGACCCAGGTGCAGGACCTTGCACTTGGCCTTGTTGAACCTCATGAGCTTCACCCGGGCCCACTTCTTGAGCTTGTCCAGGTCCCTCTGGATGGCACCCCGTTCCTCAGGGGTGTCGACCACACCACTCAGCTTGGTGTCGTCTGCAAACTTGCTGAGGGTGCACTCAATCCCACTGCCTATATCATTGATGAAGATATTAAACAGTACGGGTCCCAATACGGACCCCTGCTGGACACCACTTGTCACCAATCTCCATCTGGACATTGAGCTGTTGACCACTACTCTCTGGATGTGACCATCCAACCAGTTCCTCACCCACCGGACAATCCACCCATCAAATCCATATCTCTCCAGTTTAGAGAGAAGGCTGTTGTGGGGGACCATGTCAAAGGCCTTACAGAGGTCCAGACAGACGACATCTGTAGCCCTTCCCATGTCCACTGATGTAGTCACTCCACCATAGAAGGCCACTAGGTTGGTCCGGCAGGACTTGCCCTTGGTGAAGCCATGCTTACTGTTTCAAATCACATCCATGTCCTCCATGTACTTTAGCATAGCTTCCAGGAGGATCTGTTCCATGATCTTGCCAGGCACAGAGGTGAGACTGACTGGCCTGTAGTTCCCTGGGTCTTCCTTTTTCCCCTTTTTAAAAATTGGTGCAGTATTTCCCCTTTTCCAGTCACTAGGAACTTAACCAGTCTGCCACGACTTTTCAAATACGATGGATAGTGGCTTGGCAACTTCATCTGCCAGTTCCCTCAGGACTGTCAGATGCATCTCGTCAGGTCCCATGGACGTGTGCATCTTCAGGTTCCTTAGGTGGTCTTGAACCTGATCTATGGTGGGTGGTACTTCATTCTCATTTGGATTGTGCGAATTGGGCGATGTGGCTAGAGCACTTGCCGGTGAAGATGGAGGCAAAAAAGTTGTTGAGAACCTCAGCCTCCTCCATGTCAGTTGTAGCCAGGTCTCCCATTTCGCTCATCGGGGGCAGAGAGTTTCTTTCATCTTCCTCTCTTTTCCTATGTACATGAAGAAACCCTTGTTATTTTTCACATCCCTAGCCAAGTTCAGCTGCAGTTGTGCCTTGGCTTTCCTGATCCCCACTCTGCGCTCCCAGGCCATATCCCTGTAATCTCCCTAGAATGTGTATCCCTGTGCCTCTCCTAGTCCAGCAGTGCCTCTCCTCTGGTCGGGCTCTCCATCACCTGGACTAGGAAGTTGTCCTCAATGCACTCCAGTAGTTTTTGTGTCGCTTTTCCAGCAGATGTCTGTGTGGTTGAAGTCCCCTATCAGGATCAGGGCCTGCAAGTGTGATGCTTCCTGCAGTTGAAGAAAGAACTCTTCATCAACCTCCTCTCCTTGATCGGGTGGCTTGTAGTAGACACTAACCACAAAGTTTACTTTGTTGGCTTGGTCTCTAATTTTCACCCATAAGCTCTCGACCTGCACATTGCTGTTCTTCAAAGATAGCTCTGTGCAATCAATCCCATTTTTGGCATAGAGGGCAACTCCCCCACCTCTCCTTCCTTGCCTGTCCCTTCTGAATAGTTTATATCCATCAATCACAACACTCCAGTCGCGCGATTCATCCCACCAAGTTTCTGTGATAGCAATCAGGTCATAGTTATGTCTCATTTTCTGGAAAGAGACTGGTACTAGCTGGATTCTCTTCTGGATTTTTAATCTTTTGCATGAGGTCAAGGTGAGATCACAAATCTGGGAGCCTTTTGAGGCTGTTAAGCCAACAACGCTCAGGAACGGCCGTGCCCTCTGTGTTTGCTTTAAATATTTAATCCATTTCTCTGTTGGCTCTGGTTCCAAAACATGGAACAGCCTGTTGGATCTGAAGTAGCTTAAGTTAATTCCTCAGCTTATTTCTTCACATGCTTCATCAGTCATCTTTATCTTTTGTCTTGGTTTGGAGTGGACTTGTTTAGTTGAAACTCTTGCTGCAGGCAGTTTTTCATCTGCCTGAGTTCACCAGTTATGACTATTTCAGAACACTGCGCTACTGATTCCACTTACCACTTGGCACTTAGTGCACTATTAGTTCTGGTGCTTGTTTGACAGCCTCAGAGCCTCAGCATGTGGTGCTGCTTTGGCCCTAGCACTTCTCTTGAATTTTCATGCTCTACATCTAAAGTAAATCTGTCTCTGGCTTTGTGTGTGATGTCATTACCCCTCAAAGTACAATTCTAGTTCATCAGTGTGCTGACTTAGCTTTCCAGGCTTGAATTCACTGATCATCAGATTGACTTTTTACACTCTGGGAAATGATGTGCTCAATATCTGATGAGACCCAACTATCAAAAAAAAAAAAAACAAAACCCAAACCAAAAACCAAACAACCAAAACAAACACAAAAAATCCCACACCCCCAACAAACCCCCCTCAACCTAGTAGCCACAGTGTGCAAAAAGCTAACAATCTTTTTCCATTTTGAACAAATAGTCCACTTCTGCTCTGAGCACACTGAAAATATTTTCTTTGTGTTGCTTTTAACCTGTTCACTTGAATTTAATTGAGAAGCAGATGATGAAGCTTGTAGGGACAGCCCTTAGGATGAATTGTTAATCTGTAATTATTTCCAAGATACTAGTTTTTTGGTGCATTTTTAAAGATACATCAATAAACTCCCTTATTCTTCAGTTTGCATAAAGAATTGCAAAGTTGTATTGTGCAAAACTTTGGTGTTGCAACAACAGAATTCTGCTGAACACGAAGATACAGTATGTATCTTCACTATGTAGTAGCTTTTGAGGTCTTTTTCCTACAGAAATGGTTTACCAGTTTTAAATTGAAATAATGATAATGAAATACTGCCTCATGGGAGCAGGGAGCAGCTATCATCCTGTTGACAGGATGATACTATTTGATATTTGTGCTCTGTTTGTTTTGCAAAGCACAGTATTTTCTTAATTTCTTTTTTTTTTTAGTGGCAGTAGCAAGGCCTTGTGACTCTGCTTTTTTCTGTTTTTTTTTGACAGACCTCTCTTGGTTGGGAATTACTGCTTTAAATTTGAATCCTGAAAACTGTATTAATACTTTAATGATACTGCTTGTTTTTCTGCATAAAGACTTCGATGTATGCTCACAAAATCCAATGTGTTCTTACTTGAACAGAATATGAATACAAAATGGGGCTTGCTGGGGCTGACAGCATTTGTCCAATACATGGCTTCCTCGAGTCATCATAAGTTCACAGGCATTTTTGTTGTGGTGGCAAAATGGGTCGAGGGAGGAAGAAGATTGTACTCTGAGGAATGGCCAGATATGTGAGATGAGAAGCAGAACAGGGAATTTGAGGGTGCTGCCAGCTGGAGGAGGGGAGGGGGTGTCTTTCACAGGTCTCCTACCCGCTTCCACAAACCTCTTCCACCAAGCTTCCAGTCTTGCTCCAGCACCAGCAGGTGCCCTGTCCTTCCCCAGTACAACGGCATCCCATGAGAACAGCTTCCTCTGTTCATTTCCCTTGGCAGTGACCCTGCTTGCCTTCTTTTGGCCAGTCAGCTGCTAGAAATAGGAAAAAGAGAGGCAAAGGCTGTGGGGTCTAGTTACAAACCTGGGATACTGGTGGAGGTGAGTGGCCAGGGAAAAGCTCCAGAGCTTGTCCTGTGTTGCTGGAGGCGGGCGCAGTGAGGGCTTTCAGAGGGGTGGATCACCTTCATACCTCCTCCAGCCACGCTCTTCTGTAGGGAGACACTAGGGAGGTTGCTCCAGCTGCACTCTGCCTGGCCTCAATGTAAGCAGAGTGGGTGAGCTGCCTCTTTTTGCCTATGTTTGAGCTAGCTGTAGCAGGGTAGCTGGGCAACCATGAAACCAATTCTGGCAAAGACTTCATTCCAGACTTTCAATGACATACAACAGTAATGGCTTGCTCACTTAATACGAAACTCAGTAGATTTTTTGGAAACATGTATGTCACCATTTAAGTACAAAGGGAATTCAAATATTACATTTAATTCATATGAATCACTGGAAACAGTTTGGCATCTTACATGTGGAATTATAATTTGTAGGTTTTCAGTTATTAAAGATCGAGAAGATTTATTTATACTGTAACCTCCCAATACGACACAACTATTGCCACTGAATGAAGTATACCACTGTTGTTGGTAGACATGTTCTTGCTCAGAAAACCACGACAATGACTAAACCAAACAAAAATACATTTTCTCTTTAATTGCCCAGCTGCTCTTTTACCTTGAAAATATTTTTTCCTTTTCCTTTCTTGTTGAGCCAGCGAAGCCACCGAGGCGAAGGGCTCTGGAGCGGAGGATCGCAACGGGGGACCTTTCCGAAAGTGGCAAAACCGCGGCAAAAACCGCGAAGGCAAAAGCCCAGGGAGAGAGAGGGAGCCCCAGCCCCCCCCACTCCCCGAGCCGGAGGAGTGAGCTCCTGACCAGCGGCAGCTCTGACTCGGCGTGGGCGGGGACGGGAGGGACGGCGGCCCAACCCCCTCCTACAAGAGCAGCCCCCAGGGAGCGCGAGCCACCCGGAGCGCGGCGACCAGGGCGGGCAAACAGGACGTGGCGCCTCAGAAGAGTGTGGCGCGGCAGTTTGCGCGGCAGTTCGTGCAGGGAAGGCGAGCCGGCGGGGCGCAGCCCCCCTCCTGGCTCTAGAGGCCAACTCAACCAACTCAACTAGTGGTCATCGCCCTCCCAGAAGAACAGCTAGCTATGGT
>JAYKAV010000465.1:30044-70788 GCA_035582835.1 Phoebastria nigripes | reverse complement strand
CTGGGTGGGACCAGGGACCCCCGAGCGGGTCTGGGGACCCAAAGTGTGGCCCCCAGGTGCGACTGGGGACCCCGAGAGATGCCCCCATGTAACGGGGGACCCCGAAAGGGGAGTGAGTATCTAAGGGTGGCCCCGCGAAGGGACCCGGGACTCGAGAGCGGGCAGGGGTCGGGGCATCGCACGGTGTCCCTGTCCCGTTGCAGGGTGCCGAGCAGGCCGCAATCCCGGTCCCGCCGCACGGTGCCCCGGGGCCGTACCCGGTAGCGGGGCAGGAGGCGCAGCAGGTAGCAGGCCAGCACTTCGTCGCAGTGGAAGGTGCCGTCGTGGGTGCCGATGCGCAGGGCGGGCTCGGGCCGCGGCCGCTTGGACCCGGTCCCGGCCCCGCTACCGGTGCCCACGGCGGCGGCCATGAGGAAGACGGCGCGCGCGGCGCTTCGCATCGCACTGCGCATGCGCAGCCCCTCCGCCACGGTACTGCGCATGCGCAGCCCCGCCTTCCCGACGCTTCTCTAGGGCGCATGCGCCAACTTCTCCAGCGCACCTGCCCGCGTTCAGTCTGCGCATGCGCCATCTCCGCCCCCCTCCCCGTCGCTCTGCGCATGCGTTGGCAGCGCCCAGCCCTCGCCCACCTGCCCTGCGCATGCGCCAGCCCGCCCGGCTTCCATGACTCCGCCCCGCACCTTCGCCAGCCCCGCCCTGTCCTCGCCCTTCTGCTCTGCGCATGCGCCACCTCGCCCTGCTCCCCGCCCGGCCGCCGCGCGCATGCGCCAGCTCACGCCTCTCGGCACACGCCTCAGCGTGATTACGCATGCGCCAGCTCACTCCTCCCTCCACCCCGCCCGGCCGCGGCCGCGCATGCGCCCTGGGGGCGGAGCCAAGGCGGGGCTGCCTGGAGGGGCAGGCGGGGGGGCGGAGGGGCGTGAGGACGGACGGACGGACGGACGCGGGGCGGGGGGGGTCAGACGGACACACAGACACCCGTGGACACAGACACGTACGTGGGCACAGGGGCTGCCCGGCCCACACGGACACCTCCGCCAGCCCCCCAGGACAGACATCCACGGTCCTGCCGAGCCCGCACAGGGACAGACGGACACGCACCCCCCCTCCCCCCCCCCCCCAAAAAAACCAGCCCGGGCACCGTTCCCAAGCCAGAGTTTATTTGCAAGGAGCAGCACCCGGCAGCGAGCTGGGGTCATCCCCCACCCAGACACCCTGCGTGGGCTGGGGGGGGGGGGCCGCAACGGCCCCTCCCGGGGGGCCCAGGCCCCCCCCCCCCCCCGCTCCCAACCCCCCCCCATCGGCACCGAGGAGGGGGGGACAGTGGCACGGAGCAGCCTCCGGCACCCGGTTCCGGCACGGGACACCGCCAAAGCGGAACCGGGAACCGTGACACCGTCACGGGCTGCAGGGGGGGGGTGTCTGTGGGTATGGYGGGGGGTCCCGGCCGAGAGCCGTAGCAAAGGGGGGTTCAGCTCTGAGAGAGCGGAGGAGTCACCCCAAGCCAACCCTGCTCCCCCAAGACCAGGCAGTAGTGTTGGGAATGGAAATGACAGCTYGTCCGTCTGTTTCCTTTGAGGGCTGAGGAGGGATTCCCCCTCTCGGGGCTGACAGAGAGGTCTTGGGCTTCGTCCCAGTCTCACGGGAACGGTTGGGGCACAGCCCACGGCATTTTCTGGCAGGGATTTGGAGGGGGGGGGTTGCAATTCAATCGGCGTCTCCCTTTTTGAAAAGAGGGGGAGGCGAGCGTTGCAGATGTTAGGAGGGGAGCAGAGGACGGCGCCGATGGCTCAGCAACACCGTGAGTCCGTCTCCCCACACAAAAACACCCCAGCGCTTCTCCTTCCAAGCAGCCCAATTTTTTGGGTCAAGAAAGAAGTGATTCGAGGCAGCCCAGCCTCAAAATATCCATAAAGGGATAAGTCAGCTCTCGCAGATGGCAGGGGAAGCGGAAAAGCTGCTCACAGACTGGGGGGAAACCACACGGATCTGGGTCTGTCACTGCTCCGCAGGGAGCAAACCTCGGCCGCCGTGGATGAGAAGACAAAGCAGGACCTCCAGTAGTGTGAAACCAAACCGCCTATGTACAAAACTCCTGCCCAGGGTCACGTCCCTCCGCTCACTGCCTCGGGGAAGCCAGGCTGACTTATCCCTTTACCAGTGGGTGCTCAACCCCATGTCCGGAGTCAGGATATCTCGTTGCCAAAGACCTCAAGCACCAGCGGCGTGAGCTGCATGCTGTGCTCAGGCTGGAAGGAGAGGCAGCGGTACTGCTTGGAGTGCTCCTCATTCAGGCTCCGTAGGTCGGCTAGCTTCTGGATCATCTTGGCRTAGAGCAGACGGCTGCCGGGAGGAGGGTGCCTGCAGCGGATGTAGGTCTGGAGGATCTCCGAGAGGYGATCCTGGAGGGATTCCACCAGCGAGGTGTCCTGCACGCCTGGACGATCTAGGAAACACCAGGGATGCAGGGTGATTCCCTTCCCTTTTCCCAGCCAGCCGTGATGGAGAGGCAGGGAAAGGTGACATTTTTGAGGATGCAGCCAAAACCTGGCAGGTTAGTGACCGTGGGGGATGAGTGTCCTCCTACCTGGGGACAGGATGCAGATGGCCATGAGGAGCACGTGCTCTTCTTCATGAAGGTTCAGCTTCTTCAAGCCAACCTGGAATTTCACGAGCGGCTCGAGCAGGTCCATGCTGTGGCCAGCTGGGAAGAGAAAGGACCTTTAGCACAGCCTGCTCTGGAACAAGATCTCCCACAGCTGAGGGATGAGCGTGGAGCTCAGCAGCTCCTCTTTCAGCACAGCAGAGAGCCGGGACAGTGGAAGACAACTTTTGATACAGCTTAAAACACGTTGGTTTTTGATTGTACTTTTCTCCCCAGTAGTTTCTCTAAAGCAGGAGATTATAGAGCAGATTTTGCTTTTGAAAGCTATAAAGACAACTAACCTACAGACATTTTGCCTCCTTATCATCACTTCCACACTGCCCCGTGTCCTGCACAAGCATCAGAAACCCCACCTTGGGTGCCCAGAGCCCTCRCTGCAAGCAGATCTCTTTCCTGCGCTCAGTGGGTGCCAGCTGCCCCGTGCCTGCTCCCGACACACCGCTCGCTCTGGTTCTCCTGGGATCTCRCTGGGGGATCTCTGCCCTTGCACCGAGGATCTCGGTATCCCCGGGTTACTCTAAGGCTCTTGCAAGTGCAGGGAGAGATTCAAGGTCCATAATTATCATCTGCACACCCTGTTCTCCGTGCTGGTCCCCAAATCCTAAAGTGGGAGAGGTTTAGGGCAGGATTCACCACCTTTYCTAGCAGAAGGGCTTCCTGGCTGCAGAGCAGCAGCAGTGGGAAGGCACAGTGGCTTTCCAGCCCTCATGGCAGCTCGGAGCAAACCAAACTCAACCCATTGCAGGGCAGCAGGGCTGGAGACAGCTCTGAGCTACAGCCACGCTCTGGCTTTGCTTTCCTTTGGGAGTTAAGGGCTCTTTCCAGCCATCCGGTCCAGCTGCAGGATGCACACGTGTCACAGTGCAGGGCTTGGGAGATAAACAGAGCACGGCTGACGCCGGGACGGGGGTCTCAGCCCAGCCGTGGCACTGCCGAGCCGCTGGTGCCACCGTCTTCATAGAATCATAGAATAGTTTGGGTTGGAAGGGACCTTTAAAGCTCATCTGGTCCAACCCCCTGCCGTGAGCAGGGACATCTTCAACCAGATCAGGTTGCTCAGAGCCCCATCCAACCTGACCTTGAATGTTTCCAGGGATGGGGCATCTACCACCTCTCTGGGCAACCTGTGCCAGTGTTTCACCACCCTCAGTGTAAAAAAATTTCTTCCTTATATCTAGTGTAAATCTCCCCTCTTGTAGTTTAAAGCCATTCCCCCTTGTCCTGTCGCAACAGGCCCTGCTAAAAAGTTTGCCGCCATCTTTTTTAGAAGCCCCCTTTAAGTCCTGAGAGGCTGCAATAAGGTCTCCCCAGAGCCTTCTCTTCTCCAGGCTGAACAAMCCCTTCCCAATGCGCTGTGCAGCCTGCCAATACGTCCCTGCTGCCAGACTACTCAGTATGGGATTTTTGCATCTGAATTTAAGGCTGGCATGACATTTCTTAGCCCGCAGCAAGCAGGAGAGAGCCTGGCAGCCTTTACCTTGAGTGACATCGCTGATCCTGTACTTGAATTCATTGCTGCCGCAGGTCCACGTCATGTCCTCGAGGGTGAAGGACTGGTTCGAGCGTAGCATGATCACCTCAATGGCGCTGGATTTCAGCAGGGCGATCTGGTCCTCTGCTGCCAGGCTCCTGGGCAGGGGGAAGAGGGTGACGTGAGTCCTGTCTGGTGAGCAAAGGAACAGCCCACGCCACCCGTGCACCAGGTTCTCCATCAGTAACCCGGTCCCTTTGCTGGGGGCACCCCAGCTTCTCCCTCACCCCAGGTTTCTATGTAATTAAGCAGCAGGTATTGCTGCAGCTACATTTACTGAGTGGCACCACCCAGCGCCCTGGGCACCAGCCTGGAGTTAAACAGGACCTGAGGTCCTTCACAAACCAGGATGGGACTGCTCACATGGCCTCGAGCATCTTTCTTAGGAGCTCAAGCATTTTGCTGACAAGAGTATGGGTGAATCGGGGTAAAATAGGAGAGGAGTAACCCCAGGAAGGAGGAGAGAGAGAAAACGTGAAAGTAGGAACAGACCTGGGAAGGGAACAGAGCCTGAGGGACAGCTGTGAAGATGAAACAGAGAAAAATGATCTGGCTGTGAAGGGTAGGAATGGATTCCCAAGAGTGGAAAACCACCACAGACATCGGATCTGGGAGCAAACGTCTCACCTGAATCCCGGGATCATTTTGGCAAAGCCGATCACCTTCTGTATGCTGTAGCTGACCAGGTCAGCTAAGTGTGGGAGCATGGAGAGGTGGGAGAAGTCGATGTTCATGGAGGAGCTCTCATCATTCTCCTCAGAGAGGACCAGGTTCGAAAACATCTGGGGTTCCACAGGCTCTGGAGAGAGGGAGATGGTCAGAGCGTACCTCGGTTGTAGGCAAGACATTACGGGTGAGGAGGGCGATGCCAGCCCACAGCAGGAATGGCATCCATCCTGCCAGGAAGGCTTTGCATTGTGTTTAGACAGCAGGACATGAGGAACGGGGCTGGGAGAGCAGTTGTTTGCTGGCTGCCAACAGCATCAAGATTTTTGCACTGGGACCTTTAACTCCTCTCTTGTGCTGTGATCAAGTCTAACCGCAGCCAGAGCAGCGACGATGCAGCCCAGCGTTCACGTTCACACTCCTTTTGGCCATCCTGGAGGGCTCAGACACAGAGGTCTGCAGGGCCACAATCCAGCCAAACACTTAATGCTTTTTGCTCGCAAAAAGCCTTTGCAACACCCCCAGGAGGGTCTTACAGTTAAATAAGCTCCCCAGAAGAGGTAAAACAAGGGTCTGAAAGGCCAGACTTAGGTAAAGCTGCTGCACTTCTACCCCCGTCGCCCACGGAGAGGCGAGTGTGGTACCTGGAAATGTGCTGAAGGCATCAGAGCCAAAGAGGTCGGTGGAGTCCTCTGAAGACAAGTCCTGGGTGAGGATGGAGGAGGACCTCGCTGCCCCCCTGTTGCTAGGGTTGCTTCTTACAGGGGGCTGGAAGAGAGAGCAGGACGTGAGGAACGGGGCTGGGAGAGCAATTTGGTGGCAGTCGTTCGCCTGCTGCCAACAGCATCAAGGTTCTTGCACCAGGATTTTTAACTCCTCTCTAGTGAGAGGTCATAGGATGAAACGGGTTTGGGGCATCTGGGTAGGAACCGCTTGGTCCTGTGCATGGGAATCAGGGCCGGCGTGCCGCAGACGTACCCGAAACTTGGTGAAGTCGGAATACGTGGGGTCGTAGGTTTTGCGATGAGCCTCGAGGAGGAGGTCGATGACTTTCTGCTGCTCCTCCGAGAGTTTGGGCTTCAGGCTCTCCTTGAGCGCTTCCTCCTCCTTGCGCTTCAATATCATCTCACGCTTCCTCTGAACCTCCTCGTCCGTCAGGATGACTGCAGGGACAGGGAAAGAGTCAGAAACAGGCGCAGGGAAACGGACTGAAGCAAGCCTGGGCCACTGCAGCCAGCATCCCCATCACCTTGCTAATCAATTATTAAACCTGCATTAACCTCATCCTGCTCCTGTCCTCCACTGCTGGGTCATGGTTTCCCGCTACAAGACCAGGACAGTTTATAGCCCATTTGTGTGCTTTTAGGCAAGGACCGGGTGCAATAAGGTCACGACAGCACTGCCACATGTCTGCTCTGCGCTGCAACCTTGCTGTTTGCTCTGTGCTTTCAGGTGAAAGAAATCATGATCCTGCAAGAGGCAGGCCAGCAGGTTCATCTCACTCCAGCACGGCTCCTGTGCCGCTGTCGGCACCCGACAACAGAGGGAGCCCGGTGCGGCATCGCTCAGCCTCCGCATCCTGCTACCACGCTGCAGCAGCGATAGTCTGGGTATCCAGCAGCGCTTCTGCAGCATCGCAAGTATTTTTAACCTAAGAGGACATATAAACATACCCCCACTCCCAGAGTTGGGTATTTATGGCTTGTATTATGGGTGACAGCCTTCGGCAGCGGCCGAGGGTTGGACGCAAAGGCAATATGCAGAGCTCCTCCCATTTAATTAGGGAAGGGGAGCATCCACAGGCAATTTGGGCTCAAATCTTACCTTTATAAAAAGAGCTTAAAGACCTGAATAGCCTCACAGGGTTGAAAGAGCAGAAAAGCAACAGGGAGCCGCAAAGATCTCTTGGGGTAGCAACCCCCCATCCCACAACCAAGTCACACATTCACAAAAGCACTCGTTAATAGATATCCACCGCCAGGTCCTAAAAATAGCAAAGCCCATTCCTCAAGATATTATTAGCCCTTTAACCAGTCATTAAAAAAAACCCCAAGCACGTTATCTGATGACAGGCGGCTTTCTGCCTGCCTTGGGTTGCAGAGAAGACGCTGGGCGAGTCGAGGTGGAATTTGGGACAAGAGGTTGGCGAAGGGCAGCGGGAGCCACAGTCGCAGAGCTCGAGGCAAGGAACTGTTTGCAGTCCCCGCTCTCTTCTGCCACCTTTAGCCAACAGCATTTTTCCAATACGTTTTCAAACTTGCACAATCTCAGAGGGGACTTGAAGATCTTGGAGGCATGGGAACGACCGGCTCAGGCTGAAAGGTTGCTCCCATGATTGCTACATTACGGGCACCTCTGCAGGGGACAGCGTGACTGAGTTTATCATCTCTCATCCTGGTTATTACTACAAAAGCATCAGATCCATCTGGGTGCTGCATGCAAGAAGGGAAACTGTTCATAGATGAGGCAGCATCTGCGGGGAAAGAGCCACATGGGGCTGGGAATGAGAACGGGGCAAAGAGACGAGTGCTTGGGCTGGGGCCATGGTGTTCAAAGTCTTTGCCRGCATGTTCTGTCCCGGGCATCGGGGCTTCGGAAGGGATTATTGTAGGTGTCTACACCAAGAAAATCTCAGATCCTGCAAGTGAATCAATCTGAAATTAGGAAGCATCTGCAGAGCGGATTGGAAAGAAAAGGATGTTTCTGTGCTGGGGCAAGACTGCAAGGGAAATTTCCTTGGAATTTCCCACCTACCTTTAGGAAATCCAGCCCTCAAACAGATTTGAAACAGTGAGGCGGCAGCATTTCTCACTCTGGTAGGAGATGAAAAGCAAAAGCATCTCCCAAAGCATCACTTAGCAGGGGAACAAATGCTGGCAAGGTTTGTGCTCCCCGGTACAATCCCCTAAGGCGGCCAGATTTCCCTATACAGTGTCTACGCAACGAAGCATCCAGTTTCCCTGTACGTCCCAGGGCTGCCGGCTGCACCGAGGCTCGGCAGAGCGCGTGGGCTGCACGTTGCTCTGAATCCATTGCTAAACTGCCAGCGATGTTGACAGGAACCGGCCGTGGCTCTAGCCAGCAGCAGGTCCTGGGTTTGGTGTTTAATGCTCTGATAGGACTTGCTGGAGCCCACAGGAGACTAAAACCCAAAGGAAGCCCCACAGGTGTTTAAAAAAATCAGATAAAGGGGAGTTGCGATTCCCTTCCAGCTTGTCTGGTGTTGTGAACGCCCATGCCATGACACAGCGGTACTTGTGCAAGCCAAGACACAGCCCGGCATCGGCACTGCGGATTGAGAACCACCCCCAGTGTTGCTGGTGAAGTCGTTCCTGGTGACGCCCGGGAGCGGCAAACCTGAAACGCACTTTGCTTGGCTGTGCCGGAGGAACGGCTTTTCAGTAGGACCGGTGGTAACATGGATGAGGGATGTCAGCGCGGTGACTTGACTGCTTTATAAAGTCCTGGGGAAAAGGATTCGACTCATTTACTTGGTACTCACAGAAGGATAGATGTCGCCCACCACGTCCCTGCCTGCCTCGAGGAGGAATACAGGATCGGGAAGCGGCTCAACACCTGCACCTTCCACTCAAGATCCCAGCTCACACCCCAGATCTGATCTCCTCCCAAACCCTGAGCCGGAGACGTCCAGCCACAGACTCCTGGCATGACCGRTGACGTGGCTGAGTGTTTGTGGGCTGCCCTGAGCCGAAGTCCATGCGGAGGCTGAGATAACATCTGCCCATCACTTCCAGACAGACACTGGCCCTCTTTGCGAGACACCACAAGGGCAGCAGGGAAAGCCACGGCCGACACCGAGGGGAGCACTGAGGTTACTGAGCGCACGAGGATACAGCTGGCCAGGCGAGGATACAACCCTGCAACCCCGGCCAAAACCAGGGGCTTGGAATTGCTGGAGGATGATGTGGAACAGTGCAAAGGCAGACTCGCTCTGTCAGGAGAGGAAAGAGCAGCCAAATATAAAGCAAAATTAAAGTTTAGGAAACTTTAGGCATGAAACATGTTCACTGGGTGTCGCTCAAGCATTTCATTGAAGCTTGAATGGTGGGTGCTTCTGCGTGCCCCAGCTGGAGCCAGGGACACCATCCAGCCCCGGGGGTGCAAAAAGCCCCGTGGTTGTTCCCCCGCCCTGGGACAGCCTGCCCTGGCACGGCCGTCATGGTCGGGTGGCATTTGGGTCTTGCTGGGACGGCGGTGGTGGTCAGAAGCCGAGCTGGTGTCCCGTTGGCAAGAGGGGATGTTATCAGCAGCATGGCCAGCGGCGACAGGGCTGGGACAACGGGTGGCACGGCCAGAAAAACCACGTGGCACAACAGGAACACAAACGTTGCGATGGCGGGAGGGGGGTAAATGGGATGCTATGGGCTGGCTGGACAGCGTGCATCTCCTACAGCACGTGGGTTTGCATGGAAACCAGAGAGGAGGAAAGCTTGCAGCGATGGACGAGCAGCAGCGATTTAAATCACAGGTCTCAGACCTGCGCTGGAGCAAATTGGAGCAGCAACAGCAGCTGCAGGGCCCCCGGCTACTGCTCTCCCCCTGCCAAGGAGGTTGTGTCCCTCTGACGCAGCTGAGACACGGCTAACCGAAGCGATGCTTGCACAGATTTCGGAAAGGGCTTTCCAGATGCTCAGCCCCTGCTGGCTTCCAAGCCTGCTCTAACTACAGAAGACGCTGGATGTTTATAGCATGTGCTTTGAACCTATGGGGAGTGGAGATGCTTCCCGGCCAGCCTGCGAACTCCAGCTGCCACCAAGTGACGTTTTCCTGGATGGCCACGACTCTTCCCTCCCTCTCGTGCTCCTGCTTCGCCTCTCAGCCAGTCTCCAGTGTCAGCGTGGGTCCCAGAGGCCAGTGTTGCACAACGCCACCGTGCAGCAGCTTCCGGGCTGGGGAATAACACATTCCACGTTTGGGGCAGCGGGGACTTTTTTTGAGTATCACCGCCTATTCGGGGAAGCGGAGGAGAGCTGGAAACGGCACCTCCCTCCTTGCTCACCCTCGTCTCGCAGTCCCACCCTAAACAACCGTAACCCTGCCGGCTACTGCTGCCCTCGCGCTGCCTGCTCCCCCGAGCATCTCCGCTCCTCTCCTGACCAATTTGGGAAATTCCCCTCTCTCTGCACAATCTCCTCCAGTTTCTGCTCCTCTCCCTGGCTCCGAGATGATGGTTTTGTTTTTTTCCTCCTCCCCTTTGGGGATTTTCAGTACTGAGATCATAAATCGAGCCTCATGGTGAGGATGCTGAGCATCAGCGGCTCGTGACTGCAACCAGATCCCAGCAAGCCTTTTCCTTGGAAAAGGGGAGAGAAGATCCATGGGGTGCTGACTCCAGGCAAGCTATAGACCTTGCTGCGGCACCGGCAAGGCGAATTAGCTGCAACCACCTTCACCAATGTCCGAGGACCCAGCTGCAGAGGAACAAACTGCCCCAGGACACAGCTGGGGACACTCCCAAGGAGATTCACCGATTCCCAGCTGACTGGCACCACGACAAGCACAAAAAAATTCCCCAGCAGCAAATAAGGTGGCAGGGAGAGAATAAATTCAATGCCGTGAGACTGCTGCAGCCCCGGGGTGCCCATGGGTCCGTCCGCCTGCTCAATTTGGTGATGCATAATTTATCTTCCTGCTTTGCAGCAACACCTTTAGAGCGTGCAGGACAGACGACCTGTCCCTGCGTGCATACGCTGCGAACACTGGAGACCTGTTAAAGGCTGGGGAAGAAGGGGCAGAGACACTAAGAGAGGTGAATCACCCAATGGTTACAGGTGGCTGTGGAGCCCGGGTCCATCTAATGCCCCGTGCTTTGGCCATCACGGCCCCAAGGGACAAACGTCCCTTCCTGAGCTCCAGGCAGTTGGCAAAAGGCAATTTTGCAGGGCAGAAGGGATAACTTCAGCATTTTGCCACCCAAACCAGTGCCAAAGCAGGCAGGATAGTCCAGCAAGGAACCCTTCGCCCCACTTTAAAGTACATTCATGCTAAGCATCATCCTAGGAAAAACCAGCAGCAAGCAGACAGGGCAGCCGAGGCATCCCTAGGCTGGAAACCTGCCCTCCTCGGAGCCATCTGACAGGAAACCGCTCCTGAGAGCGGTGAAAAGAGCGTTCCCAAATGCCACGGCTCAGGCTGCGAGGTGGATTTCTCCTCCGTCAATGGCCCGCCACGCAGCCCCGCAAGCTTGCCCTGCGCTTTACCCCGCGCAGATAAGACAGGAAGAAAACCACAAATATTTGCTAACGTTGGCTGCGGACAGCTTGGGGTGAACCCAGGCGTTGCGGCGGGGCTATAAATCCTCCTCCAGCCTTATGGCCATAACCTCAGCTGCCCTCCAGCTTCCACCTCCTCCCCTCCCTGATCCCTCCTCAGGGGACGGTGGCCGCCCCGACGCTGTCCCCAGCTCCCCAGGGAGCCGTGGTGGCTCAGGGCTTTTGCTCTGTGTGAGTTTGAACACACGCGATCCCTTCCTTGCTGCGCCTCCCCAGCAAGCACTGGCTCCTCCAGCCCATCACTGCAGCGTCTGGTCCACAGGTTCAGCTGCACCCAGACTTGGATCATGTGTCGGGGAAGGGACCCTCAGCACGGCCGCACTGCTGCAGGTCTCAGCCCTGCGTGGTTTGGGCTGGAGATGATGTCTAAAATCATCCAGGCCATCCAACCACCCCACACTCCAGGGATGGAGAAGGGTCTGCCTGCACCAAACCCCAAATTAACACAGGCACAAGGTCTGCCGGGGTCTGCCCTCTTCCTCCTCCTCTTTACACCCATCTCACTCCCTCATTTCTGTTTCGGACTCAGATCCCATTGGCAGTGGCATCAAACTGGCCCAGCCTTGCCTGTGACAATCCTCATCGCCTTCAACGACAGCCTGGGGAAGACACAAACCCCCCTCAAGAGCTTCAAGATCCCTGATTCGACCTAAAAATAACAGCAGCGCACCTTGTTCCCCTTTGTTTAATCAGCAGCAAAGTCCGTGGGAAGGCTATTTTTAGTCTCCTTAGGTTAGGTTTTGTTAATCCAGTAACAGTTTGCTAACGAGGTCACTTAAAAGTTAACTCCTGCAAAGAGCACGCACATCCCTGGGACCTGGCCCATCCCTGGGACCTGGCCCCGGCCAGGGTAGAAGCACCCTATGCATCATTGCTGCTGAATTTTCTGGCCCTTCCCGAGTAATTAACTGGTGCAAATCAACACATTTCCCTCATTAGCAACGGCTACACCAAATGGACCGCACCGACCAGCTACCATGGGCTCACATGTCCTCATACTCACCCAAAATGTGGGTACATATGGTGTATTATATGGGTTTTTTCTCCCTCTTTACGGGACACAGCTGCTAGTTTAAAAGAATAAGATCCAGGGATGATCTTCTCTTCATCAGGGATCTGCTCGATCTTTGGGACAATTGGAAATGTAGGCATTTTTTCCTGCAAACACCTACAAGTCCTGATTTTCTGCAGGACCCAGGTGCTTTGGTGGCACCCTGTGACATCAGACGCTCTTTGCTTTCTTCTCACCACATAAGGAAACGAGCACCATTTCCATTTTCCAAATTTTCAGGTCCATCAATCATTCGACGTGACGTCCTGTTTGCAATGTGTCCTAGCAGAAGGCTGTTATTTTGGTTTGAATGCTACGCGAACACCAGCCTTCTCCTGATGACTTAGGACGTGGAAAGCATGTGTATGTAGGAGGAAGTGTGTCAAACAGATTTTATTTTTAAAAGCTGCTTATCTATAAATATAGTTGAAGAAAATAAATATTTGGACAACGTTAGTGTGTTTGGATTGGGTTAAAAACTACTTTACTTCCCTCTGCTATTTACTTAAGTCTCTGCTGTGCACGTGGCTGGATGGACAGACCCACGTTGCATGAATAAGGGCCCAAAAAAATAAAAAGCCCAAGAGATGTCACAGAGCAAAACGCAAGCCAGTTCCATGCTAATGGAAATTACTGTCGCTGTGGGGAAGCTCATTCAACTCCCCCTGTTTGGATGCAGCGAGGAGCACGCAAAAACGCGTTGGAGAGGACGATGACTTTGCACAGGCAGGACGGGAGTAAATTCAGTCAATGTAACTGGGAGTTAATCAGAAACAGCCCTGGATGCTCTCACTAAGCTGATGCCCCACAAGAGCCAGCAAAGGCGATTTGGCTCTGATAAAAGCAACTCCCCAGATCGCTAACCACCACAGGAACAGCCTCAATCATTAAACAAGCTCCTCTCAATCATTACCCACCACATCCCCTGCCCTTTGCATCCTCTTCGAATCCTTGTAGGGCTTTCAGGTTTTACGCTCGCATGCCTGCCTTCTGCACCGCATGTTAATTGAGAAGGAAAAGGACATCACAACATGAAGCCGGGCTGTTCCCCATGGGATGCGTGTCCACGTACTCACACTCTTTCATCATGCCAATGTCCACACAGCGCTTCAGCCGACATGCCTGGCAGTGCCGCCGGTTGTCCTTGGTGATTTTGCAGTCACCATTGAACGGGCACGTGAACATTGCTTTCCTCTTCATGCTTCTCCTGGAGAGGAACAGAAAAAAAAAGTCTTGGGTCAAATCAACACTGTTTTGACTGTGCAAGAGGCTGCTCCAAACATCGGGAGGAGATGCAAGCACAAATCCAGCTCTCTGGACAGCAAACTGCTAGAGAGAGATTGCTAAGAGGATGCTGGAAGCATCTCTGACCTGACTCTGTTCAGCTCAGCTGGTTGCTCAAGAAGACTGAGTTGGAGAGGCTGTACCTACTTGGGTGCATCTACGGGTTTGATCTTAGAGGTTCAGGCATTGCCGGACAGCACGGAAAAGGACAGCTTCTTACAAGGACACAGCCCATGGGTTCAACCACAGGTTAAGCAGCTTTCTGGTTTTGAACAGGTATTTTGAAGGCCAAAAGAAGGGCGGAAGGATTGTAGAGAAACCCCCACCAGCAGCAAAAGAAACCAGAGTGGAGGCTAGCATGTACCAAAGCAGCCGGTGTTATTGTGTTATTAAACATTTACCAGCCTTTAAAGCCTGGCTTTGCTAGAATAACTGGCTAGAGTGCATGTTTGTGTGTGCAGGAGAAAGAAATCTCACTGCAGAATACAAGAGAAACAACACTTAACATAATAACCCTCTCTTCCACCAAAACCACACCATGCCACGTTAATCCGCTGCTGCAATCGGGACTGTAAATCTTCCAAGTACAAAGGGTCAAAGCCAGAGCTCCAAGTGAAAACTCGCCTTTCTGCGGGGCCATCCTGCGCGATATCCACTAATGACACATTACAGGCATAGCTGAGCTGGTCCATTAAGGGCGGTTTCTCCTCTGCGCTCAGAGATGCCCCATCTTTGCTTTGGAGAAAGTTACTCAACGATCTGCCATCAGCGAATGAAGCTTATCTCTGGATTTGCAAGTATTTCTAAAGGTGCCGCTTGCTTTAAATGAAGACATGATTTTGAATGGAGGTAAACCAAGCCCCGGACACCTCCAGGCTGGAAAGTCAAAGCAAGGATGTTCAGAGGTAAATGCGGCAGAGAAGCAGAGCTGAGATGCAATTCAGGTACAACAGTGAGAAATCTGCCACCAAGTTAATGCTGTATTTCAGCACCGGCATGAAGAGTCTCTCGCTAGAAAGAGTCGCTCTTCTAGCAATAAAATCTCTCCATGAAGCTGAGCTGATGGTGCACGACCCCTGCGCTCCACAGGCAAACAACGTGGACGTACCAAATGGGTGACTGCAGGCTGAGAGGGTGATGGCAGAGGGGCCCCTCCATCCCAGGAACGGCGCCAAGCCTGCGCTTATAGGGTATAAATATAAAATATGTTCTTGGGCTGCAGACCCGAGCGGCACGTAGCATGCAATTAGAGGCTATTTTAGAAAAGGAGATGTAAACAAAGAGGCTTTACTCTCCCTTCACCTCACAGATGAATAAATGCATTTAGGAAAATTAGTACAGGAGAGGCGGATGGCAGAGCCCTCCGTAACCTGCTTTACACTAAGAAAATCCTGTTTCACCCAGCAGCTGGCTCTCAGTTTATTGCTTTTCTCTGCGTTTTCCCCTTCCACCAAGACCAGCAGGACCTTTGCTCTCCTAGGAATAGGGACAAATGTTGCTCAGCTCAGGGGCAAATCAGGATTTGGAACTGAACACCCCAAAATCTCCCAGTTTTGGTGAATGACTCTGTTTTTGAGCATCTGGGGCAGGCAGGCAGCTCGTCTTTTCCCCTGCAGCCCAGGGCAAGGCTGGGGAATGCACAAACAAGCAAGAGAAACACGAGGCCCTCGGGCGGGGAAAGATGTCCCGTGTACGAGGGCAAGCCAACATTATGGTTTTGGTATGAAAATTGCAGTTTATTCGAATACAGGGTGGCTGGGTACAACAGAGGGTTTTTCTAAGCAGCCGCTTCTCTGCCCCAAGGGTCTATGGCGCTCGGCTACGATGGGCCCTGAGTTACACCAGCAGCACAGAGGAGCGGCCATCCACTCCACAGCAGGAGCTCACGCCGTCTGGCTCTGGTGTATTTTTATAGAGCTCCAGAACTAGCCATTTCAAGGCTCATTTAAGATCTGTGTCCCAGGCAGGCTGCTGGATGTTAAAAATAATGAGATCCCTCCCTGCGCAAACCCAGCCCATGGGTGAGAGTAAACACGGCCGCGGCCAGCAGCAAGGGAAGCTTGGGTTTGCCGAGCGGGGAGTGATGTGCTCTGAGGTCGGGGTGGCTGTACCTGGTGGTGGCAGGGGAAATAGGGAGAGCGTTCCCATGCATGCTCGCCAACATAACCACCCACTGCATGCAAATGCCACATTGCAAAGGACAGGCTGCTGTGCACGGAGGGATAACATCCGTCGCTCACCAATGCTTGCAGGAAGCCCATCTCATGGGAGCAGGAGGAGCCCATCTGGTTTTATCTTGCCCAACAGATCCTGTCCCCGATGGAGAGCACTCCAGCCACAGTGAGGACTGTGATTTGCCTAACTCCGGCTCCGCAAGGCAGGAAACCTGATCATTAACCACCCCCCGACAGCAGCAGTTGAGCTCCATCCTTGGTAGACACATGCCCGACGGTCCTACCTAGCACACCGAGGAGAAAGTGAACGCCAGTGCCTCTATGAAATGGCTTTTAGGTTATCAGAAATGTGAAGTTACATAAAAAACAGATGGTGAATAGCAGCCCCGACAGCCCCCACCAGAGGGAGGGCGAAGCCCAGAGCAGACCTGCATCATATGGCAGGTATTAGTGCTGTGCTCAGTCCTTCCCCTTTACCAGACAGGACTGATCTTCAAAGTAACTCTTTCTGGGTTTTTTATTAGCAAAATGGGCTTTTGATACACACAACTCTCACATTTGCAGAGCCTGTGAAATACTGTTTCCTGAAAGCTACCCTACTCATAACCAAACCCCACAGTGGCCTTCCTGGCACGTCCTTTCTGTCACCCACCACATGGTTAATACATGAGGAGTCATTTTGGCACCAAGGCTGCAGCAGAACCACCTCACACAGCCATCACAAACTGTTTGGGGTAGGATAAACCCCTGTTTCTCCCCCATTACACCTACATGGCCCTCCAGGGAAGCCCCTCGGAACACCAACAGCCAAGTCAAGGCCAGGAGCAGAGCTGTGGCAATCTGGCATCTGTTTTGCATCCATTTGCATTTTCTCCCCCAAATCCTGCCAGCTCCATCCCCCACTTCTGATCCCAGGAAYCCTCCAGACAACCGCACCTTGCCCTGAAATATCTTCAGAGACCTCTGGGGAAGGAGGACGAGGGGATGGATTTCTTTTAAAAGTTTCATGTAGAACATTGCAAAGAACTGGGGAGCATTACAGGAGTGGGAGATGCAGTGATGCAGACAGGATGGGTGGGGACTTCATAGGTTTTGAAATACCCTGAGCCTTTCCAAGCAGCTTTGCTATTAACGCCCAGTGTCATTGCACCGGGGGAAAACTAGGACTGCAGAAGAAACCAGAGAAACCATGGATGCTTCAGCCAAGTCACAGCAGAATAAATCACTCGGGCTTAGCTGCTTTTTAAGAGCTCCTGAGCAAACAGCAGAGCTCAATAAAAGGCTACTGTTGCTGTTGGCATCATTAGTAAACAGTGGACTTTGAAACAAGCAGCCAAATGTTGCCTCACGCCTGTTTGTGCTGCAGGTTACGTGCATGTCTGAGCACCCAGAGGTGCCAGTAAATTCCTAATGCCTTTTACAGAGTCATTAAATCCACGACCTCCTGGGGGACTTCACACCGGGGAATCATGTCACACAGGTACGTCCCCAAGGCAGGTGAGATCCACCACAAGGTCCTCCAGCAGTTCTGCAGCCACCCCAGCAAGCCAAGGCTCAGGCTGCATTTTGCTGCATCCCTCTGCTACGGTGCACAGGGCCCCAGGTACAGAAGAACCGGTCCTGGAGACTAAAGTCATGTCTGCAGCCTGAGTGCACTCAAAAAAAGCTGTGAGATCTTCCCAAGGTTTTGCTGCTGCAGTTTGATATTGACAGCCGCTCGCCCTCTTTTAGCCCCTTCCAGCCAAGGCTGTGAGTCCGACCTCCCAGGTAAGCGTAATCAGCTACCAGAAATTGATACTAGCGCAGTGATTTTTTTTCAAAGACCTGCTCAGGGAGCACAAGCTGAAAGTTGAAAAACAGCAAGTGCACACAAGCACAGCCTGTTATAAAACCCAAGGTGCTGGCAAAGGGATGCATAGCTTTTCTAGGAGAGTTTTAGGGGTCTAGGCTCTTCCATGGCAGTGCTGCTATATTTTAATGCAGAAAGCACTTAGATACTGTGGCAGCAGCAAGCATTAATTAATTCAGTGATTGAAAATGGCATGTAAACAAGCCTGTGTAAGCAAGAGGGAACACACCAAGACCTAGCATGGGGAGAGCATGCCTGGAAAGCAAGATTAAAAAAAGTAGTAAGAGACTTAAATTGAAAATAAAGGCTTTATATGGGGCGTGAAGGGCTAGCTGAAGATGAGAGCTTTTCACATCATTAAGATGTCTGTTCAGAAATACTGTCACGGTTGTATGTCTTGCATGATTACAATGGTGTGACAATAGAGATGGGGAAACACAGCGGCAGGGCTCACAACGTTAGTGCAAGAGCCACATCGCACCCAGGAAGGGTTCGTCAAGCAGCATCAGCCATTTCAGAGGTCAAAAGCCAGACCGTTGCCTCTGTGGCCACAATGGGGACAGGGAAGGTCAGGGACACCAGACCAGATCACRGAGGAGAGCACCTGAAAGAAGTTACTCATTTAGCAGCAGTAATTGAGGAAAATGTTGTTGCTCAGGTTGGCCGGGCTTCGAAGCTGCCCYGTTCGAAAACAGACTGCAAGACTGTGGTATGTGAAAATCCCCATCTAGCCCCGAAATTCCTGCAAGAGGAGGAGTTATGACTTTGCTGTGAAAGTTCAAGCTCTGGTTGCTGTAACAGCCCAGCTCAAGCTGTAAGGCTGTATGCTCTGGTGTTTGCAATCCCACAGCCACCTGTGCCACCATCTCATTACAGTGCAAAATACTTGAGCAAGGCTTTTCCCAGCCAGTCCCATGCCAGTCATTATCTTGCTTCATTTCACCAGCACTTAGTCATTCTCTCACTTGGTGTAAGCAATCTGAACTCCCACGTGAATCGTTCAGTACCRTCTGTAAGGGAGCATCGCCTCGCCAGACGCAGGTGTAAAACTGAGCCACTAACAAATATCCACAAACCTGCAACTCTCCAGACTCGGAGACCCTGGCAGCTTTCAGAGATGTTTCTACCTTGCTGAGGATCAGCTTGAGACCACTCAAGACCCCCACCTGACAGTGGAAAAAAGCCTCAAAACAGCTGCATATATAGCCCACAGCTACTTTAAACCCCCCAAGAGCCAGAGTTGTGAGTGAAAGACTGCCTGATTTTGGAAAGAGCTCTGTGGCCACTCCAGCAGGTGGGCAGAGGACCCCATGCATCTCCATACACAAGCGTGCAGAGCTTCAGAGCAAACATCAGAGGCAGCTTGGTTTAAAGAAAACAAGTTTGTGGCCATCGTAACAGTTTAGTTTTCAAAGGCTGCTAGTTTCAGGTGTATTTTTCCCAGGTGCCATCCATGTGTGCTAGAGGCTCTTGCACTCCTGCCTATACAGCACATGGAGGTCTGCAAGGCTCCCAGACAGATGGAAATCTCTGGCTAAGGGGAAAACAACCTATTTCCCAGTAGCGGGGTGCCACAGTAGGCCACAAGAAAGGAAATAGTTTGTGATCTCTCCATTATCAAGATTTGCAGGCATGTCAGSTGTCTGCAATGCAGGCATAGGTCTGGCAAGGCTGTCTGCAGCCCAGCTTTGTAGGGATGCAGGTAACTGGAACAGCAGCCAGGCAGCACCCTGAGGATCAGATCACCTGCTCCTCAAGGCTTGCTGGTTACGGAGTAAGATTCCTCCTCCCCAAAGACTCTCACTCACCTGAAGAAGCCCTTGCAGCCTTCGCAGGTCATGGCATTGAAGTGAAAGCCAGTGGCTCTGTCCCCACAGACGCCGCAGATACGGGGCGCGTTCCTGTCAAACTCGCCGGCTGGGTCGGGAAGCGATGTGCTAGCAGCCATGGTGTCCATGTCTGGGAGAGCAGAGGAAGCCAGGTATTTATTTTGTAAAGCTATCACAGCTATACAAAAAGCAAATTAGCTGCAAATAAACGATTTTTCCTTGGCTTCAACACTATCTGGCAAGAAAACCTTCCGTGTTCCCTCTGGCTCCAYGCACTAACACCACCAAAAGGCAGGTTCTAGCTAGTTTTTAGTACACGTACRCATTTACTCATCTACCCAGTAAAACCAGGACTGATCCCCCCTTCCCATACCCCTAGCCTTAAACGCACTGCAGAGCATGCTTACGGTAGTTTGCTGTGCATCAGTGAGAGAACTCCTATAGGCCACCCCAAACCCAGATCGTTTCCCGCCCCCCACAACTCCTTCGTGTTTGTTTTTAGAAAGCCTTGAAGGGACCAGAATTCACCCAGATCGATGCTGCAAAACCACAGGGAAAGAGGTCATGCCGCCCGTACGCTGGCGCAGAATTTCCCTTGTGCACAGACAGGAAACGGCACCGGCACATTCACGCCAGCTCCCGTAAGTGAGAAAAATCCCAAATGCGAGTCAAGTGAACATTGTTTAAAAAAATCCTCAACAGGGACATAAACAAGGGAGGGAGGAAATAGTGCTCCTAACACTGATTGCTGAAATGAATATTAAAATGGAGCTTTTAATAGACTTTCCTTGGCTTACAATATCCACTGGTAGAAGTCTATCTGCTATTAGAAGGACTGAGTACCTAAAAGCACTGGGAAAATAAAGGTTAGAAGTTGTCAACTTGTGCCAAATCTTGGTAAAGACCACACCGAGGCTGCAGTTTCAGATGGCACCATCCAGTAGTTTGGTAGGACAGGCTGTGTTTGTAGCTCAGCTTGCCCTGCGAGTTCCCAGCAGCTCCTGTGCCTCAGTCTCCGCATACACAGAACAGAGTTACCCCTTTTGTGCATCTCAGGATGAGAAATTTTAAGTTGATTCAAGAGCTTCAAACAAGCTTTTTTTGTTTTAAGTATGGCTAAATGTTTTCTCGAGAGCCACTGCAGATAGCTGCTGCCTAGCTGTGTCTAGTCTGCTTTCGAAAGGCTTTTAGCTGGTGCTGGAATTGTCCTGCGTAAAATATTCTTTATCAGTCACTAAGTAACTCCAGACAGTGAGTCTGGAGCAAAAGTGAGTTCAGAAAAAAGCAAGAGGACAACCCTACAATTTAAGTCTCACTGTAAGTCTACCAGACCGCTATTGCTTGATCCCAGTAAAGCCTGGACTCCTCTTGATCCCCTGCCAGGGGAGAGCAGCTCTGSAGAGCTTGCACACAAAGCCCAAAGGCCCTACGGCCAGCAAGTGATGTCCCCGGAGTACCTGGGGATGCATAGCTCCCAAAGCAACTCCAGGAGCTCAGAGGTTTCTCCAATCTTGGTTTCACCTGTACCTCACCTGAAACTTAGCACAGCCAATGGTCCTAGCACCTTTAGATAGGAGTCCTAGTCGTCTACGCTGCTTGGAGAAAGCTCCCAGGAAAAGACAGACACAACCCCAAGGAGAATGTCCTCTGCGCAGAGGAGGGTTATTGTTTACCTGTATCTGGAAGATATGCCACACTCTGCTGGTGCATTTCCCAGGAGCTCTGKAGCTGGGACATGGAGCCACCTGCAATTAAAGAGACAGACAGGACACTGTCCGAGACAGCTCAAAACTTAGAGGTCAATGAGTCAAAGGAGAGCGTCCGACTGCATGCCCCAGTCACGACTCGCTCCAGCCCCTTGGTGAGACGTGAGCACTGTGCCCAGGGTGGGGTGATCTCGAAATAGCCTGCCAGCTTGGGTACCACTTGTCTGGTTCCCACACCACCTCCTCACCGCAGATCCAGGAGGAGATATCGCAACGCCCTGACCACCCTCTGCGTGCCGGCGGGTTGCTAAGGGAGCCAGAGGAACGCACCAGCAAAACAGCAGCCACCCTCGGCAAGAGCAAGGGCACAGGAAGGAAAGAAGACGGCGAGAGGTTCTCAGTTCATTCCTTTAACCTCAGTAATATTTTCCTATAAATTTAAATTTCACAATTCAGCCTGCCAAGCGTGCAGCAGCGTGAGACCCGCCAGCTTGCGTGGGATGGCATAAAGCAGAGGTGAACGGCTGCTATAAACACGAGTCCTCATTCAACAGAGCATGCATGCTCAAAGTCAATGGAACCACTGCAGCGCTGAGTAYGTGGAGTTTTTTCCTCCCTTCTCATGTCATTTTGTTCTTTCAGCAGCTCTGCTCGTGGATGGGAAGCAGCACCACACTGCACCAGGCTAACACGGTGTTGGGACAGAGCTAGGAAAAGGTTTTATTAAGGTGCTTTGCCTTCCTTGAGTTTCTCCTCAAGGCCTGGCTAGCCTGTATTAGTACAGGGTGATGGGTTGGCTTGTCCCTGTGGGTCACCCCACTGTTCAACACAAACTCACAGCCCTAAACGATGAAGGTGCCACAACACAGGGCCAAAGCAAGGAGAGCTGTGGATGCAAACCACATCCCACAGCCAGTCAGCTCACAAAACTTGCCTCCAGCTGGAGGGTTTATTTTCCCCGAGTGCCACGCTGCAGGACAGTGCTGCGGCTACCACCGAGGGTCATGCCAGAGGTGAACGGCCGAGAGCAGCACTTGGGGATCTCCCCCTGGGAAAGCAGCGCACAGTGGAGCTTCTGGATCCGGGATAAGACCGAGACTCACCCRTGCTTGGCAGAAACCCGCTCAGGCCAGCTCCCAAGCACCCTGCCGAACATCCGCCTCCGTCCCACCAGGTTTCGAGGTCTGCAGGGGGAAGTAGGGCACAGACAGCCCCAAACAGGCTCGCCTTCCTGAAGGGCTGGATTCCAGGAGTGCCGACAGCCGCCACGTACCGGGCCATGGCAAAACACCCGCTGAGCACCCAAACTGGAAGCTGCTGCATTGGTCATGCAGGGCATCTCTCTCCAGCAAGCAGCAGGGCTGCTTTCGGGTGAAGACCCTTGTGGAGACTTCAGCAAACCTTCTTCCTGCCATACAGACATCCTGATGCAGTTTAATACTTCTCCAGTGCTTTGTGTTTGTTGCTCCCTGCTCTACCACACCTTCCCAGAACCATGCATGGTGACACTGACACCTCCAGCATGATGAGGCAGGACGGGGAAAGCAGGTGCTGATGGCAACCAGTCAACCTAGGAGGGGTCTGCCCCCACCCTTGTCATGCCTCTTGCTTTCCCCAGCTCTCAATTTAAAAAGCAAGAGGTGATTTGGTCACTGATGTTCATTAGAGAGTAATAAGTCTGTGCCAGATGCAATTCCCACATGGATGACAGCGCTGCTTCAACCTACCGTCTCTGACTTCTTGGAAAACGTTACTCAGCCCCATAATGGAAGTGACGTCGATGTGCGGGGTGGAGCGCGCACGGGAGTTTCCCCTCCACCCCCATGAAAGGTTGCTCATTCATCAAACCTGACATTTAGCCTTCACCTCTTGGAAAAAGCAAAATAATTTGTGTTAGAAGCACTGACCTGTTTTGAGCAGGCACCAGAAAGGTCAAACCAGTTTTGTAGCCAGTTATAGCAAAGTTGCAGCAACCCAGCTCTCGCCCCAGCGAAGCCCCAGGGTTGGCTCTGAGCAGCTGTGCTTTGCTAAATCTAAGGTTTCCCATCACCTCATTCCCAAGGCACCAAATCCATGCATGGGTCAGGAAATTTCAACTTTCAGATTATCCTTTTTTGGGGTTTGTACAGAGCTGTCACAGCAGTAAAGCTCAAACAGCCACAGGATGCTGGCAGGGAAGGCTGCATGATTGTAATTAGCAACCGGAGCCCTCCGCTGGGATGCTGCCAGATGAAGCAGCACAGAAGCCACCACGGTCAAGGTTTAAAGACATGGGAAAGCCTCACCTGCAGGAGACACTGAGAGGGAAGAACAGGACAAATAAGCTAGCTGACTGCTGTGCAAAGGGCTGCAACTGGTAGCTCGGCTCCAGCCTCCCTGCCAGCAGCTGTTATTTAGCCCAGGGTTGCGATAGATCCCTTGTACCTGGGAAGCCAGGAGGATGTGGCAAGGCAGAGGCAAAAGCTGGCTCCCCCTGCACACCCCTCCCTGCCTTACCCAGAGGGGTGACTCGCTTCTGGTGGCCACTGGTGTGAGGAAGACCCAGCCCGAGGTGGTGCCATGCCTCCCCCTCGGTACATCCCTGCAGCATAGCCAGCCTGTCTCCCACCGGCGTGTGATGGACCAGTGACGCAGCCCTTGCACATGCACAGCCACCATCACTGCAACTGGAAGAGTCATTAACCCCAAGCAGGAAACGTCTCCAGCATTAGCCTCCAGCCCTGTCTGACTAACTGGAGCCTTGCAGATGTGGACCAGGGGCAGGCRGCAGCTTCCCAAAGCAGGTGGCTGGTGGTGAAGCATGGACAGAGCTGCATACTGCTGGCTGARAGCCCTGTGTGAGCAGCAGTTCAACAGCTGTGCTCAGGGAAAGCAGCAAACAGCCAGGAAGCTAAAACACATCTGTTAGAAGCAAAACAACTGTACAAAGGGGAGAGCATCCTCTGGAGGGGTTTGCCATTCCCCAAACATAACCCAGCTTAAAGGAAACTGGGCAAGTTGTCCTGAAAATTAGTGTAACAGCCATTGAAGCCACAGCCCAGTGACTGTGGGGTGGCTGCATGAGCACTGGGACCTGCAGTGTGGGGGTGCAGGGGGGGCATCTGGGCTCCTGGGGGAGAAGTAAGAGCGTGGAGAGTTACCTGCTCATACAGGGAAACAGGCACAGCATCTGCTCTTCCTCCTCCTTTACGCTGAGCCCAAAGGAGGATCCTTTACTTTTAAGTCTGTATTTATTTCTAAGTACCCTCAGTAACCACTCAGAGACTGGTAGGAAGTATTTTGCTGAAGTGTTTTCTCATGCTTTATCACTTTCCTTTTTCTCTCACCAACTTGCAGAACTCACACTCACAGCTCATCAGGACTTGGCAGAAGAAGAAAGGCTTTGGAGGAAGATTGCTCCTGCTGAAAGCCTTAGTCACTCACATTCGGTGTCTGCACAGCAGCAGGTTTCCCTCCCAGCGTCATGGCACCAAAATGCCTCCTTCCAACAGGACATCACTCCACTAGCCAGAGCTGGGGCTAACGCACCAGCTGAGACAAAAACAGAGCCAGAAACCAGTGCTAGAGGCCAATGCATAAACCCCAGTGTGGAAGACTGGTTGTGGGGCTGCTGCTCAGATGTCAGCTGGGCTTCAGATGCCCCACACTTCCCTGATGAGCACAGCCAGAAATACATTTTAACATGAACACCCAGTGTAAGAAATACCTAGAAGCAAGACCAGGGCTTTGTCTGGCCAAGGATGCAAGGATACAGGTTTGTATTCAGCCAACTGCTCCCCAGGAGGTTCAGACTTTGCTGAAATTTGGGAGAGAAATGAAGCCAGTTAAGGAACAGCTGAACATTGCCAGAAAACAAGAGTGACATTTCATTAAAGAGGCTTTGAAGTCTTTGAAGTTTTGAGACTAACATCGTTAAGCGTTTTCAGGATGCAGAAAATAAACTGTTATAATACTGTGAAAGTATTTGTCACATTCTCAGTATCTTTGTTGCTCCATCAAAATGCATTTTTTAGTTAATTTATTTGCCAAGCAAAACAAAAATCTTTACCCRCATGGCCTGAAAGGAACAGGCTGGTTTCTGAAGTCTAAGTAAATCCTCACCCCTGGCACCGCTCTGAGTTGCTACTGAAGACTGCTCTCCAAGACTGCTAAGTCTTGGAGAGACCCATTCATTTACATGGAGGTTTTACTAGTTTCCTGGCTCACACTCAATTAACACCACTGTTGACATGTCAAAACAAAACGATGCTCCACAGAGTCTCTGCAGAGCCTCTGGCAATGCACTTGCATTTTAAGAAGCTTTTTCCAGTACAAATCAGCCTATTCATAACATCTAGTTGCGGCATGCGAGCAACCCCTTTCTCTATTAAAAAAGACAATTAAATTATTTCCTTCTGTAGCCTCAGGGAGCCCTGTTACTTAGCTGCTTTCCATAAGATTTATTAGACAGCAGATTGACAGCCTCCTAGGAAGACAAAGCACTGCTCCCACATGAGCCCAGCACCAGCCCATGCGTGGATGGTGGCTCTACATGTTGCACGTGGATGGATGTAGCAGGTGAAGCTCCCTGTGCTGCCGTGTGGTTGGATCCCTCTTGCCACCGCTCACCTCTATTTCTAGGTTGGAAGAATTTTTTTTTTTTTTTGCAAGACCCAGAGCGGCTGCAACCTCCTGGGAGCTGGGCAAGGAGATCTGGCAAGCCTGGCAGTGTCATGAGACTGGCAGCTATTTATTACCTCATGCAAGTCAGCTCATGCCACCCCTTCCTCCATTAATTTGATTAGATGTAAAACCCTCCTGGAGCCTCTGCTAACGCCCCCAGACCAAGGCTGGAGGCTCCTCCATGCCAGGCAACACGTAAGCGTGACAACTCCTACCCTGCAGAGCCCGGACACTCCCAGTCTGCAAACAACATGTCACTGCAATGAGGCATTCTGAGGAGGGTCCAGCTGCATGACAACAGAAGGAGCTTCAAATATTAGTTCCAAGAAGGTCACAGAGACTTAAAAAAAATCCCTCTCTAAGGAACAGGATGCTAATCTCATTCCTTGTGAGGAATTAGGCACTTATGGGCTCCCTAAATGCTTTGTGATATGGGAGCGAGCAAGCCCAGGGGCACACTGAACTCGATTACGGCCACCAGTGCTCCCCAGTAATGCGGTTAGGAGCAGACATCTGAGCAGCCATGTCCCTGGCAGCAAAGCTGAAAAAAGTGTTGACAGTGCAAGATCAGGTCTGCTTTCAGCCTGGCAGGGCTTTCGCCAGCCCCCTGGGGCCGCACTGTGACCCCAGACCTCCAGCATCGCAGGGCATCTCTCCCATCGCATCCAGAAGGGAGGAGAGGGGATGCACAGGCCAGTCCCCAAATACCTGGGTTTGGGTTTCCAGGCTCATCAACACAGCAATACTACCCTTCCCAACTCTTTTGTGAAGGATGATCGCTCTCCAAAGGTGTCAGAGCAGCACCAAGAGAGTCTGCAGGCACGCAGGAGCTGCAGAGCATGCAACCCTCCAGGTAGGCTGCAAAACACATCCAGCCTCCTGCATCCAAAGGCACAGCGACAAGTCCTCAAGCAAACGCATGTGCAAGGCAGGTCTAAGGATGGCGGACGTGCTTCCTCTCACCTGCTGCAAGACAGGAGCTGGGGGCTGGAGTCCAGGCACAAATTGCATCAACCATGGATGGGAAGCGCAGGAGAAGCCTGTTCAATTGACCTGGGAAAGGGGCCAAGGGAGCTGGTGTATGGCAGGGACAAGGGCTGGCCGGAGATGAGCATCACAGTGCAAACCCTCAGCAGCTCACTAGCGTGGAGAGACAGAAGAAAAAACACCTGGCCATTTACAAGCTCTTCTACCACATTAGCCAAGGATCTTTATAGGATCTCAGATTGCAATTAGGCAACAAATCCTTACATGTGCAGGTAAAAGCAGAAAATATTTCTAAGTGCCATTCCCCTGACTGGAAGGAATGAAGTAAACCAGATTTCCAGATTGCGGCTCGGGCACTGCATCAAAAATACCTCCAACCTGACTCCTCACTGGCACAATGCTTTGTCATTTAAGCCACAAAAATTAGACAGAACACTCACTGCAGCAACCCATCTGGATCTGTGAGCCAAGGGAGACCCCACTGGTACCACGTTAGTGGCAGCTGGATCGCTTTAATATGGGATTTTTATGTGAACAATGCATCCTTTCTCAAACTCTCCTTCAACAAATAAGTGAAAGCAACTTTTCATGCAACCGCAACTTTGACACAGGCTAGCAGAGCTTCCCTTTTTGCATCTTCCCTGTATTGCGGCTTTTTGGCACAAACCAATACCTATTGATGCCGTCTGGGCTAGCTGTGGGAAGATGGAAAGGGGCTGTTCGGCATCAGCCTGGCTCAGGCTCTGCCCTCGTTCCCAGCCGATGAGCGTCATCCAAGCACACATCCTCTCTGGACCAACTTGATGCAAGAGTTTGCAGACATGGAGCCAGGTCTCGAGACCGTCTGCCAACCAGGATGAGCAAGCCTGGCACACCCCAGCTGGAGCAGAGGCCATCGGCCACCGATAAGAGTAATAACAGAGATGAGTGCTCAATTGCAGCGTCACACAAGCGCCCACAGACCCCCGTCCCTGCCCTGAGGAGCAAACGCAGCGGAAGAGGCAAGAGCCAGCCTGAAACGCAGCAAGTTTCAATGCTGGTGAAGGACCTGCGAGCACTGCAGCATGGGAACTGAAAAAAAAAACCCACACTGGGAAGGGTGGAACATCCTCCGGCATTGAGTCACGGGCTGCCATGGGCTCCATCAGACTTTTGGGCTTCCTGAGCAGTCTTTTCAGTAGAGACCTCCTGATCTGGGGCTCTTCCTCCTTGTTTGAAACCCCTTCTCTAGATTAAAGCAGCTCCTAATGCCCATGATCACTAATCATGAACCAGCAAGGCCCTAAATTGCTTGTAACATCACATGGAGTAAAGGAGCTGCTGCATTTTAAGATTTCACATCTGTGACATCGATTCATTTAAAGATTCAGAGCCCAAAAACATTTCTAGGGTAAAACTAATCAAAACAAGCTTTTAGATAGGAGAACAGTTTCAGCAAAGCATGGCTCTCAGACTTGGATGTCAAAGAAAGCATCAAGCAATGATTCGCAACCTGACATTGTGCAAAGCAGCCCCAAAAGCATCACACACTTATTTAAGGATACACGTCTATCAGCTACATCAACTGCAGTGGTAGGAATTTTTGTTTTCCGGGACAAGGAGCCAAAGCTACTCAATCAGACCAAAAAAAAGCCATTCCTACAGACTGGCCATTCCCAACCCCACTGCCTCCTCTGGTTTGAGCTGGTGCAGGAACAGCAATGGCTCTTTTCCCTTTGCAGGTCTGAGTGGGCCCAAACTGGGGAGCACTGGTGACCCCCCAGAGTCAGAGTCCAGCAGCACCACGGTCCCCTGGGAGGGTTTGGGGCAGCTGGCACCCCTTCCCATTAGTGTTTAGCAGGGCTCTGTCCGGCCAGGCCTGGCTTCCAGGAACGGGCTAAACAATTCTATTTCCCCTGTTGTGGGAAATCACGACCGCTTTCAGGTGGAACAGGAAAGCGGGAGACGCCTCTCCCAGCCTCTTCTAAGCCCTCCCTACCCTCTCCCCCATTCAGCACCCAAACCACAGGGGCTGCCTGCCCCATCCCCAAGAGATGCTTCTTAAATAGAAGATCCCCCCAATGTGGGGGAGAGGCGATTTGCAGCAGCTTTAGCTGCTCCAGAGATAAAGCCAGGAAAATAAGGAGAGGGAAGGGTGAAAGTTTGCCAACCAATAGAGCAAAACAGCAGGGCAGATCAAACGTACCCGTGCTAGGACACCACACTGCAGGAACAGGAGAGCAAGGAGCAGAAGTCAGAGGGGAAAAAACAAGCCTGGCAGCTTCTGAGCTCCCAGCCCTTGCAAAGCCAAGTTCAGACATGGAAGAGACAGGGGTCCCACGTGTTGGATGAGGCCAGCCATGGTATTCGGGCTCCACAGATCCCGTTATCCTCTATCACACAAACACGGCCATATTCCTTGTTCACTCGATCCTCCTAGGAGCTGGCACTTCAAACAAGTCATATTTAATCATTCAAGTGACATCCCCTGTGCCTTGAATGAAAAAGGGCACCACCACAGACCACCACCTCCCTGCCCAATCTGCACATATTGCAGGGAAAAAAAAAAGCTAACTGTGCAGGCACATGCTTTGCATGGGATGCCTGTCTTCCCGGCAAGGATCCCCTGCCTGCAGACRCTGTGTTTGCTCCACAAGCTTTCGTCAAAGCAAGCAGCACCACCTGGGACCATGCCTCCAAGACTGCAAGCCACGAAGAGCAAAAACCCTTTCCCAATGCATTAGGCTTGAATGGCAATCTTAAAAAAAAAAAAACAGATAGGCATCTCCTGGAGCAGGGAGACCACCATGCCTGCAGTGAGCGAGCTGCAGAGTGCCTCATTTCCTGAGCAGTGCCACGGGAGGATGTTAGTCATGAATGAGAAGTGACGGCGGTCACTGAACCCACGCCTCGCGGGCCAGAAAGCTTGGGTAAGATGACAAAAAACAACATGCATTGGAGCCACACAATGGAAATTGTGTTGGTTTTCTTTCATTCAGAAGCTGCTGCATGTGTTCATGATTTGTTTAAGGAAAAAGGCAGCTGTAAGATGTTAAACTGAATTATCTCAGTAATAGCTTAGGTGCTAGTATAGTGCTGTATTTACAACCAGAATTTAAAATTCTGGTACAACTCCTGTCTGCACTATCTAAAACATGGTCCCTTGATTGCTGCCAAATCCAGTTATACTGCACCCAGAACAGGACAGAGCCATTTTACTCTTATTCTGCTAGAAAAACCTGCAAGACACCAGGTTTTCCCAACTTACCATCCCCACCACTTCACTGCATGCTCTGAAAGTGCATGTGGACCTTCTTCTAGACCTAGCCCAGCAGCCAAAGACAAGATGCCTCATCAGCTTAGGTGATGCGAGGCTTGACATAAGCGCTTTTCAGCTCTCCAGCATAGCTGGGTTAGCCTAAAACCTTCCTAGTAGCAGCCTTCGGTGGGCTGTAACCTCAGCAAGCAGCTCTGCTGAGATGGAGAGCCCAGGAAAGACAGTCTGGGTGACAGACTGGTTCATGTGATGAGTTTCAGTCATTACAGCTTTTTCCAGAGTACCTGCGTCGCTACCTGCAAGGGTGCTGCAACAACCACAAGGGTGGAGATGGTCAACACCGCTGCAGCCAAGGGGTTTGGTCTGTGCGTGTTTGCCCCTAAACACTCCCGTTTGTCAAAACTAGTCTGCAGACACAGCAAACACGTGTGGCATGTTCACACTTGCACATCAGCCAAGCAGTTACTACAGGCTCTTTCCCACTGTGGATGGAATCGTGCAATGCTGATTGCACTGCAGCTGGTTTGGCAGCAGTGTGGAAACCCAGTTTTACCTCATTCTTGTGATTGAGGGGCTGAAGCAGATGCTGGAAGAGGATCATTCAGCTTTGAAGTTACCAGGAAAGTAGATGCACAAGTGCCAGTTCACAGGAAGGATTCAGCCCCATCCAACTTCCCCTCTGACTCACCGAAGCAGCCCACAAGGCGCTCTGCCTGGATTCAGGGGAAGAGCCTGATCCTGGCTGTGCCTCGGGCACATCCAACCGGCCTCCTCACAAGACKCCCCGAGTTCCCGTCCCTGCAAAGCTACAGCAGGTCTGCTTACGGAGCAGCAAGAGGAGGCTGCCGAGAGCTCCCTGCTTGCTTCTCTGGGAGACGCTGCTTAAGGCAGGCCAGCTATCAGCCAGCATCGCCCCTGCCCTAAGTATTCATTAGCTCAGGAGAAACAGGGACAAAGTACAGAAAAGAGTTAGCCCCACTAAGAGGTTTTTTTTTTTGCTGTCTTTTATGACTTACCGCAGGCTGGGGAAGTGGAGAAAAGTCATGCTCAACCTGATCCTTGACTGCGGGACATCCTGTTTGACTGTCCTAAGGTGTTCAAGAGCTGCAGAATAAAGCTAGCTATGGGAAACTATCAACAAAAAAAAAAAAAAACAAAAATCAAAGAGGAAAGAAATATCAAGTCTGGAGCTACCAAAGGCACCTCATGATGAGCTGAGGCCACTGCAGGGCTGTTGCTACCGAGCCGTAAGCAGCAGTTTTGTTTGCTTTTCAGATGGGTAAAGTGAACAAATACATGTTTACCAGCACTGTCTCTCTCCCTACAGCACCACAGCCAGTGCAACTGGCACTTATTTTGCCCGTTATGGTTTTATTGAAATATAAAGATGACACCCTCCACGTGCAGGGTCTGTGTCCTCAGCCAGAGGATGCAGAAGCAGCGTCAGCTGATCAGTCACTTGCTCACCCTGGGCTCCTGGATGGCACTCCGGCAGGATCGCAGAGCTGGCTGAGTACGAAGCATTTCCAACTGCAGAACAGGCTCCTAAATTAAATCTACACCAGCTGCACTGTGCAGTATTTGGCATTAAGGTGCTGTAACCCTAACCCATTCACAAATTATCAGCAGCAGATGTCTCTGCCTTTCCTACCCCTTCAGCTTGTAATTTTAACTACGGACAGGAGTAGCACATAATAGTTATTTCCTTCTTCCACATTTTTACTTCTTATCTAGAAGAGTTATTTCTGCAAGCTAATGTTTCCAATGGAAACTCTGCCTTTAGCTTAGTCAACATGATTTCCATGCTGATATCACCGTTGCTCTGCCTGTACCGTTGTGCCTCCAAGTAACACCACCACATTTGCACCCAGCTAACTGCAGGGCACAGCAAGGACAGGTCAAAGGGAATATTCTGCTCAAATTCAGAACGGCAATTATTTCCACAGATGCTTCCCCGTGACACTTAGTGTCACCTGAACCCTTCCTAGATTTCAATTATCCCCTCCTCTCGCTCCAAATTCCTTGTGTGCTTCATCTCTGCCTTCATTTCCCAATCACTAATTCCACAGTAAGAGCAGCCGAGGAATCCTTTCTCTCATATTCCAAAAATTCAGGGAAGGCCAACAGAAAGGAGCTGTCCCTGCATGTGGCAAATACCACACTCCTTAAGAGCTTCTCCCTTATTTCGAAATRTATGCAAACAGGTTCTTGCTAAGAATGCAAATTGCTCTATCACTCTCCACCAGAGAGAGAAATCACACCAATACACAACCCCCCAGGGACTCCCCAACAACTTTAATACTGAAAATATTTCATTTATCATATCAAGCCTATATTGGGTTTTTTTTGCTAGAAATGGAGGAAAATCTTCAGCTGATTAAGCTGCAGAATACTACTGAAGTCTGCATAGAAATAATGATCTGCTGAAGACATGCCCTAGATTTGGGAGAGGAACTGAAGCTTGGCCGAGAGAATTTGAACCTTCATCCCCTGACTTGGAGCAAGTACCAGGGGCTGAACATCCAGTCTTCAGCAAAAGCAACTCCTGGCTGGTTTCAGGCTGCCCAGGAAAAGGTGGGAGGGCTGGGAGAGCCACACGAGCTCCTTTTCAGTGCCACAGCTAAACCCACACAACCAGGTCAGATATTGCAACACAGACATTCCCCAGACTTGCTTGAAATAAGTGCATTAAGCCAGGCAAGCCACTCCAGTGGCACTCGGATATCAAGACTAGGCTACAGAAGAACAGCTCCTCTTTGCAAGGCACCAGCCCAGAGCTCTGCAGGAAGAGTCCAGAATTCAAGGTCTTGGGATTCACAAAGTCATAATGTATGTGGAAAAGATAGGGCCCTTCTGAGGCTGCCGATCTGCTCCAATGGCCTTTGAAATAATAAACTAATTTACTAAGATTCCAGGAGATAGAGGACAACATCTGAGGTCACTCCCAGAAGTGGAAACCTGGCAGCTTTGGTCAGCCTGTGCTGGAAGCAGATTACATTAGATGTTTGCTGTAAGAGGTCTAAAATACTCACCTACACTCACAAATCTACCTTGTGGCGAGCAAAACCCTCTCATGAAAGAGGACAAAACTTTTAAAGCCCCTTGCATCTATCTAGGCTTGTCGAGCTGCTCTGATTACAGATTTCCTACCCTGCTGCCTTATTTCCTGAATAGTTGTAAGACATTTCATTTATCAGGGTGGGGAAAGACACTGACATGGAGAAAGCTGCATTCAGAGAAGCAGCAAGTGACAGAAGAGTTGATTTGTGACAGATTAGTCACCCTAAATCAACACCATAGAAACACAAGCCTTGACCAGCCCTTGTTACAAGATGTAGATAAACGCAGCAGGCTTCCCCACTGGTTTACAAGAGATCCAGCTTCACCACCGAGCACATTTCCCAGGAATTTGGCATTACAGCAGACAGTAAATGGCATTACAAGAGTCTTAYTGTCAGGGAGGAAAAAATTTAGCTCCCAATATGCAGCATAACAGGACTGAAAGTCTCATCACTGCATTCAAGCAGGAAGTTACGATATGACCACGGGAGCTGCCAGCTTYTGGGTAAGATGGGACCCAAAAATCAGTGTATCCCTGGACCTGCTTGCACTGAAGAGACAGAGCTAGAGCACCACAGTAGGATATTTCCAATTTATGGGAGAAAACAACTGAGTCATGTCATCTCTGAAACCATTCCACAGCCAGGAATATTTGCATGCATGCAGATACAAGAGGGTAAGAGCTACAAGTGAACATCCCCAGGACCAGACTAACTCTCACCACGTCCTCAGAAAGGATCTCTGCYTTGCACACAAGCTCCAGAAGCCCAGTTTGTCATAGTGATGTCTTCTTGTTCATTACTCATATTAATTCTTTGCTTTCGTGYCCCCCACCTTTCATCCATGCTGAAGTCCAGCCCATGCACCCGTACCTCTCTCCAGCCCAAGCATTCCTGACAAACTTCAGTTTCCTTAAGAGCCACAAGCAGAGCAGCAATTTCTCAGCAGATCTCTATCAGCTGATTAAAGGACAACTAGAAACACAGCAGCCACAGGTTAAAAGAGACAAGAGCACCAAGTCAGAAGGGGAGGGAAAGAGCAAGAAGCAAAACACAAGTCAGACAAAACAAAGGACACCCCCATGTCATTTCTCACCAAGGAGATGAAAGATAAAACAAACCCAGTGACCATTAAACCTTCACATTAATTGCTATTTTTCCTTGAAGTGAAGTTTTGGTCAGAATTACAGCTTATTGCTGCAGATCAGGAACCCTAAAGAAGCAATCAGACCCAGAAGCCAAGCTCTGCTGAGCCCCTGGTCCTCCCTGGCCAGCCAGGCTGCTCTCCCAGACCAGGACGGCTATTTACCTGCAGTGGGTGCCCAGGGAGTGTGACTAGGAGGAGCTGGCTCCTAGATCTCAGCTTCACTTGCCTGTCTGGACGAGCCAACGGGTAAATTCAGAGCTAAGCACAGCCACAGCACGTGATGCCAAGGCAGAGTCATGCCCTGCCCTCGACAGGCAGTTCCTTCTCCAGCAATTTTACTACTTAAGGAAGCGAGTGGGTGGGCGAGCAGGGTTAAAATTTTTCCCCTCTACTAAGAAATCTGTGGGTAATTCTGCTTTTCTCCTTCCTGAGCTGTAGCGATCCCATTCCCCCACATCAGCCATTTTCAGCTCAGCTTGCCCTGGAGCAGAAAGCACTCTGRCCAGGTATGTTTGGGCTGCAGAAAGAAACAGAAGTTACATTTTCTGTGCTTGCAACTGCAGTGTCTGCAAGCAGAGGAGTCCACTAAGCACTGTCCCTGACCTCCCAAAAGTTAAGCATCACCCCTCCTATGAGTAGGTCTACACATTACCCATGGATTTAGGCACCCAGTGTTGGTGCATTGCCTCAGATCCCACCTCATCCTTTTCTCTGCTAAGTTTTTGTAGCAAAGATCACACAACCATGGTCACAGACATTTTGTCACAACATACTTCACTGGTTTGAAATTCTGTCATCCATGACAAGTAAAATAAACAAAGAAGTGTTTCTTGCAGTGCAGTAGCCCTGTGCATGTGCAACAGTTCTGATACAGACATAAGGTCTCCTACCCTGCTATGGTGAGTGATAGTTTTATTTCAAGAGCATCAGGCAGCCCAACCACACTAGTTTTTGTGCCCTCTCCCAGTAATGTGCAATGTCAACAAGGAGGACAGTGTGGGAGGCCACCCAGGGCAGCAGCCAGAGCACAGAAAAACAGGTTTCTCCTCCTCTGTCCAACACTGACCAGACCACAGGATTACTCGAATGTCTGAGCACGAAGCAGAGACACTTGGAAAACAATCGCCTCTCCTTTGAGCATGCCAGCAAGAGCACAACTTGAAACTCCAGTTATCAGGCACAGACAGGTACAAGAACTGCCTGCACCCAGATCCCAGGACAAAAGGCTAGAGGAAAGCTATGTGCCAGGACTACTGGGTTAAGAAGGGCTCTCCCACTGAGGGAAGAGTCCTCAAAACAGAGATTTAAGTTCAGGATTAGGAACTAGTCAGCACCATCTCCACACTCAGCGTAAGCCAGGCTATGGAAATAAAATCTCTCTTTACCTGGTGAAAACAGCACCAAGCTAAAAAAGTGTCCTGTCTAAGAGGGCACAAGGGCCTTGGGAAAATGAGGATCGAAGAAAGGCAAGTGTGTCTCAGACCATGTTTCCCAGGGCATCACATTCAAGCTCTACACGTGGCAGCAGGTACTCACCATCCCTCTGGGGACACACAGGTGAGCTAATGCTCACAGGTCTGATCAAGGACACTGCATGTTCCACAAAACTAAGCAAGTCTAAATATAGACCATGCTTGTATCTTATCTGCATTCTGTTAAACAGGCATATTTATGGAGCTACAAGTGCTTATTTATAAGGAACCCTCCACGTCAGCACTATCCACATCCCTGCACCAGGGGAGAGAAGTGAAGCCTTTACAGACCTGATGTGACACACAGCTCCCAAAGCCCCGTCCCTCGCGTGGCAGCGGGTGATGGATGGCACGGGATGCCAGCCTGCCCAGCGGGCAAGGGAACCGTCTCTCCCCCCACTGCCGATCACCTCACCCATCACACCAGCCGATCATGGGAGGCTTCTTGCCCAAGCAAGTTGGAGGAGTGGGAGTGCTGATAAAGCAGGTGGTGTTGTGCATTGCAGGCTGGCATTGAGAAATTGAAATAGCACCTACACAAGCCGGGTATCCAGCTTGCAGCAGTTGGGACAGAAAGGTCTGTAGCAAAGGAGAGCGCAGGCTTCGGATGTGCAAACCCTTAGGAAAAGGCACAGACTTTAAGAGAGAGAGTAGAAAGGCATCGTGTGTTAAGAACGCCCTTTTCAACATAACTCACCTCATCCAGCACACCAGTGCTTCCACCAAAAACCTCTGGGAACCATGAACACGCACAGGACTTTTGTTTAAGACAAGAGAGTCACTCACCAGTGTCCCACTGACCGGGAAAATCAGAGCTCAGAAGTCACGTCAGCAGGTCCCGACGCCTTGGGCAGACAGCATGTATTCCTGGCAATGAGGAAACTACTTTTAGATATACAGATAAAGGTTCCAGGTATTGTTTTTCATTACTTTTACACCCCGCTTCCATTTATTAGTAGCCAAAAGTCACTTGCACATGTGAGGTTWACACTGATACTGCCGTTAAACACCACAGATAAGAAAGTTGTACTTGAGTTGCAGCTGATTCAGCAAACAAAATGAAGGTGGAAGCAGGCAAGAGTGGCACCGGTGACTACCCTGCCACATTGGTCCTTCAGCTGAAGTCACATCGAGGTCTCTTGACTGTAAGAGGAGACCTGTTCCCCAGCCATTGCATCTGCTTCTTCAGGTCACTGCTGAGAAGCTCCATTTTAAAGCCTTTGAGAGTCTCTGACCTTCCTTATCTCCCTGGACTTTTGCTCCCCTTGTCATTTATGTTCCTCACGCCCTGGTTTAACCGTCCTTCCCTCTCCCAACCCCAGGGGCACAAGCTGTCCTCACGGGCTGTCAGCCAAACACTGGCACGCAGGTCTTGTTCAAAAAGGGTACTTTACATTTTTAGAATAGAATAGTTCAACTGGAAGGGACCTACAGCGATCAGCTAGTCCAACTCCATTTTTACCTGGTTCTTCAGTTGTTCTCCTCCACAGTGGGTACAACTTCAGAGACAAAATTTAACACAAACAGCCTCAATCAGAGGGATGCTGTCCACAGTCACTGCATTAACACTCAGCAGTAAATTGTAGATCAATATATTTATATTAAGAAGCAGTTCCATTTGCATTTCTCTCATTTTGGGGTTATATTTTAATCCTCACCTTTGCAAAACTGTTCTAAATTAACACCACTGCCTCTCATCTGCACCACAGGGTGTTGCCAGATAGCAGGGGGTGCGCAGGTGCAGGGACAAGCACCCCGGGTTTGCCATCGCACTGGAGTGGACAACAAAGAGGGTAACTGGGAAACTGCAATGCAGAAGCTGTCACCTCTGGGTCTCCTGAAATATGCTCTCATGTGAGGGGGGAAAAAAAACCATCAACAGAAACCAGATGCTCCGCGCCTGCCCTCCATGGGCTGCAAGGCGAGCAGCCGGCTGTCGCAACAACTTTCACCCGCCGCCTGAAAATGCAGCAGTTGTTTTGCCCCCCTGATCTTTCTGCCTCGGTGATGCATGGTGAGTGTGAGCCATTTCACATGAGTTATGCAAGCCCCAGAGCAGAGCACTGAATCGCTCCACTGCCACCTCTTACCCAAGAGACATAACCAGGAGGTTACCCAAAGGGGGAACCACCGCCTTGTAGCTACAGTTAGGAAAGAGTCAGCAGCAAGCAGAGCCACTTCTGCAGGAGCTGGGGCAGACGCCATCCAGATCACAGGTTCCTGACATCTCCGGCTGCGAGGAGGAACCGTGATGCAGACAGCTCTCCACCCACGGCTGCTGCATCCAGCTCTGGGAGAAGTCAGTCCTGTGGGATGGGACAAGACCCTGCCCAGCACCTAGACACATCCCCACCAACATGATACTGTTATTTAGGTGCCACCTGCATTTATTCACTTGCCACCTGCATCATATTCAAATACAGAAGGGCACCACATAAAACCCACTGTCCACAAGACACTTCCAAAACAGGACACCCCATACATGACACCTCCTTCCACAGAGTGGAATTTAATTCCTCCCACGTGACATGGTTTTAGGAAAGTCCCTTGTAACAGTGTCCAATGCCCACCCACAAAACAGCCCCCGCKCCTGCTGCAGCCATGCACGTCTTTTCTCCAGCTGCAGCATCAGCTGATTGCCCTCGTTTGTGGCCATAATTGGACCAAGGAGATTCACACCAGAGTGATCAGACCTTACCCTGCACCCCAGATGCAACGTCCCCTTCCTCTCGTAGCTGATGGGCTGCCATGGACTCACACTCCCTTGCACAAGTGGGGGAAGATGTGCCGCAGCTCGGCTGACAGCTTCCCCCCCTCACCTTCACGCTCAGACATCRCATGGGAGAGACAGACCCACTTACAACCGCCTTTAACTCCGATTATTCCTCTCCTAGTGACTTGACACTTCAGCATTTCCCCTTCGCAAGCCACAGGAAGTTTGGGCCAGACTGACTTCGTTTTGGCTCAGCGACAGCAGGTTAAAAATTATTCCTGAGTGCACCTCTAGCCACTAAGAGRGAGACAGCTGCTTCTCCACAGTTAGCTATTAAATAGAAAAAGAGGCTAGATTATCCAGTTATTTTGCCTTAAGTACATTGGGATTCAGGAAACAAACATCTAGTAAAAAACTAACTGACCCGAGGCAAATTCTTGCCTGATGAAAAACCTATTTTTGCGCTTTGTACCTTTGTTATTCAAAATCCTGTTGCGAGATCTTACACATGATGTGTTTACAGACAAGCATGATCTCGAGCAGACATCTGCCAACGCCTCCTGCACCTGACGGGCCTTCCTCGCTCTTCTTCCTCGCTCTTCAGGGTACATGATGCCAGAGGGACAGCTGTCTAAGCCATGCAATGCCAACACATGGCTCCCAGAGCTACCCAACCTCAGCCTGGCACATTTTTTTTTTGCCCTAGCTCCCAGTTAAGCACACTTTCACAAGGCCCATCTGAAACCTACGGTGCAGCTGACAGCTACCAGCCTGATCTGATTTGACTCAGTTTTAACCGGCTGCTTTGGAGAAGGAAGGAGAGGTTTTATTCAAATGAGTAATTACAGCCTTAACTTCCTCCCCCAAAGCAGACAGGTTAAATATTCCTCTCTACCCATGCAGAAGCACTCAGAGCACTAACCCAAGGCAGCCCGGCTCGCTCTTGCTCCCCAGCAGACGCAGCAGAAGCACCGACAGGGTCCGCAGACCGGAGTGGGACGCCAAGCAGATGTCTGTCTCCTTTCAGGAGACGCACGTTGCCCCGAGATCACTGGTGCTCCTTTAACCGAGTCCTCAGAGGAAGATGAGTCACTGCCCAGCTCATGTGGGAGGAGAGCTTGCCACAAAACACTGCAAAGCCAGGGCTGGCTTCTCATGAAAACCAGTTTCTGAAGAAACTTTTAGTGCTGAAGGCTCCAGCCCCAGGCTCAAATAAATGGAAAAAAAGAGGAAAGAGAAGCTCACCCCAGAGAACAGGCACCTCTACCTGCCCTACACCAGCCACCCGCAGCTGCCCAGGTCCCTTTGGGTGCTCAGTCCTGGCTCAGGGATGCCCTGTTTGGTCTAGGGAGAAAGAAGCCCCCCCCATCCTCGTGTAGGAGCTGCAGGAAGATTCCCGATACCTTTGTTTTCTTTGCACTGGGAACTYGCAGCTGAAAGATCCTGGCAGTCACATCCGACACAGCCAACGGGATCACTCAGAGATGGACGAAAGGTCACTGGGGAATTACAAACGAGCGCAATTACTGCCATGCTGGGGGTCTCAGCCTGGCATTTGAAATCTCTCTCCCCCCTGCTTCAAAAAATACTTAATTGGGAGATTAAGTTTAAGATACATTTTAAAGCTGATCATTAATCAGGCACTTATCTGAATCAGAAACCAGCCTGTTGATAAGAAACAGGCTGGAAACCCTAAAACATCAGTTAAGCACCCCAACAGCACTTCAGACTCCCCCAGAAAGGGTTTGGGGAGCCCCAGAGGGACACACAGGGACAGGACATGGGGAGAGGGGACAGGGGTGACTTCCCATGATGGGGGGATGGAAGGTGAAGCTCAGGAAGGGAAAGGGGGGGTTCACACCAACATGGGGTACATGAYTGGGTCCAGCTTCTCCCCATCCTCATGCTGACCCCAGGGGGAATCACCAACCAGGCCAGAAAGGGTTAAGTCAGACAGAATTTAGGGGGGAAAGGAAAGCCCCCCAACACAGTCACCTTCACCCCCCCCCAGCTCCAAGCTGAACCCTCATTTCTGGGCCCAGCAAGGGGTGGTCAGACCAAAGACTGGGGAGCACTGGGGGGGACCTTGACACCCCCAAAACCAGGAACCACCCACACAACTCACAGAGAAGCTGAGAGGAACAGAGACCTCCCCCCCCTACCCTAAGGGGGTTTTGGCAGGGGAAGCCCTTAACAGCCCTGAGCCCTCCCAGCTGAGGGGAGACACTGGGTGTCAGGGGTCTCACATGGGACCCCAACCTGGGGGGGGTGGGCACAGAGTATTGGGGGGCCCAAACATACACAGGATCCCCAAACCAGGATGGGGAACACAGGGAGCCCCGTGCCCACATGGAACACACAGAGCACCAAGGAAGGCCCAACACCCCCACGGGACCCCCA
>JAYKAV010000465.1:6921-23375 GCA_035582835.1 Phoebastria nigripes | reverse complement strand
TGTGGGGGGGTGGGGTGGGGTATGTCTCCTTTGAGGGTCCTGAGGGGTGTGGGTCTGTCTCTGTGGAGGTTGTTGGGGTCTGGGGGGGGTGCCTGTGGGGGGTGTCTCTGTTTAGGGGGGCTATCTGGAGATGAGCCTCCATTGAGGTGTCCCTAAGTAGTGTGGCTCTTTTTGTAGGGTGCTGTGGAAGGCATCCCGGGGTGGGGGGGCTCTCTGTGGTGGGTGTTGGACCCCCCCCCCCCCGTGAGGGTGTCTCTGTGTGGGGGTGTTTCTCTAAGGGTTGTTGGGGATGGGTCTCTGGGGGWGAAGGTTGTTCCCTTCATGGCTGTAGTTCAGGGTAGGGTTTCCTTGTCGGTCAGAAGTAGGTTGAAAACGCATTTAATGACCAGTACTGCTCTTGCTGCCTCTGTCATAGGTTATGCGGCTTTTCTACAGCAGCTGCAATGGGTTCTGTGCTTTCCCTCTCTGTTAATAACATTGCCTCCAGGCAGAGGAAGAAGGCTGAGGATGACGACGATGACTTACTCAATAGCCGAGACCGTGTGGAAGACATTGCCAAGTTTCCATACGTTGAATTCACAGGTCAGGACAGCATCACCTGTCCCACTTGCCAAGGCACTGGTTGCATTCCCACAGGTGACTGCTCCTCTCAGGCTTAAATACAAAAAGAAAATGTTGCTTTATTTACGTGAGCGACCTTGCATGCATATAGAATCGGTTAACACGTTCCTTTTGCTTTCCAGAGCAGGTAAATGAATTGGTGGCTCTGATACCCTACAGTGACCAACGGCTTCGTCCACAGAGAACGTAAGTGTGTAGTAAGAGTAATTACATCTTTGCAAAGAGCAAACAGGGCTCTCTTGTCRTTATTGCCGCAACTAAATGCTTCACCTGGTTTGCAGCCTCTCCTTCATCTAGTGGTTTGTTTTCATCCAAGTATGCCAACAAATACAATTTAAAGTGTAACTTTAAATACTTCCTGTGAAATCCCGCTGTGCAGTGAATGTGGAAACAATGATCCTACTCACACGCTTCATCCCTGTGCCCTTTACTGAAGTTTTTAGAAAGAAACTACCTTACCAACAGCAAAAATACTAGATTGTGAAAACACTATCAGGGCAAAAATGATTCTTTGGTTACTCATTACCAAAAAATGAACTGTTTAAAGGGTGACAGTTTTGAGCAATTTCAGACATTGAAAACGTTAGAGCAGGACTTCTGTGCCTCTTCCAGGGAAGAACGAATACRTGTTGTTTGCTGGCTAGGTTGGGTTTCAGATACAAGGTCTCTTGCAGCTGCAGATCCTGTGTTAGGGCAAAGGAGGTGACCTCTTCYCTGCCTCTTCCAGGAAGCTGTATGTCCTGCTGTCGGTGCTGCTCTGCCTGCTGATATCGGGGCTGGTGGTTTTCTTCCTGTTCCCACACTCTGTCCTGGTAGATGATGACGGTATTAAAGTGGTTCAGGTTTGGTTCGACAAGAAGAACTCCGTTGTCATTCTTGCCATCACGGTAAAGTTTTTGTGCGTCTGTGTTCCTGAGGGAATAAACTCTGTGCTGAGCTGCCAGGAAGGTCACTGCTACTCACGTCTCCCCGCCTTTCTCCATCCAGGCCACCTTACGGATCAGGAACTCCAACTTCTACTCAGTGACGGTGACCAGCCTGACCAGTAAGGTGCAGTACATGAACACTGTGGTGGGAACCCAGCAGATCACCAACGTCTCCAGCATCCAGCCGCTGAGTGACAAACTGGTATTTGTCTTTCATTGCACTTATAAGCATCACCAAATCAAATATGAAACCTGTGCACTACTGCGAGTTAACTTGATGATAGACTGTCTATAGCTCAAAGCTTTGCTTGGCAAAATAGTCTCATGGCTAGAGTAGCCTGTGCTTTATGCACACCAGCTGAAAGGCAACAGCAAGTAGGAAAGACTCCGAAAGGGGTGGATTTAAGCGAGTACTCAAGCTGCATGTGAATGTATTTTTCTTTTATCTTTTACAGGTGAATTTCACTGTGAAGGTGGAGCTGGGTGGACCCTTCTCCTATGTGTAGTAAGGATTTACTACTCTTTGCATATAGCTGGGGAAGAGGATGGGTTTAAGCTGCTTTAATTAGAATTTGCTCTGGAAATGACTTGTTTTCTGCTAACTTCCTGGAAAGTAACTGTTTGCTAGAAATGACTTGAAAGGCCGCTTTGTCGGGATGTTGTGACGTGGTTTTTGGACCGTGTCTCGAGTTGAATTAGCACCAGAGGGAAAATATCATCAGAAGATACCGAGAAACCCTGCTTAGCCCGTGCTGACCTACTTCTTTGTTTTGGTCTCTTCCAGTTTCTTTTGCACGTTTCCCAAGGTGAAGGTACATAACATAGTGATCTTCATGAGGTAGGTGGTTCTCTGCTCGGCTCCTGACTCAAAAGGGAATTGCTGCCACAGCAAATCTAGGGTACATGAAGAAAATCCCGCTTGGCAAGCACCCCAGCCTGGTTCACTGTGTCAGCTTTTAATCCAGGCCAGTTGACACAGTTGGGTGAAATGTAAGATAGAGAGGAGAAGACACCAGGTTGCTCCACGCTGAGCTTTCACATGGGGGCTGGTGTGCTCCAGAGGCTGCGCTTGCCAGCTCTGCATATCCCTGCCCGCTGCAGTGAGCGATCTTGATTAAAAACCTGAGAGGATCTGCAGAAGAGGAGTTATGTGATGAGTGTAAAACCTGCTGAGTTTTTTATTTTGATAGAGGGATCGCTGTCGCTGGTCCTGTCCCCACTAAACTGCTCTTTCCCCGCTCCCAGGACATCGGTGAAGCTCTTGTACATCGGCCACGTGACACAGAGTGCTTTGGAAACGTACCACTACGTGGACTGCAGTACCAACTCCACRGCTGCCCAGGACCCCCTGCCTCTGCCGTCCCCCTCGATGCGAGGCGCAGCCAAAGCCAAGAGCAAGCCCTGAGGATGCAGCTGACGTTTTCCGTGGGCAGATGGTTGTGCAGATGGATTTCTAGAAGGGACCAGGAACTTTCAAATGGAAGCAGAGGGATCGCGAGTGATTTTGGTGGGAGATGTTTGAAAGCTCTGGGTCCCTTTCGTGCTTTTYCACGTGCAGCTGGGCTGCACTGCTGGCCTATCCATGAAACCCGCTTGGGGTGTTGCTCATGTGCAAGCACACAGGTCCCTTCCCAAAGTCAAGGTCCTGCTGGGCCTGCCTTCCTCTTTGGTTCTGAAGAACTAGTTTTTGGTAGGGAAACTGGACTCTCAAGCTTCATGCTTTGGGGTCTGAAGATCCCAAAGATTTAGAGTTGACTTTTGCAGCTGTTTTGAAGCTTAGCGCTGTGTCGGGTCCTGTCAGGGTAAACTAATTAGTTCTGTGCAATTAATTTATTCCACTTTTGTTCAGCGGCAGTGTGTCGCTGGCTTGTTTCAAAGCAGGGCTTGATAAAAAGGGATAGTTCTTTGTGAGGAGTGCACAGATAAGGCTTCCACCTCTGTAATTTGCACTAGAAGGAGGCAAAGGAATTGAAACCTTCGAAACACGGCTTTCTCTGTTGTGCAGATTTTGTTTGCTGGCAGCTGAGGCCACCTACAGCAAACCGATACCAAAACATCGCAGTCTTAATGAAGACGGCCTCAGTAAGCGTGGTGCTGCTGGGGACTCACGAAGGGTCTGTGTGAATTAGACCTTCCTCTTCCTCCTCCTCCTCCGCGCACGACTCCGAACATTCCTCTCCCCGCGTTCGGCAGCTGCGGGGTCTCTGGGGTTTGAAACCAGGGAACTTGTAGCTCAGTGTTGCTTTGTACTTGTGCCTGCCGCAAACGAGCGCGGATTTAAACTGATTTTGTGGGAGTTTGGTGTTTCAAAGGCTTACCTCCCAGGAGCCAGCCGTTCCCGACGGATGGTATCAACTGTGTTCTTAAAGCAAATAAATGTGAAAGCTCAGCCCACCGCCGTTCTCGCTGCGGACTTGCGCTGTTTGCAGCTTGGAGGATTTCATTCTGCTTCTGCCCTTTGGAACTCGATCGCTACAGCTGCCCTCGTTTCCTCCCTGCCTGCACCTATGCCTTTCTCTGGCTGTTGGATGCGAGGTTGTGTGTGTGTGGAAACAAAGCACAGGTAAAGGCTGCAAGGGAAACACGGATCATGGTGGTTTTCAATGAAAGATGCTTTATTTTGTGCAAGTGTGAAATAAAAACACACTTTGCTTTTTTAAGAAGTGGCGTTTCTGCCTGGTGGGGTTTCTAGAACTGAATTCTTCTTATTAAAGCGGAGTTGTACGTTACTGTGCCGTGTCCTTAGCGCTCTGCCTTGTGACTGGTATCATGTCATCTTTTGCCCAAAAATACCTATTCTCTTGCTGATGATTTTTGGGGAATGGGGGCCAAGAAACTCAACCAGGGAGCAGCGAAGCACCTCCATTCCCACCCGGGGCAGTTGGGACCAGTGACCGGAGTCACCGACCCAACTTCAGTGGCTGTCACGCTGCGCAGTCCTTGGTGATCTCTGTCACGAGCTTCTCGCACGACTTCCGTAAACCCACTGATTTATGATGAGTTGAACTTTCTTTTTTTAAAGATGATGAGGAAATCACAAACTTTGCTCTTTATCCATCTCGTTTCCTGAGCTTCCTCCCTCTCAGCAGCCTGGTATGCTCAGTCCTGGCTGATTTGGTTTCTCCTTGCAGGGTGACGCAGCCTCCTGCTCCCCAACGTTGCCTCTTCCCACCTGCGTCGTTATCTTTGGCTGCAGCCCCGGAGATAACCCATGCTCTCCTGTTCCTTGTGGCCAGGTCTTAARAGCAGCCTGCTGCAGGGGATTGCTTTTAACTGGGTGGTTTTTGCGGGGCGCTCGCTGGGTGCCTGCAGCAGGAACCCTAAACCTGCTGCCTGGCTGAACAGGAGAACGGCTTTGCCCCAAATTAGTTGTGTGACAGCCGGGCAGCGGTGAGCCGGAGCGCTAATAATTAGGGGTGCCCTCTGGGTCATGTGGCAAAGCACTTGGCCTCTTAAAGGGTGTTTTATTTTGAAAATCCTTCCTAATCCTCCAATCCTTTTTAATGATTTTCTTCTGCCAATGGTTTTTAAAGATCCCAGCCCTGCAGAGGCTGCCTCAGGTGCTTTAGCAGGAGCGGTTGCTGCTGCGTTGCCAGCTGTGAGTGTTTAAAATTGAGATGAGGGCCCCAAAGTAGCATTTTTGAAAGGGTGGTTTGTGTTTTGTTTTGTTTTTTTTTTTTATCCTTTAAAGTCGCAATTTCTCTTAATGAAAAACTGCAGTGCCCATGCTATCAACGGATGCAAAAAGCTGAGGCGTTAACAAAAGCACTGTCATGAAACTCATAAACTCCCCCGTCAACAGCTGCCTGTTGCGTCCTGCAAGTAAAGCTCAAGCGTGTTTGTAACTCTTGCGGGGTCAGTGGGTTACTTTTCTTTTAAGATACTGAGGGGAAAAAAAAAAAATCAACTACAGAGGCTTTTCCTCTAATTAGCAAGCCTGTTTTAAGAGAATTTACATATGTAACTTCTTATGAAACCATAAAGGCACGGCTGCTTTACGAGATGTCAGCGTGTGTACCCGACGGCTGCGAACTCTGCCGCCTTCAGTATTGCAAAATATACCCTGAAATTACATTTTTACATGCACAAAATGGGACAAATTCCATGGGGAGGAGGGTTAGAGGGTACCCCCTGGCTGTGGTCATACTGATTTGCATGAGGATTGGTCTCAGCATCCCCCTCCCCACTGGTTTTACTGGTTTCCTTTAACTGGTGTGCCGAGGCCTTGCCTTGACTCACCCCGCTTCTGTTTAATGGGAGAAGATATCCCTTAACAGAAACCTCGCGGCTGCTGTGTTGGCTCCTGGTGTTTCAAGATTTTTCACTTAAAATGGTTTTCCCCTCCCTTTTTTTGGCTTTTTGGGGGATTTATTTGTTTGGGCTTTTTTTTTCCCTTAGTGTGAGGTAGCCTCAACCCAGAAAAGTTGGAGATTTGACCCAAACCCTTCCTTTATCATGGTTGAGGAATGGGGAGAAAGGAGTTAGAGCGCAGCAAACACCTCCAGAGAGCGACAAAAACAAAACCCAGATCGACTTGTACTTTCCACCAAAAGTTTTTTTTTTTTTTATATCAACTGATGTTAAAAAATACAGACTTGTTTTACAAGAATAGCACCATTTTTTTTTTTTTTGTCGTATTATACATTAGCACTCCTGCTGGTGATACACAGGGGGAGGGATGGGGGCGGGAGGGGATTCCTGATACCTGGATTTGCGAGATCCCTTTTGCAGGGAAGGGCCATCGTACCTGCCAGTTAGATTCCCACCTCCACCTGACCTAAAAAATAGGTCTTACAGGAAGAGAATAAATAAATAAGACCGTGGGTTTTTTTTATTTCGCAGCCTGCCCAGACGGCGTTGGAAAGAGGCGGTGGTCCCCAACGGAAGGGCGTGAATCGAGGGGTCGTTGCAGCCATTCAGTGCAGAAGTCGTACGAGCGATCGGAAAGTACTCAGGTCCTTGGGGTGGGTTTGGGTTTTTTAGTTTTCTTTTATGGTATTGGGCTGGATTTTAAAAAAAAAAAACAAAAACAAAACACAACAAACAAACAACAACAACAAACAAACACACAAATAAAACAATTCTTTTTACAAGAAGCAGACTGGGCCAATATCCACGCCAAACTCCTGATCGGCTCCACCAATGTCCATAGGTGCAATATCTACAATGGGCAGGCGCGAGGTCTTCTGCGATCGGTACTCAATGACTGTCTTGCCCCATTTGCCAGTGTGTTTCTGGGGAGAAAACAAGGAGGATGGATGTTATTAGATGCTCTTGAGCCCTCCAAACCAACAGCAACCTCATGGGTTGAACCTCAACTCAACGTCTATGTCTTTCTCTCGCAGGCACCCATGGACTTACCGTGCAACCATCCTCCAAGACGCTGTACGTGAACCTGCTGTTGCCCTCGGCTCTGATCTCCACGTCGTTGGATCCCTGGATGAGGATGGCTTTCTTCAGGTTGCCCGTCTCCTCGTCCATGTAGGCAATGCTGTTCTTGCAGTGGTAAGTGACGTTCTGGGAGCCTTCGGTGGACAGGAGGCGGAGGAAGGTCATCTGGATGTTGGCAGTGTTGGGAGCCAGGTCTTCATCGCCGTAGCTGAACTGGAGGGAAGAGGTGAGACGTTAAAGCCTGCGGGTGTTGCAAGAACCCTATTTTCAGCCACCTTTTGAGGGGACTTCCATACCTTATATTCCTAGATGGCTGCAAAAATCAAAGCCCAACTGACCCAACTCCAAGCTTTCAATATAGTCCTCCAGGACAGCCAGTCCCTCGTATAACGTCCATCAACATAACCCCAAGGAAGGACATCCCAACCCTCCAACCAGACACCCAACACCTTCCCCTGCTCAACCTCCCTTCCCGCTCCCGTTGTGCAGCACCAGCCCAGGGGGACGCTTACGTGGAAACCGCCATTAATGGTCTCTGCGAACCAGACGTGCTTCTTGTCTTTGGTCTTGCTGGTCCACCAGTTCTTCTTGGGGATGCTGCTGGGGTTGGGGTAGACGCAGGTCTCGCCCGTCTCCATGTTGCAGAAAACTTTGATGGCGTCCAAGGTGCAGCCCTGGTTCGGGTCGATCCAGTAGTCTCCTGCAACGGGGAGGACAAACGGTGTGTGAACATGAGGTTTTGGAGGTCAGAGCAAAGAGCATCGTGGACCTCGCTGTCCTCTTGGGGCCAGGGGAGAGGGACAGGAGGGGAGGAGGCAGGGATGGAGGCTCTTACCGCTCTTCCACTCGGGATGGCAAAGCTTGATGTCGCGGCAGGTCCTGGCCGGGTTCTTCTTGGAGCCCTCGGGGCTGCGGATACTCTCGATCTGGTTGTTGAGGGACTTGAGCGTGGCATCCACCTCCACATCGTGCTGCCGCAGGCTGCCGGCGGCCTCGTCCGCCCGCATGTAGCGGATGGGGTCAGGACCCTTCTCCACCTGACCCAGGCCAGCGAAAGCCGACATGTCGATGCCGGTGCCTGGGGGGCCGGGAGGACCGGGAGGACCTGGGTTTCCGGGAGGACCCTATGGGAGGAAGAAGATGCAATCCTGATGGGCTGCTCTGTGTGCTGGACCCCCCCTTCCCTGCCACCACCGGCATTTTTACTCACCGCAGGACCTGGTTCGCCACTTCGTCCGCGGGGGCCGGGAGGACCGATGGGGCCGGGCATGCCGTTGGAGCCGTCTTTGCCAGAGGGGCCGACGGGGCCGGGGGGACCCTAGGGGAGAGCCCCGAAGCCGGGGGCGGGGGGGGGGGTCAGGTTGTTGCAAGAAGGCAGGGAAGGTGCTAGGGAGCCGTTAGCTCCTGCCGTTAGCGAGTGAGGCAGGCGACCCAGGGGCTGCTCGAGGATGGAGGTGCCTCCTTTTCCTCTCATCTCCCCAAACGCCATGGGCAGGACTTACCCTGGGACCGGAGGGACCCGCGGGACCAGCAGCACCTTGGTCTCCAGAAGGACCCTGAGGAGGAAGCGAGGATGGATGGTTACAGCTCCACATCCAGCATGGAGGGATGCTCAGCCTTAGCAGAGCCTTTGCATGGGCTCAGGGCTCCCTCCAAGGCTGCAGACACCCCCAAACCGCATCCAGCTCCGCAGCGAGATATGGGGGGGACTGAGTGCTGGGGTCGCAAAAACAACACTTACGGGTGGTCCGGGAAGACCCTGCAGACCGGTGAAGCCACGGTGGCCCTTCAGCCCTCTCTCTCCGGCCTCTCCCGTCTCACCCTTGTCACCGCGAGGCCCTTGGGGACCCTGGAAGGGGAGAAGGGGACGTGTCAGGCTCAGGGAGGCGGACCCCCACCCCATGTGCCCCAGGAGCCTGTGCATCACACACAGGACGCCCTGATGGGCCCAGCATCACTCACCGGCATGCCTCGAGCGCCAGCAGGACCAGAGGGACCCATGGGACCTTGTGCACCCTGGGGAGAGAAAAGAAGGGAGTCAAAAGGGGCCAGGAGCACGGGATGACGGGGGGGTGCCCTGTGTCTTCGGGGGTGTCCGAACTGGCCCCGCTGCCTCCGAGCCACCCTGCTCGCAGCACCGCGAATCGGCAGCTGCCAGTGCCAAACAGCATCTTTAAATACTCTCAGCCGGAGCATCCACGCTGAGTAAAGAAAGATCCTTGCAAATAAATACCCTGGCAGATTTTCCCTAGTTAAGCCTCCCAGCGCTTACAGCTCCCCGGGCAGTGCTTGTGCGTAGGCAGAGCCCAAACTGGGCTCTTGACGCTCATGAATCCTCGGGAAGATGCTCGGAGCCACTAACGGCACTCGGGGCACCGCTGAATTAGCGACAGCCGCTAATGGCACCCGCCTGGCTCTCCCAATTACTCCAAGTAGCTAATTGCTCCCGGGGGGCCACTGCTATTTCTTCATTTATCTGCGCTCAGGGTTTTTGCCGACTCCCCTAACAAGACCTCAAACCCAACGAGCCATTTCCCTCACCAACGTGCTGGCACTCACCGTCTCGCCTCTGTCTCCTTGTTTGCCAGTGGGACCGACAGGGCCGGGAGCGCCGGGGGCACCRGGAGCRCCGGGGGCACCCACGGGACCAGTCTCGCCGCGATCGCCCTGCGCCAAGACAAAGGGGAYGGTCAGACCCATGGGATTTTTGGCCGGGACGAGAGGGCACACGGGTAGCGAGCGCCGGGAGGAAGCGCGTGGGCAAGCTCACCTTCACGCCGGCTGCGCCATCTCTGCCGGGGGGTCCATCAGAGCCGGGGTTACCCTGGGAGAAGAGGAGGAGAAATTAAGTCTTGACCCTGGGATGGAGCAGGACATGCGCAAACTCCCCTTTCAAAGCAAAAACAGCCGGCAAAAAGGTGCCGGCAATTGCCAGAAGCTGAGTTACGGTGCAGGGCTCTCTGGCTGCGGGATCAGTGATGTCCAGCGCTGCCGTTGGGGTTACACCGGGACGAGCCCGGCAYGGACGGAGGCACCGTCCTGCTTCGCACCCTCCCCTCCCGCCAGGGTGCTGCCTACCTCGCGCCCAGGTTCGCCGGCAGGACCCGTCAGACCAGGGGGACCCACGGGGCCAGGGGGGCCGCGGTCGCCCGCAGAGCCGGGTGCTCCTTGTTTCCCAGGTTCGCCCTAAACGAAGGGAAAATAAAAGACAACACGCGTGAGTGGGAGATCCCAGCGCAGCCCTTCACCCAGCACTCGCCTCATTTTAAGGCTGCCAGACTCCTCTGCCCAAATAAGCATCGGTTATTGCCCAGCCCCGACGCCGCTGGCACCAGCGGCTCCTGGTAGCTTTGCAAAACCCCAAACCGCACCCGGGATTGGGGTCCCTGGGATGCTCGAGCTGCACCCGAGTGGGGCGGTGGCCCCGTGACCGGCTCATTGCAGCCCCCTGGGGCTTCAGCAGCCTCTGAGGTGCCGCACAGGCTTCAAAGCACCCAAATTCACAGTGCTGAGCTCAGGAAAACCAAGCTCGGCCGCTCTGACAGTTCTCAGCAGGGATGATGCCACCGCCACTGCCGGGCACAGGTGGGGTAGAAGGGGCTGAGCCCGGGGGGTGACGACTCACCGATGGCCCCGGCAGCCCGGGGAAGCCTCTCTCGCCACGCTGTCCGGGAAGACCGACGATGCCACGCTGTCCTGCCAAACCTTGGGGACCGGGGGGACCGTCAGGACCCTGGGGGGAGGCAGAGGTGGGGATCAGACCCGGCGGGGTGGTGGCACAGCACCGAATGAGCATGGAGGGAGGTGCCCCCAAAAAAAACGTACCGCGGGGCCATCCTCGCCGGGTTCGCCTTTCTCGCCAGGGGGACCGGCAGGGCCTTGGAGACCGGGGTCACCGGCACGGCCCGGGGGACCGGCATCACCACGAGCACCCTTGGGACCATCTTTGCCAGCAGAGCCGGGGGGACCGGGGGGACCTGGGTTACCCTGTGGGGGGAGAAGACGGGGTTAGTGCAAATAGAGGTGGCTTTTCCATCTTCATCGCTCACATCCTGGCGCTGCTCAGGGCTCTAGGTCGGCTCCTGCACTTGAAGACCCTCAGAAAAAACCTTTTTTATGGGCTGGTGTTGACCGGTGGCTGTTTAGCTCAGGGACCCTCTGCTACTTGGTCCCCAGCATGGAGCAAGCAGCATCTCCCGAGCCCCCGGGGCTGAGCAATCCTGGCTGCTCCCAAGCAATCCCGGCTGTCCCCCAAGCCATCCCAGCTGCCCCCGAGCAATCCTGGCTGCCCCCAAATGATCCCGGCTGCTCCCAAGTGATCCCGGCTGCCCCCTGACTCACATTAGGGCCAGGTGGACCCACGCGACCGGCGGCTCCAGGGAATCCGGTAGCTCCCTGGGGAAGGAGAGGAGAAAGGTAGCTCAGATGCTGCACCGCACTTCTCCCAGCTGCCCCCTCCCGCAGCCCACCCCCCCCATACTCACAGGGGGGCCCTGAGCACCCCGGGCTCCTTTGGGACCAGTTACTCCAGTTGGACCCTGGGAAGAGGAGGAAAAACGTGTTAGAAACATGCCAGGGGGGAGGCTGCAACACGCCTGCCAGGCGATGCCCCAAATTTCCCAGGGATAGGGACCCCCGTGGGGTTTGCCCCCTGTTTCGGGGTGCCCCGGCTGTACCCACCTGCGGGCCAGGTGCGCCGGAGGGACCTTGGGGACCGGGAGCGCCAGCATCACCCTTCTGCCCGGGCTCTCCTTGTTCGCCTTTGGCACCGGGTTGCCCGTCGGCGCCCTGCGAGGAAGCGGCTGCCGTGAGCAGGTTGAGCCGATGCTGGACCCGTGCCGGGGGGAATGGGGCCAAATACTCACCGGGGGGCCGGCAAATCCGGCAGGACCGGGGGCACCGGGCTCACCGCGCTCGCCCTGCGGGGGAGAGATGGGAGTTAAATGGGGGAGGATGGAGGGAATGAGGCCAGCAGTGGCACTGCCAGCACCCGGGGGGCAGTGGGGGATGGCACTTACGGGGGCACCGCGGGCACCGGCAGCGCCGGATGGACCAGGAGGGCCAGATTCACCCTGGAAAAGAAAGGATGGAGAGTTGGGGGGTGTGGATGGCATCTCCCTTGGTCGGGAGCAGGCGTGGGGCTGCCCGGGCTCTCACCTTCTCGCCATTGGGGCCAGCAGGGCCGGGGGGACCGATGGGACCCGTCAGACCCTACGGGGGAGAGACAGATGAGGACGAGGCCACCACAAGCATCCCTTGCCGGCCACCCCGCTCCCACCGTGTCCCCGTCCCACTTACGCGTGCGCCGTCCTTTCCGGGGGCTCCCTCAGGGCCCTTCTCTCCGACGTCTCCCTGCAGGGCAAGATGGAGGCGGCGTGAGCCGAGCTGAGACCTGACACCACTCGGGCCACCTCCGGGACCCCGCACTTACCCGGTCTCCCTTGGGACCGGCGATGCCGGCTGCTCCTCTCTCGCCGGGCATTCCCTGCAGCCCCGGGGGACCCTGGGCGCCGTTGGGGCCGGCCGGTCCGGTTGCACCCTAAAGCAGAGCAAAGGTGCAGTTATTGGGGTGCCAACCCCCCATGTGCAGACCCCCAGCCTCACGGCTCCGCGGTGGCACTGAGCCACCGAGCCCTGTCCCCCCTTGTCACCCACCTTGGGTCCGTCGGTGCCCGGCGTGCCAGGGAGCCCACGGGGACCTTGCAGCCCTTGTGCGCCGGGAGAGCCACGTTCACCGGGGAAGCCGCGTTCACCCTGGGGTGGGGCGGACAGCGTTAGGAAAAGGCCACGGGGCCACGGTGAGGGTCACGGTGCCCTTTGCACGGATGTCCCCAGGGACGGAGGGCAGAGCATCCATCCCGCACTGCCCCGAAGGGACTGGGATGTACTGGGAGGAGCGGGGATGGGCTGCGGCAGAGGCTGAGGCTCCAGGACTGGGGGAGCTGATGGCCCTGGATGGGGGTGGCCAGGCTCCGCCGACACCCTTGAGCCCCCAAAAATCCCCCGTGGGACAGGGAGAGGCGTCCTGTCCCCGCAGCCAGGAGGACGGTGGTACTTACTCTGGGACCGACGAGACCGGGGGCACCGGCTTCTCCGGGAACACCCTGCGGCAGGGGGAAAAAGAGTCAGGGGTCAGTCCCAGGGGCTGCCAGGGGTCCTGACCCCCCGCTTTGCAGCCGGGGAATGTCTGGGAGGAGGGAAAAACAGGGACTCCTCACCTGATCTCCAGGTTTGCCGCTCTCTCCGGGGGGACCTGGTGGCCCGGGCAGGCCCTGGGAGGGGAAAGCAGCGGCGTTAGCATGGTGGCAGTGAGACCCCCGGGGACGGGAGCTCGGGGTCACCCACGAGCATCACTCTGACCCCAGCACCCCAACCCCCCCCCTTCCATGTCCTCACCTGGAAGCCGGAGGGACCGGGGGCTCCTTGCTCTCCCCTCTCGCCCGCAGGACCCTGCAGGAAGGATGGCGGTGAAGAACCCCAAAACCTCCTGGGGTTCAGGCTTCACCCACCCCAGGATTTTGGGCAGAGCCGGAATCATGGGGGGATCCTGAAATCCCCATGCCCCAACACCACGAGGGCCGGGGAGTGCAGAGGCTCCAGCCCCGGCAGACCTGGGGTGGTCCTTTGCCCAGATCCAGGGGGGCTACAACCCCCGACCCCCCCCATTTCAAGGGGGTTTTGGCCCTGGGTGAACAAGGCTGTGACACTCACGGCAGGTCCCGGGGGGCCGGCAGCTCCCGTCTCACCGTCCTTGCCAGGGAGACCCTACGGAAGAGAAAAAAAACACCCGGTGCTGAGCTCCAGGCGCAATGCTGCAGACGCCGGCTTCACCCTCCCAGCCCCCGTGCCTCAGTTTCCCCACCCAGAGACTGCAGATGCCTCAGGGGACTCCAAGATGTGTTTTTGGGGGGTGGCAAGGGAGCGAAAACAACTCACCCGCAGCCCCGGGGCACCAGGGAGTCCTTTCTCACCGGCTTTTCCAGGCTCGCCCTAGAGGGAGGAGAGATGCGACGGTGATGGGCTCCGTGCACCAGCCTCAGCCCCTTTTTGGGTAGAATTCAGTCGATACTCACGTTAGCACCTTTGGGACCGGGGAAACCCATCACGCCGGGCTGGCCACGGGCACCCTGCGGGCCRGGGGGGCCGGGGCGGCCGTCCTCGCCGGGAGCGCCCTGCGGGGAGGGGGAGGTCAGCAGGGACCGCGCCGGACCCCAGTGTGTGTCCCCCCACGCCGACCCCCCCCATGGAGCATCACTTACGGTTGGGCCGACTTTGCCTTGAGGACCAGCGTCACCTGGGCGGCCGGTGAGACCCTGCGGCCAAGAGAAGGAATTGGGGGGGGGGCTGCAGCGGTGGCCCCAAGGCGGGGCGACACCGGGCACCCTATCCTGCCCGGCTCCCAGCCTAACCCCAGGAGCGTGGTGGCTGACCCCAAATGCATCTTAACTAACCCCAAAGAGCATCTTAATTAGCACCAAAGAGCAACTGAACCAATCTCAAAGAGCATCTTTTTGCCAAAGAGCATCTTGGCTAACCCAAATGCACCTTAACCGACCCCAAAAGCACCTTATCGACCCCAAATGCACCTTAACCGACCCCAAAAGCACCTTATCGACCCCAAATGCACCTTAACCGACCCCAAAAGCACCTTATCGACCCCAAATGCACCTTAACCGACCCCAAAAGCACCTTATCGACCCCAAAAGCACCTTAACCGACCCCAAAAGCACCTTATCGACCCCAAAAGCACCTTAACCGACCCCAAAAGCACCTTATCGACCCCAAAAGCACCTTAACCGACCCCAAAGAGCCTTCTCGCTGACCCCAGCAGGTCCCACCAGCGTCACCGCTGTCCCCACATGCTCCTGCCCCGGCCAAGCCCCCCTCAGCGCAGTGGGGAGCCCCCCCCGCCGTGGGGGTGCAGGATCCAACCCCCCGACTCTTACCCTGGCTCCRGGCAGCCCGGGCTCTCCGGGGCGCCCGGGGTCACCAGTGGCTCCCTTGGGACCCGCGAGGCCGGCGGGGCCACGCTCGCCTGGAGCACCCTGTGCGGGGTGGGAGGGGGGAGAAGGGGTGAGTTTGGGGGTTCAGGGGGTGGTCACCCCCCTGGACTCCCCCCGTACCCGTGACCCCGACGTCCCACCTTGGGTCCAGCCAGCCCATCCTGCCCGGGGAAGCCGCGATTGCCGGGAGCACCCTATGGAGGAAGAGGAGGAGGAGTGAAGTCGGCGGGGGAGGTTTTGGGGGGCAGCACCTCGCTGAGGGGGTGCGGGGGGGCCACGCACCCTCTCTCCAGGTGGTCCCACGGGGCCGGCAGCACCGGGTTCACCGCGGGCTCCTCTCTTGCCTTCCTCTCCAGCCGGCCCGGGGGCACCTTGGGGTCCTGCGGGTCCCTGAGGAGGAGGAGGAGGAAAAGGGGTCACGAGGAGCCTTCCTCCCCCACAGTGCGCCAGGGGGGCCCTGCCTGCATCCCCCCGCCAATAAATCACAGACCCCAGGGGTGCCGGGCAGGAGCCCCTCGCCGTGCCACGTGTCCCGCCGGCGCCGGGGCTCGGCGGCCGCCGCGGCGGGGATCCAGCCCCGCACATTGAGGCTGGTTAATGAAGCGAGGGGGGAATGTCCCCGGCGAGGGGGGGGCGAACACAGCGGCTATTGTTCCCCCGCGGGAGGGGGGACGCTGCCCCTCGAGGGGCCTCGTTAGGGGAAGAGGTTCGTTAGATGCCGACGAGACACTCCGACCCCGGACTGGGAGCGAGGGGCCGCGGGACGGACCCCCAGCCGAGGTGGGGGGTGCTGGATGTGGCCCCCCCTCCCCGGACTCACCGTCTCGCCCTTCGGTCCTTGTTCACCTTTGAAGCCTGCGATGCCGGGTTCTCCCTGGGGAGCGAGAGGGCGGTAGGGGACGAGGTGGCAGCGTCCCCACGGCTGTCCCCGTCCCCAGGCCCCTCTCCAGGCCATGGCCCCATCCCCGTGTCCGTCTTCTTGCTTGTCCCCATCCCTGTCCCCATCCCTGTCCCCAACCCAGCCTGGTCCTCACCTTCACTCCCACCTGCATCCCTGTCCCCATCCCCATCCCTGTCCCCATTCCTGTCCCCATCCCCATCCCTGTCCCCCTGCCCTCTCCTGTCCCCATCTTCATTCCCATCCCCCATTCCTGCTTCCATCCTTGTCCCCAAGCCCACCCCCATCTTTGTCCCCACCCCATCTCTGTCCCCATCCATCTCCTTTCCTGTGCCCATCCTCATCCCCATCCCCTCTTCCTGTCCCTATCCCCATCCCTGTCCCTGTCCCCATCCCTGTCCCCATCCCCTTTCCTTTCCCCTACTTGTCCTCATTCCTGACCCCAACCTCAGCCCTATCCTTGTCCCCATGCCTGTCCCCGTGGTCATCCTTGTCCCCATCCCTTCCCTCATCCCCAACTCCATCCCAGTCCTTTTACCTGTCCCCAGCCCCATCCCTGGCCCCATCCCATCCCCATCCCCATCCCATTCCTGGCCCCGTCCCCATCCCCATCCC
>JAYKAV010000464.1:38346-90563 GCA_035582835.1 Phoebastria nigripes | reverse complement strand
AGAGGTTTGCAGCATGCATTTAGCATTTGCAATACGCACTGCAGTCGATGCCGTTTATGGTGGCTACTGCGGCTTTCCCTGCACCGAGCTGGTCGGGTCTCAGCTGCTCATGGTGGTGGTGGGGGGGGGACATTTCTCCATCCCCAGCTCGTCCTGGACTCGCAGAAACGCGTTTTCTCCTGGGGATTTGGGGGCTACGGGCGGCTGGGCCACGCCGAGCAGAAGGACGAGATGGTGCCTCGGCTGGTCAAGCTCTTCGACTTCCCGGGGCGCGGGGCGGCGCAGATTTACGCCGGCTATACGTGTTCCTTCGCCGTCAGCGAGACAGGTCGGGATTTTGGCGTTTTAAAGCAAATGCAGCGGTTATTTGGGGTGTTTTGGGGGTGCTCGGGGGATGCAGTAGCTTGACGGGCAATGTCGGGGTTTGCAGGTGGCTTGTTTTTTTGGGGTGCCACCAACACCTCCCGGGAGTCCACCATGTACCCCAAAGCCGTGCAGGACCTCTGCGGCTGGAAAATCCGCAGCCTGGCCTGTGGGTAAGTCCAAGCCCGCCCCCGCCCCCCCCCCCCCCAAAAAAAAACCTACCCCAATTTTCTTGTTTTTTGGGGTGCAGCCGCCTGCGGGGCGGTTGGGGGGGGGGCACAGGGTCACCCTGCCTTGCACCCCGCTGCAGGAAGAGCAGCATCATCGTGGCGGCGGATGAGAGCACCATCAGCTGGGGTCCCTCACCCACCTTTGGGGAACTGGTAAGAAGGATTTACCGGGGACCCCCAACCCCTCAACACCCCAAACCCCCCCCTCCCAGCCACTAGCAGGAGGGACCGACTGCTTCCCACACCCCCACGTTGATTTTCACCCACCTCCATGGGATGCACTTGGCAGGGCTACGGGGACCACAAGCCCAAATCCTCGACGGCYGCCCAAGAGGTGAAGACCTTGGATGGGATCTACACGGAGCAGGTGAGCGGGGATCCCCGCCGGAGGATGCTGGAGGGAGGGTGCGTGGACCCCCCCTTAAAGAAATAYGGTGGCTGAGGCTGTACACAACTCATCACACCCATGGGATGCTGGAGGGAGGGTGTGTGGACCCCCCCCGTCTTAAATAAATACGGTGGCTGAGGCTGTACACAACTCATGACACACATGGGATGCTGGAGGGAGGGCGCATGCCCCCCCCCCCCAATAAGTACAGTGGCTGAGGCTGTACACAACTCATCACACCCATGGGATGCTGGAGGGAGGGTGCGTGGACCCCCCTCCCCTTAAATAAATGCGGTGGCTGAGGCTGTACACAACTCATCACACCCATGGGATGCTCAAACATGGCCCTGGATAAAAGCAGGGTAGGGGGGAATGAGGGCTGTGGCCCCGTGCCTCAGTTTCCCCACTCTGCCCTCATCCCAGGTGGCCATGGGCTATGCCCACTCGCTGGTAATCGCCCGTGACGAGACCGACACCGAAAAAGAAAAGCTCCGCAAGCTGCCTGAATACAACCCCCGCACCCTCTGAGGGGCTCCCCCACCCCCGCCGGGACCCGGGGTCGTGTCCCCCGCTTTTCCAAGCCAGCCGCCGTTTTAACTACCTGTTCTCCCATTTCCAAAGCCTGGGGGGGGGTGGGGGGGGTGGTTATTTCCAGCCCCCCCAACGGCTTTTTGAGTTCCCGACCGTCGCAGGATCTTTTGGCACATCCAGGCTTTTTTTTTTGGGTTGGTTTTTGGGTTTTTTTTAATTATTTTAATTTTATTTGTATTTTTTTCCATCACTTCTTCTGATTTCCCCTTTTCCCAGCCACAAATAGTCCTGGCCGCGGGTTCGGGGTAAAATTGGGGACCTGAAGAGCAGCYGCGAAACGCCTCTTTTTCCCCAATATTCCAATTTTTTGGTATTTTTCCCAAATCCCTCCCCCCCCCACTTTGAGTGCTATAATTAGGGGGGGTTCCTCCCCCCCCCCGCAGCATCCCTTTTCCCAGAGGGATTGGGGAGAAGGATGGCATCCCCCCCCCAGCATCATTTTGGGGTTCCCCTCCCCGCTGTCGCAGCCCTCGCCCACCCCAGGGAGATCTCAGGTATGAAGAGGGGAACCCGAAAGCATCGCCGAAGCTTTTTTTTTTATTTTTTTTTTTTACTTTTTTTTTTCCTTGCAATTATTCTTCATTTGTTTTAATTATTATTAATTATTTCCGCCTGGTATCAGCCCAAAGTCCCTCTTACGACGCTGTGCACTGTGCTGGAGAAACGAGGTGCCTTTTCGAGCAGAGCCCGGCTCTGCCTCCACGCAACCCATGGGTGATTTGATTTTGGGGTTTTTTTTTTTATTATTATTTTTATTATTTTTGAAAATTTTTTTTTCGGGTTTATTTTGAAGTATTAATTTGGTGGGGGTTTTTTTTGGGGGGGGGGGGTTTAAGTCCTTTCCGCTCTCCCCGCCGGGTCGCGCTGGGTGCTCGGGGGTGGCGTTGGCCGCGTTCGCGCCCGTTCGGGGAGTTTTGCAGTAAAAAAAAAAACAAAAAAACCCAAAAAAAAACCACAAAAAAAAGGGGTTGGTTGGTTTGGTTTGGTTTGGTTTGGTTTTTTCATTTGCTTTGGGGTTGGGGGTTATTTTGGGGGATTTTTTTGGGGGGGGGGTGTTAGAACATATCCAGGACAGGGAAAGCAGCTGGGCGGAAAAGTCAAATATTCCGCATTTTTTAGCAATACGAGGTTTTTTGGGGTTGTGGCACGAGCGGATGCCGCAGCCCCAATAGAACAGGGGGTGGAGAAATYGCCAAAAACCCACTTTTGCCCCCCAAAACCCCATCATTTTGGTTCATCCGACTGCCAGCAAAATATTTTTAGCCTGATTAAAACATCTCCCCCCTCGGGCGCCCTGGGCCGGCCGCGGGCGAGCGAAGGAGGAGGCTCGAGGAAGAAAATAATCCTAAAACCGCGAGGATCTCGGAACAACTCGTCCTTTAGCTGAGAGGGTCCTGGGTTAGTGCTGTAATTGTCTTCTTCATGGTTTGGTTTTTTTATATTTCTTGGAGTAAATGTTTAAATAAACGACGTCATTGTGTACAGCCCTCACTCCGCTCGCTTTATCCACCCCTATTTTTTTTAATTTTTTTTTTTTTATTTCAATTTAATTAATTTAACCCAAAGGGACATGGGCAGGGGATGCGTTTTCCTCCCCGCGATGCGCGCCCAGCATTCCCAAAAGCAAATCTGCAGCCGTTAGAGGGCACCGTGCTGCTGCCGACAGCATCCTCCGTCCCAAAATAGCCCCCCCCGCCAATATTTCCCTTTAATATTTTGCAGGCAGGGCGGCAAGCGCAGGGCAGCGCGTGCGTAGCCGCGTATTTTAGCGCGTGCACGCGTGGGTTTGTGCGCGCGCGTCTGCTTTTTTTTTTTTTTTTGTGCTTGCATATGTGGTTTTGCACGCGCCTGCGTGCGTTTGTGCATGCCTGGGGATTTTTGTGCAGGCAGGGCGTGCTTTTTGGGCACGCGCGTGCATTTGCGCACAGGCGTGCGTGGTTTGGTGCGCGGCCGTGCTTTTTTGTGCGTGCATCTGCGTGCATGCTTGCTTTTCTGCGTGCGGGTGCGGTGGTTTTGCCTGCACGCGCCTTTTTTTGCACGCACGTATTTTCTGCGCACACATGCATGTGTATGCGTGCATGCGTGCGGTTTTGTGCGCACCCGTTATGTGCATTTTTGTGCATGCGGGCGTATTTTTGTGCACGTGTGCGGTTTTGTGCACGCACGCGTGTGTATTTTCCTGCGTGCGTGCGTTTTTGCGCACGCCCGCGTTTTTGCGCATGCGTATCTGCACGTACACACAGCTTTGCGCGTGTTGTGGTTTTGGGCATGCACATACGTATTTTTGCACGTGCATTTTTGCGTGTGCACCGCTGCAGCAAGACAGAGAACTGTCTAACCCCACTCAGCATTTTTCCCCCCGCCTTGTTTAACCATTTTAATTCTAATTGCTGTGCTGGGAGAGCAATGCCCACGTGCCATACCACCACGGAGTGTCACCCGGAGAGTGAAAAAAACCCCATCTTCCCGTTTAAACCAAAGCTTCAGACCTTGCACCCAGCAAAAGGGAGGCCAGGAGAAAGCTGCAGCCCTTTTTTATTTCAAATGCAGCCCGCCGGCCACCGCCGCTGAAGGCACTTGCAGGGATGGGGAGAGGGATTTGGGGAGGAGGAACAATGGTGCTGAGGCCACTTCAAGGCACCATGTGCCACCATTTGAAGGCGAAGGGCTTACGACGGACGTTGGTGCCGCAGTGGACCTCTCCGGAGAGGACGTGGTAGGAGAAGTAGTCATCGATGAAGGTGCAGGTGAGGCCCAGGGGCTCCAGCAGCCCCCGCAYCCGCTCCTCCAGGCAGCACTGCCCACCCACCAGTGGTCCAAAGGGCTTGGGGATGCCCAGGTGCCTGCCCAGCACCAGCATGTTCACCTGCGGCCGGGGGATGCTGGTAAGAGTGCAAATCTCACCCCAAATTCTCCCCTCCCCGGGGGGACGGGGCAGGGGGAGGATGCTGGGTGTTACCATGTCGGGGAAGAAGGCTTCGGCACCGGTGGCCACGTCGCCTCGGAAGAGCTGGGGGATGTCGAGGATGTCGGGCTCGGCCAGCCCCAGCGCCCGCTTCAGGATGTCCCTGTTCCAGCTGATGCAGCTCTGGTGGGAGGGAGGGGGGAGTCAGCGGCGGTCCCAGGGGAGGGAGGGAGGGAGGGATGGGTGGACGGATGGAGGGATAGAGGGAGGGATGGAGAGACAGAGGGATGGGTGGACGGATGGAGGGACAAACGGATGGACAGAGGGATGAAGGGATGCACAGACGGAGAGAGGGATGGAGAGAGGGGTGGGTGGGTGGATGGACAGAGGGACAAAGGGATGGGGAGAGGGATGGGTGGACAGATGGAGGGATGGAGGGATGGGTGGGTGGAGAGAGGGACAAAGGGATGGGTGGACGGATGGAGGGACAGAAGGATGGACAGAGGGATGGGTGGAGGGGTGCACAGAGGGAGGAATGGGTGGAGGGATGGAGGGACAGAGGGATGGAGGGATGGACAGAAGGATGGGTGGACAGACGGAGGGAGGAATGGGTGGGTGGAGAGAGGGACAAAGGGATGGGTGGGTGGGTGGAGGGCTGGGCAGGGGGATGGAGGGACAGAGGGACAGGGTGGGCTGGAAAGGAGCCCCCTGCTCCCCTTCCTCACCTGGACGTAATTATTGAATTTCCGGAGGCCTTCGTTAGCCAGAATCTCATTTATTGTTGGCTTGGGCACCTCCTCCAGTCCTGCAGCACAAATAACCGGGCAGGAATTCCTCCCCCAACACGTTTGGGATGAGATTCCGGGGTCTGAGCGAGGAGCTCCCCCATTTCAGGGATCACCGGCAGCAAGCTCCATCCCAACCCGCAAAATCAAAYCTATGCAGCTTTTTAATTAATTCCGCTTATTTCTGCCCCCCATCCTTGCTGCCGGCAGCACTCTCCAGCCATAAGCTGGGTTTTGGGGTGCCGTGCATTCACCCACCCCATTGCATTTTGCAGGAAAAAGGGAAAATGAACCCATCGAGCCCCATTTTTCATCCTCCCCCCCTACCCTGGAACATCGCCGCCTCGCCAAACCCTTCCTCTTGCTTCTCCTTGAGCAGCTGGTAGCAGGCGCTGGGGCTGGCCAGGAGCAGCCGAAAACCCTGGGGGAGGGAGAAAGGGATGATATTTGGGGGGAGGGGGGGTGTTAAAAGGTTGCACCCCAGTTTTTTCCCCCCACGGGACTCRTTACCTTCCGATCGGGCGCAGGGACAAAGCTGAGAAACTCATCTACGTGGCCGACGAGGAGCCAGTCGGAAAACAGCTCCACCGGCGCCTGCACTTGTTGGGCAACGAGAAAATCCTTGACGGCTTTCGCCATCCGTCGGCCGCCGAATCTGAGAGGGGCACAAGAGGGGGGGGGGGGGGGCTGCCATTTTGGGGTGTCCAAGGTGATGCTCTGCTTGCAACCAACCTCAAATGGTGCATAAAAATCCTTTTTTGGGGTTGTTGGTTTTTTTTTTTCCAATGCTCTGATGTCTCCATCCTGTATCTCACCTGGGGAAGCTGCTGCCGATCAGGATACGGCCCAAGGGGTATTCCTTGCCCCGCACCGTCACGGGGGGGCTCACCTCCAAATTACCAAAGGAATCGAGGCTGGAAGCACCCTCCGGCGCTTGCCGGGCCACGTAGCCAAAATCAGGGCCCTCGATGGGGGAAAAAAAGGTGATAATGGTTAAAAAAAAAGCTGTAAGCACCCAAAATGCAGCACTCCCAAATCATTCTCCGTGCTGGCTCTTCCCTTCCCAAAAATGCAATAAAAAAAATGGAATAAATCAATTTTTTTCTGGGTTTGCAAAGCTTTACACCTTGCTGGGGAAGGGAGAAGGAAGGGGTTGGGTACCAGGATGCTCTTGACGGGGAAATCCTTCAGCCCCTGGTCGCGGGGCGAGTCAAAGACGACGGGGAAGGTCTTGTGGGGGGCTTGCACGTAGCCAAATTCGATCTCATCCTGGAGGAGGGATGGAGAAGATGGGGGGAAGCGCCCCTGGAGCTGCCGCAGCAAGGATGGGGCTGGGCATCATCCTGCACCCACCTGGATCCAGCGGTCCTGGCGGTTCTCCAGCAGCGGGCAGACGGTGAGCGGGCACTTGGCTTTCTCAGCCATGGCACCCACGGCCGCTACGAAATCCTCGTTGTYGTCCACGCTGGGAAGAAAAATGGGATATGGGGGCTGGTCCAGCACCGGGCAGGATGCGGCTGCTCACCCAGCACCCACCTGCAGACAAAGACCTCCAGCGGTGCCGCCGTGTTGGGGGTCATGATCCACGGAGCCATGCGGAAAACCACCGTGTCGGTGAAAATCGGTGTCTCCAGCAAACCCTGGGATGGCGGCGAGGGTGGGGAAACAGCGTTTGGGCTTCACTGCCCCCCGTTACGGCTCACCCCGAACCCCCCCCCACGGCTGGTACCTTCTCGGGGCTCTCCAGCAGCGTGACGTGGAAAGCCACCAGCCCCGAAAAGCCGACGTCGGGGAAGGCGAGCCCCTCCACGTAGAAGATGCTCTCCTCCTGATGCCGGCTGGGTTTGACGGCGTAGACGAGCTTCGAGCCCCCCAGCACGTGCTTGTACTCCTCCAGCGCGACGCTGTCTGCGGGTGCAAGCACCGTGCAACCCTCTTAAACAACCGACCCCTTCTCTGCACCGTTTCAGCTCCATTTTTTTGCTAAAACCTTGCAAAAAAGGCGTATTTGATCCCGTGGAGCATGCACGGGAGGAGCAAAATCACCCGGTGCATCAGATAAACCCCATGGGATGTAGGTTGGATGCTGCAGAAGAGATGCTCGCTCTGCTGCAAGCATTTTGCTTGAACCCCGATAATGTGGGGTATCCGTCCCCCCCCCCACCCCGGCGTCGGGCACTCACTGCCGCCGTAGAAAACGCCGACTTTATCGGCATCGCCRAAGTCCACGTGGAGGAGGAGGCGGTGGCCGGCGAAGATGGTGCGGGGGCCTCGGGTCCGCAGCACCATCTGCGACATATCCTTCAGGTCTGGGGTGGAAAAGGGTGTAAGAAAGGAAAATTTTGGGGGAAAAACATAGGAAAATGGGGGKTTTTGTATGGCATGTGCCAGTACCAGCGTAGGAGCGGACGGCGGTGTCGCGGTTATCCGGCGTCTCGGCTTTGGGGTCGTCACGGTCGCAGTTCACCAGCAGGATGGCCCCGTGCCCATCGGGACCCCACGTCCACGTCGCCTGGGAGGGGGGTGGGAGTAAAACGGGGCTGGGGGCCACTGGCCATCACCCCCCCCCCCATCCCACGGTGGTCCCGGGGGGCTCCCACCCCCCCCTTTATACCTTATCCAGCAGCGTCTTGCTCACCACCCCGCTGCGGCTGGTGTCGGCGTCCAGCGAGACGTCTGCGGGGAGAGGGATGCTGGGCGGGGGGAGCATCCTCGCCGGCGCCACGGTTTGGGGGTGTCCCCCCCCCACTTACCCACACAGGTGAGGTACAGCATGGCTCTGCCCACAGGCACCCCGCCGGCCTCCCCGAAATAAGAAATCCTGACCTGCAACAAGGAGCGGGTGCTCGGCACCGTGCAAAGAAGGGCCGGATCCTGCTGGCGCACCAGCACCCACCTTTTCATCGCCCACGTCCTTGCTGAGAGCATCCATGGCCAGCAGCACCTCGGCACCGGCGGCCAGGGGCCAGCGGGACACGCTGGAGGGCAACTTGACGCTTTGCGTCTCGTGCACCACGTAGAGCTTCACACCCGGCGTCCCCTGCACGTGGAAGGCGACGGCATCTTTGGGTGCAGATCTGGCGGGGGGGGAAGCCCGGTGAGAGCCCCAGGTGGGGGGCATTGCTGGAATAATATAGTGTGCAGCCATCTGCAGGTGATGTAAACCCTGCCACATGCAATAAACCCTGCCACATGCAATAAACCCTGCAATATGCAATTGCAACAAGTCGTGCAAAATGCAATGAATCCTGCAAAATACAATTGCAACAAGTCCTGCAAAATGCAACACGTCCAGCAATACGCAATTGCAATAAATCCTGCAACACGCGACGAATCCTGCAAAAGGCAATTGCGACAAGTCCTTCGATACGCAATAAATCCTGCAAAACGTGATTACAACAAATCCTGTAAAAGGCAATTGCAACAAATCCTGCAAAAGGCGATTACAACAAATCCTGCCAGAGGCAACAAATGCTGCAAAAGGCAACGGCAACAAACCGTTGCCGTTGTAATTAAAATATTAATTACAACAAAGCCTGCAATATGCACCAATTTTTGCAATATTCAATTGCATCAAATGAGGCAAAAAGCAACAAGTCCTGCAACATGAAATTGCAACAAACCCCGCAATATTAATGGCAATAAACCCTGTGACATGCACCAGATTTTGCAATACTCAATTGCAACAAACTCTGCAAAATGCAACAAGTCCTACAATATGCAATTGCAACAAATCCTGCAAAAAAAACCCCCTGCAAACCACAATTAATCCTGCAAAATGCAATTGCAACAAATCCTGCGATATTCCATCGCAGCAAAACTCCGGAGCTGTTTGGGAGGGGTATTTTGGCATGGGGCTGCCCAAATATTTGCATTTCACCCCGCGGCAGCGCCTGCGGCAAGCTCTGACCGGGTGCATCCCGTTAAGAGCAAAGCAAAGCTGCGATGATCGATCGGGCAGGCTGCAGCTCGCATCGCTCCGCCCCGGTGCAAGAGGCCACGGGCGATGGGCCAAGGAGCACAAATCCTGACCCGTGAGGAGGGAAGCATGGATCCGTCCCCAGGGTGGAAGGGAAAAACCCACCCTGGGGCCAGCGGGAGAGGACGGGATGACGGGATGGCGTATGGCTTTGAATGCATTAAATAAAATTAAAAAACAAAAAAAAACAACTAAGCTGCTGCTTGAGCTGGGCTTTAAGGAAGCAAAAAGCAAAACCTGCTGCTGTGAACTTGGGCTGGGGCCAACGAGGCAGCTAAAACACCCAGTGCTGGGAGGTGACGCCCCGGCCAGCAGCGCCGCGGTGGTTTCACTCTCTGCATTCCCCCGAAACAGGGAAATATTTCCATTTTGCTGGAGAACACAGCAGCCCCCGGCCAGGATGTTGAACCTCAGCCCGGGGCATCGCTTAAAGCTCCCGGGGGGGCTTTTTGCACCCAAAATCCTGCAAAATCCCCCTTGGAGGGGTCACCGCCCGGCCGCTGCATCGCCGTTTGGAGCATCCCCTTCCTCCCGGGGCTCCGCATCCCCTGGAAAAACCACCCCAAGCAGCAGCATCGCCCCCCATCCCACCCCGAGCTATTTTTATCGGTTTGATTAATGGGATAAAAGCAAAAAAACAAAGCAGATTTTATTTTTTCCCCCAGCGTCGTGGCCGCTTACCCGCAGACATCCAGGGAGAGCTCGGTGCCCAGCACRCAGACGGTGCTGGTGGGACGCTGGGTGGAGAGCTGGACGCGGCGCTGTTGGGCCATGCCGGCAGGCCCCTGGGGCACCCTTGGGTGCTGCGAGGGGTGGCACGAGGGGATTTATAAAGCCTGGCTGCTGGGAGGGGATTAACCAAAGCCCAGCTTAATCCCACCTCTGGGCTCTCAGCCTCCGGGCTGGGTGTGCACGGTGCCCAGCCGTGCTTCCCGGCGATGAAGCATGAATCAGCGGCGGGGGGAAAAGCACCCCAAGACACCCACGAGGGTTTTTTTTTTCTTTTTAAGAAGCTCGGGGGTGGTTTTTTTTTTCTCCTCTTAGCACAAAGAGASGCTGATGTGACCGGCCACGCTTAAACCCACGCCATAAAATATTCAGCGTGACACCGGAGCCAAGCTGGGGACGTGCCAGTGCCGGGCTCGGAGGGTTTTATTTCTCCTCCCAAAGGGTTTTATTTGCCCAGCTGGAAAAATTGGCTTTAATTCTTATTTTGAGGGACGGGGGGTGAAGGTGCAAGCTGGGTGCTTGCCCCATCCCCTGGGTGCTGCATGGGTCGGGGGGTCACCTGCGGTGGGGACAGCAAACCCCGCCACGGCTTTAATCGTCTTTGTTTTAATTAAATCCGCGTCTCGGCGTGGGAGAGCCCTTTGCCGATGCAGCTGTCCCCCCACCAACTCCCTGCAGGGTCATGCGCTGCTGGAATTTAATATCRCTCCTTGGGGCTGCGGAAACTCAGCAGAGCCATAACCGCAGGGAAAGGGGGGTTTCTGGGGTTGGAAATCATCTTTTTGGTAAAAGAAAAAAGGGGTGCCAAGCAGGATGCATGACCCTTTTTGGGGGCATCCCCACCCTGATTCTCCAGCACCGCTTGCAAACACAGCGTCGCAGCAGTTTGTACTGRAGGCGTAGCTATGCTTTTATGCCTCAAAAAGTATTGCTAGAAAAGCAAGTTGCCCAAAAAAAAGTGGTTTTAGCCCCATAATAGCTCCCGGGTTTGCACAGGGCTAAGCGATGCCTGGGGCAGGGGACTGGTTTTGGTTCCTGCTGGGCGAGGGCAGCACAGGCAGGAGACGGGCAGGGGTGCCAGGTCGGTACGGGGAGATGCCACGCTTCGTTTGTGATGAAAAGAGGGAGAGAAAGGGCAGCCAGGGCAGCTGCAAAGGGAAAAGGAAATTTTTTTGTTGGGGAAGGTGTAAAGTGATTTGCATGAGGACAGGGCTCTACCTCCACACCGTGCCAGGGCGAAGAGCCGGTCTCCCCAGCGGGAGGTGGTTTTTTCGCTGATAATAGGGAATTTGGGGGGGGGATTATTAGCTACAAACCTGGGATAAGGGACTATAAAGACCCTTTAGCAGTGGGATGGGGCCTCAAACCCCCAAAGCAGCCTCCTTGCCTGCTGACTTGCATGCACCACGCTCCCGAAGACGCTCCATGTCTATCCTCCACCCACCCATTCGTCCCCATCCCATAAAACCACCATTCCCATAACAAACCCACGTGCTTAAAAAAAAAGGTGTCAAACAACATTTTCAACCCAACAGCCGAGGAAAAAACGACGGGGGACGGGGAAGAGCTGCGCCCTCAGTATTAATGCAGCTTTATTGGCAAAACCCTTTATTTTGATGCATCTTCTGATGCACCAAATGCACCTTCATCCTCCGGTTGCATGACCCGAGCTCATCCCCGGGTGCTTCAAGGCACCATGTGCCACCATTTGAAGGCGAAGGGCTTACGACGGACGTTGGTGCCGCAGTGGACCTCTCCGGAGAGGACGTGGTAGGAGAAGTAGTCATCGATGAAGGTGCAGGTGAGGCCCAGGGGCTCCAGCAGCCCCCGCACCCGCTCCTCCAGGCAGCACTGCCCACCCACCAGTGGTCCAAAGGGCTTGGGGATGCCCAGGTGCCTGCCCAGCACCAGCATGTTCACCTGCAGCCGGACCAAAAATCAGTGTTTTCCACCCAAAAGGTGTGTTTGCCTCAGGTGTGGATGGAAAAAGAGGGAGGGGAGGGGAGGAGGTGCTGGAGGTCTCACCATGTCCGGGAAGAGGGCATCCGCATAGGAGCCTGACAGGACGAAGAGCTGGGGGATGTCAATGATGTCCTGCTCGCTCAGGCCCAGCTCCTGCTTCAGGAGGTCGCGGTTCCAGTCGATGCAGCGCTGCAGAGAGGGGGGACCTGGAATTGCCACCCCAGGCCATCCCGGCCCCCCACATCCCATGCACGGACCCCTGTGTGCCGCGTTRCATCCTGCCCAGATCCTCACCCGCTCCATTGCATCCCATCCCATCACTCTGAGCAACCTCCTGAACCCATCCCCAGCCCAAGCAACCTCTTTCCTTCAGTTTTGACACCTCTGCAGTCATCTCCCAGCGGGACAATGGGCTGGGGTGACCCGGCACCCAAGGGTGCCTGGCTCCTTCATGGCTGCTCTTCTTGCCYGCCTGCTTTCACGCTGCACGGTGCAACTCATGCCACAATTTCTTGCTCTTCCCCCCAGGATCTCTAAAAATGCTCCCCGTGCCCAGAAATCACCCAGCAGCGATGTGCAAGCGAGGAGAGTGAATCCACCCAAATCCATGGGTGCAAAAACCCACCTGCACGTGCCTGTTGTCATTCCTCAGCGACTCATCCGCCAGGATCTCATCGATGCTTCTCCTCTCAGTGCCCTTCAGCCCTGCGTGGGGACCGGAGCAGAGCGGTAAGGGACACCAGCAAGGGATGCCGGTGGTCCCCACCATGCCGCAGGAATGCCCTTGCCCGCTCCCTTACCGACGAGCTGTGTGGCTTCACCATGGCCCTGCCTCTGCTTCTCCTTGAAGAGCTTGTAGCAGGCATTGGGGCTGGCCAAGAGGAGCCGGAAACCCTGCGGGAGAGAGCCCAGGGGTTCACGCTTTGCTGGTGGTGGGATATCTGCCGAGAGACACTGACTCCAAACCCAGCCCCAGGTGTCTCAGGCTTCATGGGATGCCACCATTGCAGAGTGCACGGGATGCCACCCAGGGACTCACCGTTTTCCAGGAAGCCACCCCAAAAGAAGGTGCATCACCCAGCCCTCACGGGGAGGACGAGCAATTGCAAAAAGGGCTTTGTTTTGCATTTGCAGAAGACACCCCGTGCAGGAGCAGAGATGGCTCCAGGGACCAGTACCTTCCTATCGTAAGCGGGGACGAAGGTGAGGAATTCATCCACGTGGCCCACGCTCAGCCACTCCGAGTAAATCTCCACCGGTGCCTGCACTTTCTGGGCGTAAAGAAAATCCCTGACTGCCTTGGACATCCGCCGGCCGGAGGCCCTGGGGAGCAGAGGCAGGAGGAGAAAGCGGGCGGCCATCACACCCCTCCGCAAGGTTTACCCCCATCCTTCCCCCGAACATCATGCCAAGGGGAGAAGACACATCTGTACATCCCATTTTAATGGGAAACACCAGGAAGAGGCTGGAAATAGTCTGAGCAATATATATCTATATGATATATATTAATATATACAAATATATAATATATTAATAGATCTGCATGATCTATTAATATATAGTATATTAATATATACAAAATATTATATATTACTATACCTATATTGTATATTAATATATTACTCTGTCTATATTATATATTAATATATCTATATGGTATATATTTTTATATATCTAGGCCATATATATCTATAGGCATCTGTGCATTACATCCCCCATTCTGTTCAGGCACCTTTGGATTTAATTTCCCCCATCCCCGCGAATCTTAAATCGCTCCTTATGCAGCGCTTTGCGTGGGGGTGAAGTTTTCTTAGACAGACAGCAGCAGGCTGGGAAAACATTAATTAAACTTCTTGTAATAAGGGATAATTACGGTCCCGGCGAGGCTGGGAAAATGCCATTTACCCACTGCTGTAACCGAAGCAAGCCCCCCCAAGCTGGGGTCGGAGCATCCCGTTTGTTACCCCGGATCAAACCCCATCTGGATTCGTCCCCGTTGTTATTTTTCCAGGAAAATAACCTCCTTTGTGGAGGATTTTGCAGGGCACCGTTGTTCCCGCGGGGCTGCCTAGCACTGCCTGCCCAGAGCAAAACAATTTCCAGTTATTCAGGATTTTACCCTTTCCTGGATTCCTCTGCTTTTCCTTTTAATAGGGCGAAAAAAAAATAAGCCCGGATGCTTACAGCGCTGTAGGATCGGAGCAAAAGCACCGGTGGTTCAGGAGGGAGTAAAAATCGGAGCGGTGGCAGGATTTTGTAAGGGATGAAGGAATAACGATGAGGTTTGCACGTTAAATCTGGGCTTTGATGGGAACCGGCCCCAAATTTCCACTTCAAAGAGTGCAACCCTTTCTCATGCAAGGGTTTTCAGAGCTTCCCCTCTCATGCAAGGGTTTTCAGAGCTTCCCCGAGTCCCGGAGGGAGGGTTTGAGCCCCCCTGCATCTCACCAAGGCAGGGGGCTGCCGATCAGGATCCGGCCCAGGGGATACTCCTTCCCTCGCACTGTCACCGGTGGGCTGACATCCAGGTTGCCGAAGGAGTCAAGGCTGGAGACGTCTTTCCCAGGGGACTCGCGGGTCACGTAGCCGAAATCAGGGCCCTGGGGAACAGGGGAGCGATGTCAGGGACCTCCCAGGCGGTGGATTTTGGGGGAAGAAAGAGGGGTTGGCAATGCAACAACGCACCAGGATCTTTTTAAAAGCAAAATCCTTCAAGCCTCTGTTCCTGGGCGAGTCGAAGACGACGGGGAAGGCCTTGTGTGGCGCTTGCACGTAGCCAAACTCCAGCTCATCCTGTTGTGGGAAGAAGAAGAAGGGGAGGAAGGGGAGGAAGGGGAGGAAGGCTCCTGGCAGGGTGATAGCTATCTTGGCGAGGCATGTGGTGAGGGTGGAGCAGGAAATGGGGCAAACCTGGCAGAGTCTGGCTGTTGCCCTTAACCCCAAGGGAGGCAGCTGCCTTGCTCTCCCGGGGGGTGACACCCCACCCAGCACCACGGCGCCTGGCACGGGTCACCCCCGGGGAAGCAACACGCGGCCACAACGGGCATGGAAGCGGAGCAGGGACGGCAGGGCTTGGGCACCCTGCGGGAAGCACATGGCATGTCCAGCTGGCATACACCRTGTCCTCCTGGCAATGCACTGTGGGTCCCTTTTGCAATGGGGCCCCTYTTGCAATGTGCCATGGGGTCTCTCTTACAACGGGGTCCCTTTTTGCAACAGGGTACCTCTTGAAATGCCCTCATTAGATCCCTCTTGCAGTGGGATCCCTCTTGCGATGTCCCATGGGGTCCCTCTTACAATGGGGTCCCTCTTGCAATGCCCCCACTGGGTCCCTGGACAACATCCCTGTCTGTGCTGGTTGCCACCACCAGCAGCATTTCCCCGTGCTTTAGTTCACGGTTGCCTGGTTCACCTCTTACAACCTAGGCGYTTCCCTGAGCAATGCAGCTGATCCCTCTCAGGGGTGCCAGCAACGGAGGTGACATCCTACGTGCCCCAGGAGCCTGTAAGGGACCAGGAGAGCTGCATATTACAAGCATCGATTGATGACCTGGATCCAGCGGTCACTGCGGGTTTCCACCTCCGAGCAGATGGTCAGCTTGCAGTTGGCTTTCTTCAGCAGGACCCGCAGCCCTTCCAGAAAGACTTCGTTGGAGTCTGAGCTCCCCTGGATGCTGGAGGGAGAGGAAGGAGCAAACGCTGCAAGGGGGATCACGAGAAGCCCCCCCAACCCCGACCATGCAGCCCATTCCTCATTCCTAAATGCACTGGCTAATAGTCCTGCATGAGGTTAGCTCCTGGAGAGGGTCCTCCTTTGGGTTGCAATGAGTGCAGCAGTGCCAGCGGGCTCCCTACCCAAATATTAGGCTCAGTATAGCATGCATAAAGCCTGGCTTACCCTATAGCTGCTACGCAGCAAGGAAGGGTCGAAAGAGCCTCCTTGGAGAGTCCCCCAAGGTAGCAGAGCAATGGGGTGACTTCCCTCCTACCTGCAGACAAAAACCTCCATAGGCTGCTGGGTGTTGGGCGTCATTATCCAGGGAGCCATGCGGAAAACCACCGTGTCCGTGAAAATCGGGGTGCCCGGCGAATTCTGCGAGGGGCAAAAATGCCAGGGAGCGGTGGCTGAAAACCCCACTGTTGGGGGAATTTGCAGGGGATGGGACAAACCCCACGTACCTTATGGGGGACCTCCAGCAAGCTGGCGCTGAAGGAAACCAACCCAGAGAAGCCCACGTCGGGGAAAGCCAACCCTTCAACGTAGAAGGTGTTTTCTCCACCACCGACATGGTCCAGCACATAGGAAAGCTTGTCCGGCCCCAACACGGGTTTGTAGTGGGGATGTGAGTCACTCCCTGGAGAAACACCTAAGTACCCAATCCAAGACAGGGTGACCAACCTGTCCACTGGGCTGGAAGGAGGCACTAGCAAGGAGGTGGCTGATGCCAGCGTGGTTTGCAGATGAGCGGGTGTGCCTCCTCTTCTCTGGGGAATACACTTGATCTTCCTCGTACAAAGAGGACTCTATACCCTCAGGTCCAACCCTTTCAAGGTGCGTGGCTCGAGTTAAGCATCTAATGATACACTTGGGTTCCCTGACCTGATTTTCAGCGGGGAGCTGCTGGGGATCCAGCTGCCAGGGCATTCAAAGGCAAAATGCGCTGCCCGACAAGATGGGCTGCTTTGGTGGTTGGGTCATCACCCGTGCTGAAAATGTGCCGGAAGCCACGTGGGGGTTATCCGCCCCGTGGGAATGTCAAAGTTTCAGCAACCCCACTGAGAAAAGCCTTTTTTTATCCTTTTTCCCTTGATTTTTTCCATATAACCCCATCTTCTACAACAGCAGAAGAGCTTTGGGGATAAATGAGTGTTTCCAGTAATCAGAGGTGCCCAGCCCTTAGCCATGGTGAACAAAAAAATTAGGGTTCACCCACCTCGGGGTCATGCACGGATATCTGGGAAGCAAGAAATACTCACGGATAGCATGGAAAACCCGCACTTTATCTGCGTCCGACTCGGGGACGTGCAGGATCACCTGGTACTCAGCAAAGATAGCGCTGGGACCTTGAGTCCGCAGCACCATGACAGACATGTCCTGAAGGTCTACAGGGGGCGGGAAGATGGAGAGAGGGGACATGGAGATAGGAGATGGAGGTGTTGCAAGTGGGAAACACCCCGGTGAGACCTTTTGGGTCCCCTCACGCTGTGAATGACACCCTACCTGCAGTGGTCCGTATGTCCACCTGACCGCTGTCCATCCCCGTCGCCCCAGGGCTGTCCCGGTCGCAGTTGACCAGCAGCACAGCACCTTGCCCATCTGGACCCCACGTCCACTTGGCCTGGAGGAGAAGCACCCAAAGGGGATGGGAGCAAGATTTCCCCCACCCCAGCCTCCTCCCGGACTGGGGAAAACCCCATGGCCACGACCACGCTCGGAGGACATCCCACAACATGCATTCAAGGCTGGTGGGGAGTCAGCAGCRATGCTTTCAAGCCAATAAATTTCCTAACCTCAGCTTCTAGCAGGGCCAGCAAAGACTATTCCAAACAGATCTTATCTTCTAACAAGCCAGAGAGTATCTGCCAGGCCTCATCTGGACAACACTACGCCGTTTCTAGAAATGCATCTCATCTTGATGTACAATTTGCACTGCCGATTGGGCTGCAGCTAATTACCCGGGTGTAAGTGCTTGGGCATATGCAGATTTGTTGCCAACGGGGTAAATCTCTTGCTGTTTGCTAAATTTGCAGCTGACTCATTTAGTGGCATGTTTCAAGTCCAAAAAGGAAAAAAAAAAAGGAAAAAAAAAAAAAGCAGAGTGTTTTCTCCTACATGATCCCCAGGGTTGGACCGGAGAGGTAGCAATAAGAAAATAAAGAATAAGAATATAAGAATAAGAAAAGAAAGTCTTTTCCTCCTCAGTTAGTAGGTTGAGAATTTGCCAGGTTATTTGCCCTAACTCAGACACCAGCGACACCACCCAAGTCCCTCTCGCTCCTGGAGATTTTTGGGTGGGAGATTGCAAACGGGTACACCCTGCATTGACCCTCTGTACGTTGCCTACAGCAAAGCTTCTCATTACCTTGTCCTTCCCTTTGCTCTTCACTCTGCCATTACGGCTCAAGTCCACATCCAGGGATACTTCTGAAATATCAAGAGAGAAGGAAGCCACTGGCTTGGGAACGAACTCTTGGTGGCATTTTGGGCTCATCCTTGGCACTAGCCATGAGTCATCCAACACCAACCCCACCTTCACGCCCCAAAGCTGCTCCAGACCCAACGTCTCCAACAAAATGCTGATAGAAAAGCCAAYGCAATGGCTTTTTCATGGCTTTCCCCCTTCAGTCTCCAGCTATCTTCTCCCGTCTTGGTTCCCCCAGCAGGGACGTATACTTCATGGCATATTTTGTGTTTTCACCAATTTCGTTTTGACTGTAGCGTTTTTCATGAAGCTGAAACACGGTGGAGGCATGAAAGTGTTTTCACCATGGGCGAGTGGACACCTAAATAATTACTAGGCTTGATGCAATGTCTGAGAAGGACTTTCCCTCACAGAGCTCTTCTTGGCCCAAATCTCTGCCTCTGCTGCAATAAAGTGGAGGTTTACCAGCAACCTCATCTAAACCCTACCTAAATATATATTAAGCTTATCTTATTACAGAAACTCCTCCGAATCAGATATACGGCATGTGGAAAACATAGGCACTGAAGCAGAGATTGTCCTTCTCCTTGATGCAGAGAGGAGGACATGGAGAAGCTGGAAATGAAGCTCTAAATCTAAGCAAGTGAAGAGCTTTTGTAAGGCAAAAGCCCGGTGGACAGCGGTGGCCCCAGGTGGCTCCAGCAGAGCCCATCAGTCACGGGTCGTGGGAAACCATCAGCCTCTTCAGGTGCAACTTTGGGAGGCATACGCATGACTTCAGGACACAGGTCTGACTGTCATGTGAACATTTTAGAAAATCCCAAATTTAGGGTAATTAGTCCATCCAAGTGGAAGGTTCTGCATCCAGACTGGTTGTCTAGACTCCCTTTGTAGTCAGCAGAGGAAAATAGGCATTTCAAGGGAATGATTCATCTCATCCTAAACTTCTAAAATAGGTCAGACAACTATACTTTGGTGCCTATTCCTCTCCACTAGCTGCAACGGAGGTCAAGGAGGGGGACGCCAGCCAAAGTTGGGTGAGATGGTCTCCTTTGAATCCTCTTCCGCCAAAGCAATGGTCTTGGCAAGCGGAGGAGGATGCTCGGTGTGYGTTGGGTGGGGACACGGCCCAGCCTGTGTCTTTTTTGCACCATATAAGGCAGCATAATAACATTTTAATTATTTCCCTCTTGCTTGTCAGCATCAGTCAACACCCAAACCTTCATTGCACATTGCAGATGGGCAGCCCGCGCCCCCCACTTAACTCCCGTCTCATGAACCCAACTAGATCCTGGCATCAGAAAGGGTTGGCCGGGTTTGAACAAGTGTTGCTGTAATACCTACCTACGCAGGTGAGATACAACCAAGCCACCGAAAGCTCATTGCCTTCCCTTCCGTAGTATGAAATCTTAACCTGCAAAGACATCACCAGATCATGACCCAAGTCCCGTGTCCTGTCATGCTGAGTAGGTCTTTCCACTCATTGGGTTGACCAACCAACGCTATACAACAAGCTCTTGGAGGGTTCATCCAAGCCATTCTCCATTAATCATAGTTCAGCCGAACAATTTTTGCCTGCTTCAGCACAAACACAGGCATGGAAAAAGCCAAGGTTGGAGTATTTTTGCTGCCTGGCATGGAGTTTCTGACACCAGCTTTCGCAAACACCGCTATCTCAGATTTAGGGCACAAAATGCAATCTCCTTCTCCTTCTTAGTTTCATTTTTCATACGTGATAATTACACAATTCTTTTTGCGTTTTTTCCATGGAAATGAGGCCCATATCAGCACTACCTAGAAATGCTCAAGCCTGCCCATAATCCTCCCTTCTTTCCTGGAAATTTTGACTTATTTTTCCAGTTTCGGTGCGTAAAAACAACTAACCTTATTGTCATTGACGGTCCTGCTGACAACATCAATGGTCACTATAACCTCTATATCAGGATCCAGGGGCCATGTGGAATTAATCATGGGTTTTGTCATGGGGCTGTGGATGATGTGGACCATAACCGCGGAGGTGGCATGGACATCAAATGACGTGGCACCTTTGGGGGTAGATCTGAAACAGAAAGCAGCTTTGGGTTATAGACCAAGTTGTCCCTCCTGTTCTCCTCTGTGGAGCCAAATACTTGAACCTGGAATTAAAATCCAGCCTTAACTGGGTGGAAAGGACTCAGAAACCATCTTTGGGTGATGAAATGCGTCGTCAGAATTTTATATGTGTTATCTCTGTGGCGGTGTTGAGCAAGCAGAGCTCCCACTGGAGCTTCGGCACGTCCATCGTGGTTAAGCCTAGATTGCAAATAGCTGAAATTTGGGCATCCAACCTCCCTCCACAACAAGAAAACCCCCAAAATTTCAGCATCCCACAACAAAACCCTGACAAAGAGCCAGGACAATTTTTGATGTCAACCATGTGGGGAGATGGTTATCACAGGACCATACCCTGACCCAAGAGATGCCCAAGCTGGAGTGGAGCCTGAATCCGAGCGTGGAGAACTTGCACCCCACCTGCATGACATCCCTCACCTTTGAAGTGCTGCCTACCTGCTCATTACAGCCCCAGCACCTCCATCCCAGGAGAACAAGTGCTCCGACCTGTCTGCTGTTGGGAGCCAATCTCCCCRGCCACACACAAAAAGGGACAGGGTGGTAAATTTTAACAGCAAGAACAAAAAAAAAAACCCACAGAGATTTATTCCCAGTGTTGCTCTTGGCATGGCATCCCTGGTGCCTGCAGCAGCTTGTAAGGGGAGATTAAAGCATCATCTCACTTGTCACCCCTCGTATTTAACATCGTGCAACATCGTGAATCCACCTGCACGCTGTTGCACGCCGTGACTTCTCAAATTTGGGTCTATTTGCCCTGATTTTACAGCCCTCACACCTCAGCATTGCCACCAGATTCTCACTGAGCTCTATTTTCTGCTCGAAAACAGCCCAAACCACAGTCAAATCTTGATGCATCCATCACCAAGTTCCCCCCAGCCAGTGCTCTCCAGGAATAACATGATCCCATTTTTTTAGTTGAAAGGGCATCCACCATCTGCTTTTTTGGACTAAAGCTCAAATTTGCTACCGAGGAGCCAAATCAGCCCATTTTGGGGCTCAGGCTCTATGTTTAAATGGGACTGAGCTTGCTTTGAGTCCAAATCCAGGAAAAAAAGAATTGCAAATAACAGATTTTATATATTCCCAACTGGCTGAGAGGAAAAATAATATTTTTTTAGGGCAGCTAAAGCTCAATCCAAAGCCCTTCGGGGGGACAATGGCATGTCCTGGCCCGGCTCCAACACACAACCCCAATAATTGCCCCGGATGCAATGCCGACTAGCTTGTCCTGTAGTGTCTATTATTATAAACGTGATTTATTAAATTATGACAATGTAACAGCAGGGTAAATACAGCCTCGTATCTGGCCAATAAAGCAACCCCCATATTTAATGCTGGAAAAGTCTCTTTTTGTGAAATCACCCATGCAAACCGGCTGGTGGATTTTTTCTGCCTGAGCCACACATTTTATTCTTTCCCCCATTTTAGCTCCAGCCCAGTTGCTTGTCTTGAATTGCTCTTGCCTAATGTTTTCACAGCCAGAAATAGATCCCGCTCAGCCGGGGTGTGCATGGGCTTTGCCTGCAAATCGTCATGGCTCGTCTACGCTTTGACGCCTCGCGTTTGCCAGAGCCRACGTCCCTCCTTTGGGCACAGCTCCCTGTGGGAGCCAGCAGGACATGTCCCCATGCACCAAAAAAGCTTGCCAAATCCTTGGATGAACTCATGATGTGGGCTCAATATGAGCTCTGATTTTCCCCCTAGCACCCATTTCTCCTCCAAATGAAGAGCAAAACCACCGTTGGGCTCCCCCAAAACCCATCAGCCCTATGGAATACGATGGGGATACCCCGATCCCAAGCCTTACCGGCGTGTATCGAGGAAGACCTCGGTACCCAACACGCAGACGCCGTAGCTGGCGTGGCTGGTGGACATCTGCACGACGTGACGTTGGGGCATTATGTGCCGGGGACGGCGGCCGCATGTGAAGGAAGCTGCTGTCTGGCTTTGTAGGTAAACCAGCACGACTGGATTAAAAGGCAGAGGAATTTAACTCCTCCTTCCCTCGATGACGGGGTTTAGCCAGGGGACCCTGCCGTCTCCACCTCCACCACCCAGCAAGCTGCCGCCCCGCTCGGGAAGATGGAGGTGATAAGGCAGCCCCCGGGGGGGACGGGCGGCTCCGGGGAGGGGACACGGGGCAGAGGGGCAGGACAGGGTGGGTGACACCCAGCCCTGCCCCAGGATGCTCAGCAGCAAGCTCTTTCAGGGCTTATTCTCAACTTTTTATTCCCTTATAGCTCCATATAAGGACTCCAAAGCTTAATGCATTAAACATTTCAACTCCTCCTGTTGTGCAACGTGGTTGTTTAGGGTTATTACAATACACAGTATCATTAAAATAAAGCATTTTCTTTAAAACGACCCAAATTTTCCATCTAGCCTCTCCGCAGGTGACTCATGGCCTCGGCTACCCCATTAGGGCAATGCCCGAATAAAGCCTAACAAAAGGAAATGTTTGTTCAGGTCGGTCCTTCCCATCATAACAGCTCCCAAGGAGCGCGACGGGCAGAAACGGGTGCAGGGAAAACTGGTTATTTGGCAGGCAGGGAAGGGGAAAAAAACCAAACAACAACGAAACAACAAGAGGCTTTCAGTGGAAATTAAAAGTTCTCAGTGTTTCGCTTGGACCTTGTGTTTTGGGGGAATTGTTTTTCTGGCATGCAAAGCTCCCACGGGAAACATTCCCATCACTGGAAGATGCCGTCTACCAGAGATAGCCATCTCTCTCCAGGCCATCCCAGGAGGCTTCGCGTGCCTGCAAAGAGGGAAACCAGGTGAGATTAATCCCGCTGAAGCTGGGCAGGAGGTCTCCACCACACTTGGGGATGGAGGCAGCAGCTAAGATGGAGGAAAAAGGCAGCACGGGGACAGAGAGCACACCGACAGCCCCATTGCTGCAAGGTTCTTCCTCGTAGCAAGGGGAGCACGGGGTCATGTGGTCACATTAGCGATGCAATGGGCAGGAGAGGGCTGGAGCCAGGAGAAACCCAGTTTTGTGAGCAGCAGGACCCCTTGCAAGCTGAAAAGGTCAAAGCAAGCTTGGCAGTGCTAGAAGGACAGGTCCCCACCACTGCACCGAGCTGCACATCCTCAGCCAGAGGAGCAGCGACCTGCACGCACCTTCCCCTGCAAGATCAAACCAGCTGCTTTAAACATCTCCCAGCCAGTCTACATTAAAGGGCTCCTTCCGACTTTAATTGCAGCAGAGAAAAAAACAACAGCACCGTGTCTCATACACGAGCACAGCTTTAATAAGATTGTGGGAGCCTGCCGGGGCTGCCAGGATGCTCGAGTGGGGAACGCTAGCAGCATTTCCAGGCTCTCCAGGACCTCACCTTGCTTGAGATTTTAGATAAAATCCCATTTCCCGAAACCCAGCATGAGCCAAACTCCTGATGTTCATAGACTTGTGAATTTTGTTGGTTGTCAAGCCCTCCCGGGGGAGCACAAGCCTCCACACCCCCCTAAAACCCTTCGAGCTGGGGCGAAGCAGAGCTGGCACGGGGGGCAAGGAGCTCATTGCATCCTCCGAGGAAGAGTCTGGCCACGACAGCATCTCTACTGAAGAGAGCTGCAAGTTGGATTTCCCACTCGCGGCTGCTGGTTGCACTGGTTTGGACTGGGCACGGTGCTGAGCTCGCCGCCTGCTGTGATTTTAGCATCACATCCTGCTTGGCTGGTTTGAGCCCTGTGCTGGACAGGGAACATACCTTAATCCCCACGAGGTCAGGCTGGTACAGTCTGTAATCTGGAGGGAGGTGGAGGATGGTGGTTTCGGGCTCCCAGCAAGCGTGAGAGCTTCAGCAGAAGGTTTGAGAGCACATGCTTCTCAAAACCCACCCAGGATCACACCTATCCAGAAAGGATGGAGACACGGTGCCGAAACCTCATCTTCATTTTGGGTTTGAGTTTTTTTTTTCGCAAGTTTAGTCATAGCACATTTTGAGCTGTGGCGGTCACCGTGGATGCTCGCTCAAGCCCAAAATGCCTCGTCTTCATTGGGTGGTACCTACACTCACCTCTTCTTCCTCCTCCACCTGCTATTAGCACCAACATGCCCGTGCGCAGGGAGAATGACAATTTTAAGTCATCTGGCCCATTCACAGCTGAGTGTTTCTTCCTAACACCACCTTGTCCCGAGAAGTTGCTATTAAGATCCCTGGTACACGATGGATGGGATCCTGCCTCTTCATCAGATTGAGTGAGCTTGGTCAGCCTTGTTTTTTGGGGCTCACTTCAACTTTTTCCCAATTTCAGCCTGTTTCTAGCCATGATGGAGCAAGACCCGACCACCCAGTGCTCCCCCATGAACCCCACTAATAGCCCAGACTCCCTCGGGGCGTTTCTTCTTACCCATCCTGCACCGCCACTTTGTCAAGGAAAGTTTGATAATCTCCCTAAGACGATAATTACACCTTATTTATTACTCTGCATGTGTAATTGCAGGCAGGAACTTTTAAGAGCCATGTCAGCCTAATTACTTGCAATAGCACAAGGCATCGAACCAGTTATCAAGTCCCGCTCAGGTTTGCATGACAGTTTATTTTCTTTAGGTGCATAGCTGTAACAGCACAGCAGGAGCATCCCAGGCGGGCACCCAGGGACTTGCCTTCCCCATCCCGCTTGGAAGCCAGGGAAGAAGAGCAGAAGGCTGGTTTGGACTAGTAAAAAATGCTTTTAAAGCCAGTAAAACCCATGAGTCCCCATCCTTGTAAAACATCCATGGCCAGGACTCATCAGAGCTGGCTTTGCAACCTCCTTCTCCTGGGTGAGAAAGCACCAAAAATCCCCCTGCATCCTTTCTTCTCCCCAAAATAATGGCGTCTGCCTCCTGGGAGACTTCATACCTGGTAATCCAAGAGCAAAGCACCCCATAAAACCGCTTTTTCCCCCGGGGCTGGAGCCATGCACGCACCCCGTGCCCGCCCTGCCCAGACTCTCCCCCAGCTTTGCATTAAATTTGCTGCCCTATAAATATCTCCCTCGCTGGGGCGTGCTGGATGCCTCCCCCAGGGAGAGCAATAAAGCCACGGGTGGGCTCAGCTTCACCCAAGCTCCTTCATCCTTGCTGGTGGGTTGGTTTCGCCTCCTCGAAGCTGCCTGCCTCTTCCAAAATAAAGCCAGCGCGGGCAGGAACGGGCAGGAATGGGCAGCGCCTCATGGCTCAGTTGGGTCGGGCACCTGTTTGCACCTCCTAAATGCGAAAGGTCAGCTTGAAAGGACTCCGTGGGGGGAACATTTCCCTCCTACTCTTTGCAATAAGGCACGTGCCTGCAGGAAGGGAGCCGCAAAACCCCTCACCAAGCACCCACGGGGCTTAAAACCCCCTTGCACCCACCAGCTCGGTCCTCCTCAGGGAGGCGATGCTGGGTGACATGCATGTGAAAACCCTCAGGAATCAGCTCGCCAGGGTTGTTTGCAAGCTCTAATGCTGGGATCTGTTCCCAGGTCCTCGAAATTAGGGCAGGCAGAGATCCATCAGCAGCAGGGAAGTTTACGCAGAGCAGCTCCTAATCTGGCAGATCTGATTTTTAAAAAAAAAAAACCAAGAGAACTCCTCTGACCAGATTGACTATAGCCACAAAACCACAAGCCTCCAGACATCTACATGTGTGTATATATATATCTATATATATGTCCTGTGATGGTTTACCATGTCTGATCTCCCACCTGATAGCACAGAGCAGAACCTGCATCACGAATAGCACTTTTGCCTCGTGAAAAATCCCGTTCTTGCAGCATAAACCGAGGTTTATTTAGCAACTCATGGGGGCAGTTGCCCAGGCTTTCGCTGTGATGGGGACAGGCAAGTCCTTGCACTTGTCCCCAGCACCAGACGCAGATAAGGAGAGGATGCCTCAGCCAGTTGCCCCTCCCCTTCCTCCCCAAATGAGACACTGCAACGGGTAGGTGCTTTGCCAAAGCCTCTGCAAGAAGGATTTAGTATTTTCCCCTCTGCCAGCATAGCTGCAGCGGCTCCATGAAGACCTCCAGAGGCTTGCAAAGGCCCCAAGAAGCTTTGAAAGAACTCCTAAGGCTTGCAAAGAACCCAGGAAACTTACAAAGACCCTGCATGGCTTGCAAAGAACGCCAAAGATTCACAAAGCCTCCAGGAAGCTTGCAAAGACCCCAGAAGGCTTGCAAAGACTCCAAGAAGATTTGAGAGACTCCAGAAGGCTTGCAAAGACCCTGCATGGCTTGCAAAGACCAAACCTGGTTTCCAAAAACCCCAGGAAGCTTGCAAAGACCCCATCCTCCTTCCACGCCAATCCCTCAAAGACAGAGACCTGTGCAGTGGCAGGGAAATGGGCTCTGCCAGCCCCTTGGGCAGCCAGGGCCACCCAAAAAACCCCAGGACGACCCAAAAATCCCCAGAGCCACCAGGGTTTCAATCCCATATTTGCTAGCGGGTAACACTTGCTCCTAAGGGTCCACGGCTTTCCTTCTGCCTGGCAAGTGCCAGAGGCTTTTACCCATACTCGCACCATCGCACCAGCTGGACCATAGGGGATATAAATACATTTATATTTATAGAGAGATGTATAAAACAAACCCCGTGACCAGATAGAAACGCTCTGGCTGATTTTAAAAATCACAAGTGACATGGTGACCTTGGGGTCTTTCTGTAAGATGGGAGGGATTTGGGGTTGGGGTTTTTTTTGAAGAAAAGTAGGATTTAAATAGCATGTGTTTTCCTTACGGACAACCAAAATACTAAATCCTCAGGCGCAGGAATTGGCAAGTGAAAATGGTAAAAAAGAAGCTGCTTTTTGCTTGTTTTCTTCCAAACTGATGGGCTTACACCTCTATTTCCCCAGCCCACAGGTCCCAGGAGAGCACAGGGAGGTGAGGCCACCCCACCCCATGCGATACCAGCTGCTGGCTCTGCTTTGGGGTAAAGTGAGGGAAAATAAGTCTCATACAGTGCTGGAGAACAGAGCCCACTTGTGCAAACATGATACAGTTTTGGGTTTTGGTTTTTTTCCTCTTTTTAAGTTATTTGTCTTTCTGGTTCCTCTTTCACCAGTGTTTCTTACTACTGGTGGTTTAAATAGACAGGGGTTAAATAGATAAATCATGATGTTTCTCAGATGGAACATTTTCCAGCTGCCAGAAGGTCAGCTCCTGGGTTGGGGTGTCTAAACTGGGGGTAATTTAACCCAAGGCCCCGGCACGTTTTGCACAGCAGCAGTGCCACTCTGACCACAATGCTCTATGAAAGGCACAGTCTGGGAGCAAAGTGGTTTATATTTTCTCACATTCCTCGGGGAGAACATCTACAGCCTTTAATAAAATCTCCCCATTGCCACAAATCTCATTTTTTGCATGTGCAGAAAAGCAGCAAAACTGCCTTTTTTGTGTGTTCCCAAGTGTTTGCTCAGCAATGCAAAGTCCTCACTCACATTTGCTCAGGTCATGGCAAAAAAAACCAAAACAGGATCTACTTCAGATGGGAAACTGGATTTGAGCTTATTTCCTATGCCCCAGCCACGGAGGGAAGAGAGCACTAAAAAAGAAAAGCCCGAAAGGGATATAAATAGGGAACATGAACCTGAACGTTTCTGCTCCTCACTAATTGCTTGTGGCTTTCAGAATCTGGGGCAGAAGTTTGGTTTTTAAAATGAATATTTAGCTTGATGTTAATAAATAATGCAAATGCCTGCGTGGGCAGCAATTGCTCCTGACGTGCTCCGGTGCAGTGCGGCAAGCAGCAGGTTCACCGTGCAAAACCACCTCCGAAAAAAAAAAAAAAAAAAAAAAAAAAAAAGGAGTGTCCTGCTCTAGCCTAAGGGCTGGGAAATTGTATTTCTTCCTCCCAAGAGCAGCCAGAGCTTTTTCCCTAGAGAGCAAAAAAGAGTGGATACCCCACAGATGCAAACACCAGCCAAAACCCAAAGCGCTGCAAAATCACCTCCCTGTTGGGCTGCTCATCCCCGTTTGGGGTTGGGGAGATGCTGGAGGAACAGGGAGTTGAGGACAGCTGGGGGAGCTCCTTGCATAGGGCTGGGAGCCGGCCGGGCTTCAGGCCAGCTGCCCTCCCTCTCCATCCCTTCCCTTCCCTCCCCTCCGAGATCATTTTCATGGGGCTTTAGAGGGTCCAATCCAACCGCCCCTCCCTTCGGACTGAGGTGGGGGCTGCAAATTTGTCATCCCAAACTTTGCAGGCTCCAAAAGCCAATTGATTTGCTCCAGGGCCAGTCGAGGAGGAGGAGGGAGGCGTGCTGGGGAGGAAGGAGAAGCAGCTGGGTGCTGCCAGGGGGCTCAGTGCCACCCGGAGCGGGTGGGGAAGGGTGCGTGTGCCCATCATYGGGGCTTCCAGGCTGCTGTGAGGGGAGATGCCGGGGGACCGCACGCTCCGGTTGCAGCACGGGAACCGCATCGAGGCCCTGTGCGTGCTGGGCACCTGCATCTCCGCCGATGTCTACAGGTGAGTGCAACGCCCCAACGCTCCCCTTCCTCCCTCCATTTCTGCACTTCCACATTTCTCCTCACCTTTACCCCCCTGTTTCTCCTTCTGCAAATCCCCCCTCCTCATTTTTCCTTCTGCTCCTCCAAAACCCCCAGCCCTCATACCRTGATTTAATGCAATTTGTGGGCAAAATCCTCCCTGGGCTTTGCAAATCTGCACAAGTCCCAGGAAAGCTTCGAGCATCCACATTTGCACGATATGGTATTTACCCTGGGTCTGCGACGGCGATGGGTTTGATCCATTTGCAGTCAACAGATCCGGTGTCATCTCAGAAAGCTGCTGGAGAGCGGAGGGATGAGCAGGAACCATGGGGATGAACTGCAAAGGAAGGGATGCAGCTGGAAGAGGGAAGGAAAACAAGATCTAGTAACCAAACAGCGTTCTGGGAAAGCATGCAAGTCCCCACAACACCAGCCCTGCACCCCTAAAACCAACCTAACACTGCACTGCAAGATAATTATTCCCTCAAAGGAAAAAGTTTAAAAGCTCATTTCACGGTTAATTCTGGTCTTTGCTGCTTTTGCAAATCTCACCCTCGACATTCAAGCCAAGCAGCGCAGCTACAACTCATCTGGCATCTCTCCGGGTCAAATCTCCTCCCAGTGGGATTCCCAAAACCCAGAAACAAGGAAACCAAACCAGTTTTTCCATGCATAATTAAATGTAATTTAACAATTTAAGAAACACCCAGGCAGCAGCAAACAAGCACTCAGATTTCCTCTCCCCCTCCCCAGTGCAGGTTTGGCAGGGCTGCCGGCATCCAGAAACCCAATAAATGATGCTGTAACGGTGATTCGGCGCAAGCTCTCAGGTATCAGGAGCACACATGCTCAAAGGGAGCCTGCACCTCAGGAGCWGTAAGCATCCCAAAAATAACAACCCTGGAAAGACATGGAAATTAGGGACAAGGAGCCAGGATAGTGGAAGGGGATGCACAGAGCAGCTGGAGAAAAGCAAGGGCACAGACTGAGAGCAGTGCAACACCAGCTGCTTCAGGGTTGTATAAAATCACCCTGAAAATTAGAGTTTCCCATGGTAAAGTCTCTCAGCTGGGTTGCCACGCCATTACGATGAGCTGTTAAATACCGGGTTTGCCTCAGCTGGAAAATAAACACAGATTTCTCCATTGAAGTGCAAACCCGAGTTGGGTTCCAGCAGCGCCAAGTGCTTTGGCTGTGATTATTATAGATCATAATCTGCACCAATGGCTACAAAATAGACTCATTTTGCTAAAATAGAGTGTTCTGCCCTAAAAAAAAAAAAGACACTTCAAGCATTCTCAGGCAGCGAGGAAAGGGCAGAAAGGTGTTGGTGGTGAGCGTGGAGACGCCAGCGTGCCCAGTCTTGGCTGTGTTTTGGGTAGTGAAATTAATTGCAGTGAGAACCAGGAATTTTCAGTGCAAACCTCTAAAAATACAGCGTGTTTTTGGCAGGGCGGCCCCAGCTGGGGCAGTCTCCTTCAGCGTGAAGCACACGGAGGGGGTGAGCATGGAGGTGGTGTGCCAGGGCCAAGCAGAGGTCAGGTCAGCCCCCAGCAGTGGGACACGGTGGCCGCTGGATGAGGGGACGGTCCTGAGGTTCAGCATGAGCCGGGCCAGTACCGAGGTCAATGATAACAAGGTAAGAAGTGGGGTGCTGGGGTGTGGGACCTCCATGGAGGGAGAGCATCCTTCCCCAACCAGGGATTTGGGGGTTTGCAGGTAACCATCAGCTTTTACACAGAGGGAGGGCAGCCCATCAACCAAGCTGGGGTCTTCCTCACTGGCATCGGTGAGTACAAAGGCTTCTGCAACGCACCAATCCCTCTTCAACAATTCAGTCCCTTGGAGTGGGGTGTTTTGATGTGGGGGCAGAGATGGACCCAGGTTTGCTGGGTCTGGGGGGCTTTTGCACCCACCCAACCTCGCCATACCCTGGGATGACAGTGGGGTCTGCCCATCCAGGGATCTCTCTGGACGTCGACGCGGATCGGGACGGCGTGGTGGAGAAGAACAACCCCAACAAGGTAGTTCAGCCTCTTCCACTGCACAGAAAGTCCACGGGCTTGCAAGAGTCTAGGCTCGCTAAGCCCCAGCGGGGTGTTTTAGGCAAGCTGGACCTGGGGTCCCGAGGGACACGGGGCCATCCTGCTCGTCAGCTGTGACAAGGAGAGCCCCTTCACTCCGGCATCGGACTGCGACAAHGAAAGGGTATTCAGCAAAGAAGGTAACACAGCTTCAAAAAAAAAAATCATAAAACAAAAAATGCTCCATTATTCCATTTAACCTTTTTGGAGATGAAATTTTGCTTGGGAACCAGCTGCCCATGAGCCGCTCTCCACCAAGCTGCTGAGTAAGCTTCCCACATGGGAAATTTTTTTTTTTTYTAATGCCATGCAAACTAATTGCGGTCAAGCAGGGGCACAAAGCACGGCCAGAAAAATAGCAGAGGTGCCTCTGACAGCAGAGCTTGGCCATGGATGCTTCGCACGGGTGAAAGGCGCTCGGGGTGAGGCATGCAGCCGGCAGCCAGGAATACACCCGCCTGTTCCTGGAAAACTAAAACCACGCGGAGCTGGTGCCCATCGGCTTTTTGAGGCCAGGGACCGGCTATGCCAGGGCTGGGGGGGTGTGGAAAAAAAGCATTTGTTTCAAAGCACAAGCCACAAGCTTTGCTAGCAGGACCGCAGGTTGTTTTTCCAGCTTGCAAAGGCTGGTAGCAAGGGAAGAGCAGATTTCTTGGCATGCAAGATGCAAACCCCAGGAGGGAGCATGCAAGCCAGCCAGAGCTGCATGGTGCAATCGCCCATCACCCAGTTTTTTTGTTTGCACCTCAGATTTGCTGGACATGTCTCAGATGGTCTTGAGGACCGAAGGGCCACAGCGCCTGCCCCGGGGATATGAAATCGTTCTCTATATTCCTGTCTCTGACGCCGACAAAGTTGGGGTCTTTTACATGCAGAGTAAGTCCTTCCTCACCTCATCCTCTGCCCCTTCCTCCTCATATGTGGTGCTTCTGAGATCCCTGCAAGCTCTTTTCTTTCCATCTCTGACCTTGTCCTCTCCATGCTCTTCAAATGGCACTTCTGAAGCAAACCATGCCCTCAGCATCCCTTCTCCAAATTTTTCCAGTGTTGAATATTCTCTCTTCTTAATCAGTTGGAAAACTTTGGAGAGTAACAAGCAGAGGCCCAGGGCCATAAAGCCATTTATCCAAGGTCATCCAGCAAAGGAGTAGCAAAAAAAAAAGCCATGTCTCCTGACACCCAGATGCTTTATCCATGATGGCAACATGCTCTACAACACATTTTCCCCTCTTTGTTCCTTGTTGTGGTCACAGTAATTTATTCCCTGGGACCAAAAGCCCTCATCCAGCCCAGAAACTTGCCATTAAGTAGCTTGGTCTTGTCCCTCCATGCAGAGGCAGTCTGTTGGCAGGAGGGTTGGTGGCATTGTCATCCCATGGCAGGTCAGAGGGGGCTGCAAGGGCAGAAACCCCATGAAAACATCTTCCCAATGACTGCTCCATCCCAGGAAAGGCTGAGACATTTTTCCTCACCCTTCTTGTGCATGACTGCAAAATTGCAAGCCCCTTAACTCCTGTTTTAAGGTACTTCTGCCAGATGAAGTTGTATCCACCCACAGAGGCAGAGAAGCTCCAGCACAGAGGGATTGTGGTACCTCCTTGCACACAAGCAAAATAGGCTTGAAACCACCACTGAAACTTTGGAAATTGCCCACCTACCCCTTTCTCTTCTTGCAGACCCCTTCTTCGGGCAGCGCTACGTCCATGTGCTGGGCCGGAAGAAGCTGTACCACACCGTGCAATACACTGGTGGGGCCGCTGAGCTTGACTTCTTCGTCGAGGGGCTCCACTTTCCCGACGACACCTTCCCCGGGCTGGTCTCCATCCATGTCAGCCTCCTGGAGACCTTGGCTGAGGTCTGGGCGCTCCAGGGAAAGGGTGCAACAGCCTGAGGGCATGGAGAAGGGGATGGGGATTGAATGGAGAGCAGTTCCCATTAATTTACCCCCCAAATTACCTCAAGAGTAGGGTATTCGGGGGGTATTAGTGGTAAACAGGGTTTGGAAAGTCCCTGATTTCTGCTTGCCTCCCCCAGGGTATCCCCCATACACCAATCTTCACCGACACAGTAGTGTTCAGGGTAGCACCATGGATCATGACCCCCAACACTTTGGCACCGGTGAACGTCTTCGTCTGCAGGTAAAGGCCAAGGGACGATGCCTTCCCAGCCAAATCAACGTCAGCCCCACAGTCTCCCTGGAGGTCACCAAGACAGGCTGGGAGGTGATGGGCAGAGGGAAAGGCAGCTGCCTGCGGGGGATATCCTTCCTCCAGCAGCCCTTCACCTCCTTCTTTCCTGCCATCCACTTTCCCAGCATGAAGGACAACTACCTCTTCATCAAGGAGATAAAAAACCTGGTGAACAAGGCCGGCTGCGAGCTGAAGGTTTGCTTTGGCTACATCAACCGTGGGGACCGCTGGATGCAGGTAGGTGGGCACCAGAGAGGGAGCAAAGCTTTCTCTCCCTGCTGATGTGCCCCATGTGGGTTTTCCTCCCTTCTTTAGGATGAGATTGAGTTTGGCTACACCCATGCACCCCACAAAAGCTTTCCGGTGGTGCTGGACTCCCCTCGAGACGGAGGGCTGGAGCAATTCCCCATCAAGGAGCTGCTGGTAAGAGCAGGACAGTCCCTTGCATTGCCCAAGGAGCAGCTTGAAGTTTTTTATGCTTAAACTGTTTAACCTTTCCTAAAATCCCACTTGCACTTGGTTCTTTCAAGGCCCTACAATGAATTGCCTGAAAAATTAGAGTTTAACACCTCTGCATGCAACTGCATGGAGATACCACCCCATCCACTTCCAGCTGGGAGGCCACCAACAGCCTCACCCCCCTCAAAGCAAGGATCAGAGCCTGATCCACATCCCAGCCATCTGGAAAACCTTTTATCCAGAAGGTGCTGGATGAGAGGGGCGAGGAGAACCCTCATGCCCCTGGGAATGAAGGACTCCTGCCAAGCTCTGGGACAGGAGTGGATCTCTTCACCCTGAATATCCAAGCAATGGGCTGGTTTTTCCTTTCCTCCTCTGCRCCTGTGACTATGCAGCAGCTCCTGAGCAGGAGAGGAAAGGAAAGTGTGAGAGGGGTCAATTTACTTGCTCAGAAGAGAGCAAGATGCAGCCAGCTGCCAAAAACATCCCTGTGGGGCTTTTCTGCCAAGGCAAAGAGCCAGCCACAGGCAGGGCATGCAAAGAAAGCTGCCTGGGAGAGCAGTGACCCTGGCCAGGGCATTTTGGGAGAGCCCAGCAAAGACAAACATGGGAAAAAGATGGACTGAATGATCCCTTTGAGATATCGCCATGCAGAAAGGGCAGGGCATCCCCAAGTAGCCACCAAATCTCTGCCCATACACCCAGCCAGGCCCTGGCAGCAGCCTCAGCCCTGGTCTTCTCTCTGACAGTAACGGAGAAGAAGATAGCTCACTTTTTTGCTGCACATCACTTTGGGAAGGTTAAGCGCTTTCAAAAGCATTGAAACACATCATTTCTCATGCCTGAAATGAGTACATGCAGTCCCAGATTCATCAGGCAGGATGAGAATAGTGCACTGATCCACTCCTTTGCAAATAAGCCAGGCAACCACTCCTATCTGCCCTCTTTAGGAATCATTTTGCTTCGTATTTAGAGAAGCAATTTCAGCCTTTGGAGCTGCTAACACATTATACTCCAATTTCTGCTTTGAAGCCTCCCCTAATCCCCACTCCTATCTTTCCAATCTCATTTTCCAGCTAGGAATATTTAGCCAAACACAACACGCACAGGTCTTCCTCTCGTCCCGGCCAAGCCCGAAGCCCCTAGGACCCTGCACCAGGGAAAAAGGAGACAAGAGGGAATTAGCCCCTCAAAATCAATCTGGAAGTGATAGGGCTTGGATGTGACCTGCAAACCTGGGATGAACCAGCGCCTTGACAATTGAAACCGTACCAGCTCCGTGGTTTATTAAACTGAAATAAGCCAGGAGCAGGCATTTCATGCTCAATCCCTCCCACAGCACCCAGGGAAAGGACCCCCAGCCATCCTCCAGATATGCAGCCCAAAAATGCACAGGGAGCCTCAGGGAAAGGCAGCAGCAGCTCCCTGCTTCTCCAAACACCCTCAATTAAAAAAAAAAAAAACAAAAACCAACAACTTCTAGATCATAACCGTGCACCCTCGGGTCTCCCTGCTCATTTTTACCCATCTGTATATTTGGTTTACCCCTAAGGAAACCCAACACTAATAAGTGATTGGGATTTAATGCAAACCCAACAGATACCTGATCTCATCCCAGGGGCTGTCATGAGCTCCAAGCCCACGTTGACTTGAACTGGAAAGCAAGGACAGGCTCAAGGCAGGATTTTTGTCCCACTGCTGCCATTTTTGCCCTGTTTTTTACATTGCAATCTCTCCCTTGGGCATTTGACCCTGGCACATCACAACCAAGGGTCAATTACCCCTGCATGCACCTTAAATCCCAGATATATTAAGTCCTGAAAATCAGGGCTTAAATAGGATTTAAGTGAAGTGCAGCCCCTCGGGTGGCTCTTATGCCTGGGGTGGATTTACCCTCAGGGGCTGAAGTTCACCTCACTTGACAAGAGCCATCCAGAAACTCAGCTTCAGGGCTACCCCAGCACCTAATTAGCTTAATGCAGACACTTAAACATTGGCTGCAGGATAGCAGAGGAGATCTCGCCCCAGCTCAATGCCCCAGCTCTGCCCCTGGCACTTGCCATTCATTACGGAGCCCAGATGACCCAGAGACCTTCATCCTCTTGCCTTTCCATTAGCCTCTCCCCATCCACAGACAGGCTTCACTCTTGATATTTTTACCCACTGGAGCAGGTCTGAGCCCAGCAGGAAGGATAAAAGCAAAGGCATGGAGGCAGGGGGACTCAGGGCAAAGCCCACAGCAATTTTTCTTTCTCCAGGGCCCCGACTTCGGCTATGTGAGCAGAAAGCCCCTCTTTGAAGCCATCACCAGCCTCGACTCCTTCGGAAATCTGGAGGTCAGCCCACCCGTGACTGTGGCAGGGAAGGAGTATCCCTTGGGGAGGATCCTCATCGGCAGCAGCTTCCCCATGTAAGAGATGTGAAACCCACATTTTTTGGGAGCAAAGGAACCACAAGTGCCCCTCAACATCATCAAAATCATGTTAATGGGTTTAATTAGCCATTCCCTGACCAGCTGCAAATCTGGTCCTCTATGGGGTGGGTGCACCCAACCCCAGTGCTCAATCTCTGCCTTCACATTTGCGCCCTCCTTTCTTTCCTCCACCATAGCAATTTACATGTACATACATATTGCTGCATAAATATTTATCCCCCTTATTCCCCTCTCTCGGGGGTATTCTGCCCCCAGATCTGCAGGGAGGAGAATGACCAGAGTGGTGCGGGATTTCCTCTACGCCCAGCAAGTGCAGGCTCCCGTGGAGCTCTACTCCGACTGGCTGTCCGTGGGCCACGTTGATGAGTTCGTCACTTTTGTGCCCACCTCCGACACAAAGGTACCCCAAAAACCCCAAGCCGCTCCGTGGTTGCTCTTCTGAGCTACTAATCCCATTGGGGCATCTCTAGGGAAAACCCCAAAGCTCCTTTCCTTGACAGTCCCAGCCAGTTATTTGCTTGGGTTCTCACCCCTGTCCCCAAAATGAGGGCTCTGAACACAAAAAGGGACTTTCTTAGCTAATAATCAACACAGATAGAAGAAAAAAAATGCCTGCAAAGGTAGTCCAAGAAATTTAAACCTCAGTATTCACATGGGCTGCCCAGGGCTCACAGCTGCTCAGCATCTTCCAGATGTTTTCAGAAGCTAGCTCTTTCCTCTATCCTGGTTTTTACTGCTTCTGACATAAGACTTTTCCCCCTGGGGAAATCATGCCTTGACCTGGATGGTTCAGAAAAGGGAGTATTTATGCACACACACACACCCACAAACCCTCCATGCAGTGCTTTTGCCCTCCCCAGGGCTGTGCTAAGCCCCCATAAGAGATGCCATCAAGACTGCAGCAAGCAGCCTCCTGCACTCCACCAAGGAGACCATTTCTGCTGGTGGGAAGCAAGCCAGGACACACATGGGGCTCAGACCCTAGAAATTCACARTTCCCAGTTTTCCATAGGATTAGCTTAATGCTGATTTTTGGCCTCTCTCGGGAAAGTCAGAGCATGGTTATTCACTTGCTCTATCCCCCCTGCTACATTGCAATGCCAGCCCAGAAACAAAAAAAAAAAAACCCAACCTAGACAGCAGCTACAATCCTCACCCACCATCTTAGCTCACCCAAACCTCCAGCAAATACCCTCCCGGGGGTTTATATACCCCACCTGGGGTGGGCAGGATTGGACCCATCTGCAGCCAGGTTGCAGTTTTCCTCCCTGTCCCAGCAGCAGTTAAGCCCTCGGGGGCGGTTTGGTGGGTATTTGCCAACAGCGTAAATCACCGCACCTCATTTGGATATATCCCCTCAGCACTGTGTTAAAAAAGGCACTAAATAAAGCAAAGACACCTAAGTTCAAGAGTTTAAGCTCAGGTTCCTCACAGGCTGAGGTCCCCCAAGGCTTCAGATAAGCCACTTTCGGTGACCGCTCTCCCTCCTGTCTTGCCCCAGCGATTTCGGATGCTGATGGCCAGCCCCGCGGCATGCTACAAGCTCTTTCGGGAGAAGCAGAAGGAGGGCCAGGGTGAAGCCACCATGTTCAAAGGCAAGGGGACAGTGGGTGGCTTCAGCCAAGCTTTGATGTCGGCTGAGACAGCCGGAGCCGCCCCGCAGAGCAGCCGGCCCGAGGGTGGCAGCGCCTGACCGACGTGCGGGTATTGGGGGGACGTGGGGACATTTTCCCACCTGGTTGCCCTTCGCAGCTGGCAAGCAGGATGCCTGCCCACCATACGCAGCCTCCTCAAGCCCTATTTTGGGAAAGCGAGTGGGACGGGAGGGATAAAGCCCTCTGCACGGAGGGGATGCTTGCTTGGTGGGATGGAGCATCTCTGTAAATGCCAGCAGAGCTCCAGCAGGGAGTGGGGACAACTGGGGGGCTCTCTCGTGTCACCCCAAATTAGCACCATTTTTTCTCGCTTGCCCTTCCTTCCCTGCAGCAATGATGTTTTGGCTACCAGTTTGGGCACCCTTTAATTGTGGTTTTGAACATTATCCATCCGCGATGGGGTTGGGGGAAGATCTCCATACCTCCGTGGGTCCTTCTGGGTCACTGCCACCTGCCCGGGACCTGGCCGTCCCAAAACAAGGGGTGGAGGTGGTAGCTCTGGTTTTATGGAGCTGAGTGGAGAAATTTAGGAGCTAATGACTCCTGTGGGCAGGAGGGTGGATGATAGGACCTTTCCAATGCTCTTTGCAACAGGCACAGGTTTTCCTCCCACCCAGTGTCCCAATAAACTAAGAATTGGGACTCCCAGCAGTCTTAACCCCAAGCTCAGGGAATCAGGATTTGGTTTTTTTTTTCCATCTCTGTGCCCTGTTTTAAGCCAGGCTCCTACCAGTGCCGCTTCATTTTGACAGGGGTTTGCATTTGCAGGGTACTCGGGGACAGACACGAAACGGGTCACCATTAACAAGGTCCTTTCCAACAACATCCTGGTGCAGCAGAACCAGTATGTCCAGGTAATAACCTATATTCCTGGTAATAATCCATATTTCTTGCAATAACCACCCCAGGGTGGTGCAAACCCTTAAGGGGAGGTGTTGTATTTTGGCTTTTCTCCTGCGTGAGATGGTTTTGGGGACCGTGCCCACCTGTGTCCCCCRTCTGGAACGGCTCTTCTCCATCCCCTCCAGTGCTGCATCGACTGGAACAGGGATGTCCTCAAGAAGGAGCTGGGGTTGACGGAGGAAGACATCGTCGACCTGCCAGCCCTCTTCAAGCTCGACAAGCAGGGCAAAGCCGTGCCGTACTTCCCCAACATGGTGAGGGGGGTCCCCGCTCCTCGGGTCCTCTCCAAAACCCAAGCTTATTTGGCCAGGATGAGTCCCCAAAGTTGTCCCAAAAAAGCACAATATTTACAGCCGCCCAGAAAAAGAAAATATCCCCAGCCAGGCTTGGATAAGCCCGGGTCTACCACAACTTTGTGGCTTCGTGTTGCTTGCGGTTGGGTTAAACTACGTAGTTTTGAGGTGAAAACCTTTCAAAGCGGTGAAATTGCAAGGCGTGGCGCGCATTTTAATGATAAAAAGGGGAAAACGATGATGGATTTGGAGGCCTGGGGGAGGGCGACTGCAAAAAGTGGCATCATTGCCCCATTTTGGGGTGAGGCTGATGGAGGAGGGTGGCCGGTGGATTTCCTTTGGCTTTATTGATCAGAGGGGCCGGTCCTGATGCTACTGGGCTTCCCTTGTGTCACCCCACAGATCACCATGATCGTCCTGGCCAAGGACCTGGGCATCCCCAAACCCTTCGGCCCCGTGGTGGGGGGCGAATGCTGCCTGGAGCGGCGGACCCGCTCCCTCCTGGAGCCGCTGGGTCTACGCTGCCGCTTCCTCGAGGATGTGGCTTCCTACCACGGCAGGCTCGGGGAGGTCCGCTGCGGCACCAACGTCCAGCGGCRGCCCTTCGCCTTCAAATGGTGGCACGTCACGCCATAGCGGGGCCTCCTTCCCCCTCCACCCTCGCCCCCAGCGGCTTTTTCAGTGTGTGTTGCTTGCGTTCAGTTAATAAATAAATTTGCTGTGAGGAAAGAGGCGGGAAATTAAATAATAACGGGCGATAATCATGAGAGAAAGGGAGGGACGCCCTCAGGGAGGGTGAGGTGGGGGGACACCACTTCGGCCCCCAGTGCCTGCCATTTTGCCCTGACCAGTGTGGGGGCAGGCGGGAGGGTCTGGGCACCTCCCCTGCAGAAAGAATTCAGCTGGGAATTAATGGGGGGGCCGCACTGGTCTCCCCCCTCCCCAAAAAGGGGGGATCCAGGCGTCCTGGCCTCGCCATCCCGCCTTGTGCCACAGGGCGCGCCACACTCAACATGGCGCCTCCCCTACGGCCGCCGCCACTCCCAAGATGGCTGCCGGCAGAGCCCCGCCCCTCCTTCCTCTTAAGGCTGCGCTCTATGGTCGTGCCGGGCGTTTCTTCCGCTTCCGGGGGACAGCGGGGTCGGAACTTCGCAACGCCAAGATGGCGGCGGCCGTTGTGGGAGTCTCCTTGAGGCGCGGTGTCCCCGCGCGGCTCCTGCGGGTCGGCCCGCGGCCGGTGAGGGGTCTGGAGCCGCCCTGTTCCGGGCAGCTGGGCGGGGGGGCCCTCGGGGGAGGCATGGTGCGAGGGGCTTCGGGGGCAGATGGGGGGCTGGAGGGGGTGTGAAGGCAGTTGGAGGGTGAGGAGGGCTGAGATGGGGGGGGGTGTCTGGTGGGCAGGAGGGGCTGTGTGAGGTTTGGGGTGGGCAAGACGGGAGGGAGCTGGGGAGCAGGAGGGGGTGCAGAGAGGGCTGGGAGGGAGCTGGGGGACAGGAGGGGGTGCAGAGAGGGCTGGGAGGGAGCTGGGGGACAGGAGGGGGTGCAGAGAGGGCTGGGAGGGAGCTGGGGGGCAGGAGGGGGTGCAGAGGGGGCTGGGGGGCAGGAGGGGGTGCACAGGGGCCTGGGGGGCAGGAGGGGGTCCAGGGTGCAGTACAGGATGGGAAGAGGGTTCAGAGTATGTAAGAGAAGGGGAGGTGGGCTTGAGGGGGCAAGAGGATGTGTGAGGGGGATGCTGGGGAGGGTCTGGGGGCAAAAAGGAGTGGGAAGGGGTCTGGGACAGGTTTAGGGGGAGATAGAGGTTGAAAGGAGACTGGGGGGTGCAGGAGATCCAAAAGGGGGTTGGGAAGAGATGTGGGAACAGGAGCAATAAGGATGTGGGGTAATTTGGGGAGAGGTGAGTAGGGGTGGGCGGCCTTGAGGGGGAAGAAGCTCCTGGGGGAGTACTGGGAGGAGGTGGTTTGTTGGCCTGGAGCTGGGTAGAGACATGGCTGGGAGCTTCTGAGAGCAGTTTTGGGGCAGGGAGAGTCTTCAGGGCTGTGGAGGAGGGAGTGTCTGCAGGCACTGCAGGAGCATCTGTGGGTTCCCCCTTAATTTTAGGATTATCTCCTCTGTGTCATGGAGGAGGGAGCCTCAGGACAGGTGGTTGCGTGCGCCAGGGTACACTGCTGCGGGAAATCCTTGGGAGGATTTTCCAAAAACTGTACAAGTGCCCAAATACGAAACAGCGATGGGTCCTGCAGCTCTCACCCCGAAGCACGCGGCCTCAAGTCATTTTGTTGGCTGGCTAAAAGCCACCCAAAGGGACCTAAGGGCTGTTTTGCTGTTGTTTGAATACAGATGTGTCGGGGAGCACAGACAGCAGCTGCAGCAGCACCCCGTATCAAGAAGTTTGCCATCTACAGATGGGATCCTGATAAGCCTGGGGACAAGCCCCGCATGCAGATGTATGAAGTGGATTTGAATAAGTGAGTATGCCAGGCAGGTGCGCTGGGGCTGCGTGTGCACGCAGGTTATCTGACAAGTGATAACAGAGGGTGGTTGAGGAGCACTTCAGCTGACAGCTAAAGGTGTCAGCAGTCTCATTAAGCTTCAGGGACTGTTAAAACCTTGTTGGAGTGGCCAGGAAGGTGGTGCCTCAGCTGTGTTGCAGAGCACCTTGTCCTCAACACAGGTGAGATCAATGTTATTTCCTGATAAAGCAAATCTTACTGTAATCACATGGGATTATTTTCCCCTCCCTCACCTGTTGGTGCTAAGTGTSGCAAATAAAACTGTACTCTGAATGCCAGTGTCTCAATAGCTGTCAGCAGTAAAATGGTCACTTTGGTTTGTGACTTCTGTGAGGTTTTACCTGTGTCCCTGAGTTGTGTTGAAGACTTGAATGTGTTTGTGGCTTTAATAAGCTTCATTTACATAGTAAATTTTGGGGCATGTTCCAAAAGGAAACTGTTTTATGTGTAGCTCGCAGTCCCAGACCTGGGAGATAAGGCGGAAGCTTTATTGACTCATCTCGTAGTTTTCTTAACACTCAATTACTTTTAGTTTTTAGGCCATATTAAACTTCTGGTAACCACCTGCACACTTTGGTGTAGCTATCACCAAGAAAGCTCTTACTTCTCTGATTCTTTGGAGGGGTGCAGTCTTCCCTGTGGTGCAGAAACCTTCATGTGATTTCCCTGAGCTCCAGTTGCTGCTGTGATCTTGCCAGAGGAATTCACCTCGAGCCCTTTCTGAATGCTTCAGATACAAAGCCACGCAAGCTCCTTACTTAAGCAGCACATGACGGAGAGCTCAAATTTTTGTGTGACTTGCACCAGTTAATAATTTCTGGGTGTTGCCTTGTCTGCCGTATATAAAATTACATAAGTTGTCCAAGACTGTTTGTTTTTGTGTGCAGCACTGCCTCTTGTGAGTAATGAAGACAGGCAGACTTGTTAAAACCTGACCAAAAAGAGAGAACCGGTAGCAAGGCACTTGGTTTTCAGTTGTGCTGTCTGAACCCTCTCCAGCTGAGCCGAATCTTCAGGGTATCAGCAAAAGAAAGGGCTTCTCTCCCACCCTGACCCTGGGATGTGCTGAGGCAAATGGGTTGTGCTGCTGATCAAGATATCCCTATCTTGTTGCCTGGAATTGGCAAAAAGAAGTGTATTTTTTAATTGTAGTTGATCAAAGTTCTTTTAGTTGCTGCTTAGTTGGGGTGCCAGAGATCAAGCACTGAGGCTGGGGGGGAATTACACAGGTTCACTGACTTTGTTTTCTCTTATAGATGTGGGCCTATGGTGCTTGATGCTCTGATCAAGATTAAAAATGAGTTGGACTCCACTCTGACCTTCCGCAGATCGTGTAGGGAAGGTAAGAAGGGTTTTCCAGCCTGCTAAACTGAAGATTGCCCTTGAAGACTGTTTGTTGCTGACAGTGTATGTGTAACTACTAGAAGACTTCAGGGTAGATGGCAGCATACCACTCTCCTCTTCCAGCTGCTGCGTATGAAATACCTCAGTGAATCAAGTAGTAAAGTTAAAGCTCGTATTCACAGGGTGTAATCGCACAATACTGAGCTATGAGCAATATGCTTAAACAGCCCCAGTCGTTCCTGTTTCTGTCCTAATCTTGTTCATCTTGCTGCCCTCCAGTGACGGACTGCATAGGGAAATCTAGTAAGAGAGATTACAACAGCAAAATTGAGGGGGCAGACGTGGCAAATGGGAATGAATTGTAGGGGCTGCTTTATCTAGTGCTGCTGTGGAAATAAGAAAGGGTGTAACTGGAAGAGTACTTATGACTTCTAGGAATAGCTTCAGGAATCTTTTTTTTTTGGCCCTTTGACTAAGCTAAATGATTGATTGAGGAAAAGGCCATCTGGTGGTTTTACACTGCAGAGCTACTGGCTGGTTCTTGTACAGGTACAAATCAGCATGTCTAAATGCATTAAAACTTCCTGTCCAGGTGACTTTCCCTGTAAAAAATCCTAATTCATGGGTAATGTTGGGATGCTGAGCTTAAAATGATAGTTGTGGAAATGCAGGAAGGGAGGATGCCTTTATGGAATGACTTTTGATTTAATTAGGTGGGTTTGCAAGTATGAGAAATTTAGGTGCCATTGGTGCCTAAAGATGTTTTGACTTGGATCTAAATTAAAAGCACGCTTTAACGCGGCCGTTTCCTGTAGAAACTGCATAGCAGGCAGAGGAATTTTGTACGGTGTGGTTGTTCTCAGTGTCTGATATTTAGATAGCCAACACTGTTCCCAAGCAGCTGGAATTAATTGCCCTGAATACTTTTCTTTGAGAACCTGAAGACAGATTTTTCAAGCTGGACTGGTTCAATCTTGCCCCTTTTCTACCATGCAGGGGAAAAAAATCCAATCACACATTCCTGTTGCATACTCGTGGGCCCCTGTCTGCAGTCCTGGTTCCCTCTCCAGTTGACTGGAAAATACTTGTAACCATTTCCTGAGTGGGAGGAATAACCTTGTTCAAGTGCCAGCCTTTATCTGGCAGCGAGGGGAAGGATTGCCAATGCATCAGGCGCTGAGGCGGACTAGCTCGCCAGTGTGAGGAGCAGTGGTATTTCTCTGACTCATATCAATGGATGTGTGTCAAATCCTCTGAAATTAGAGTTTTGCCCTTTCAACATTTGTCTTCTTTCTAATTTGATGTTTTAGGCATCAGTCTGAATGGATACCCGAGCTCCTGACCCGAGCAGTATCTGTGACAGTTCTGTGGTGGTTTTTCTTGTAAACCTTGGCCTTTCCTGGGCTACATCTGATCCTTCTATTACTGGGAGATCATTCGTAGTGTCATTTAATCCATTTGTTAAGCTATTTATATGCTGTTTGTTCTGGTGAGTGTCTGTCCTCTCACCTTTGGGAGTTAATGAATGCTGTTTCTGGCAGCACTCTAGCCTGCTGCAGAAGGCACAGAGAGAAGCTTCTGTCTTAGGGACTCTGTTTTATGTTCCTGACCTTCAGGGATGCTTTTGACCGTAACTGTAGGGCTGATGGGGGGATGTGCCTGGCTCCCATGTTATAATCTTAGCGTTAGCTGCTTCACATCAATACGAGCTTGTGCTTCAAACTTGTGAACAAAGCTGAATGTTTTCCCCACCCTAAGTAGCATGTAAAACTAATGAATGATGCGAAAGGGATGAAGTGTCCAAGCCACTTGTTTTCTGCTGTGGAAGGAAGTTCAACACTGAGAATGTGTTTAGGCTTTAATGAAAGTGACTCCTGCGTCAGTTCGTTATTTAAGTAGCAACGTGTTTGGCCCAATGGCAACTTCTGGCGTTTTCCTTGTCACGTACAGAGTTTCTTGAAGACAGCCTSGGGGCATGTTTGGGGCCAAGAGAATCTTCCTCAAGTAGGATAAGAGCGTGAATATCTAATGCTTTATTCTTTTTTTCCCACTCAGGCATCTGCGGCTCTTGTGCTATGAACATTGCTGGCGGAAACACGCTGGCCTGTATCAAAAGAATTGACCCCGATCTCAACAAGATCACTAAAATCTACCCTCTTCCCCACATGTATGTGGTGAAGGACCTTGTTCCAGTGAGTATCTGCCRTTGTCAGCTTGTGACCAAGGGTGACACCGTTCCAGGCAGCGTGGGGTTCAGATTGGGTTCGAAAGGATAACGTTGGGAGGTGCCAACAAGATCAGGTCTCACAATTCAYGTTACTCCTGCTGGTGTTTTCTAACTTGGGTGGGTCTGAGCTTCACAGCAGTGACTAAATCTGTCCTCATGTGGAGGAATGTGGCAGGTTGAGGTACAAAATGCCGCCTTCTGTTGGAGCGGTAGCACATGTTCAATCTCTCGTGCATCAATTCAGCTTAATAAATRTGACCTTTTTGCCTTTTGACTCCTAGGACTTGAGTAACTTCTATGCACAGTACAAATCCATTGAGCCTTACCTGAAGAAGAAGGATGAGTCAAAACAGGGCAAGGAGCAGTACCTGCAGTCCATAGAAGACCGTCAGAAACTGGTTACTGCTTCTTTTCTACTGCTGAAATCCCTTCCAGATAAGACCAGGGTTAAATGTTAACATGCYGTAGCTTCTAGTTCCTTTAATGACAAAGCCGTCTGGTGCAAAACCTGATGTGGGTGGAATCTGCTCCCTGAAATGCAATGTCATGGCATGCCTGCATTGCTAGGGGTAATGTTTGCTAATGAAATGCGTTCGTGGTTGTGATGGGGACTGTGATCTCATTTCCACTGTCTGCGCTGCGAAACCGTGTGTGTTTGTAAAAACATTGTGAAGGCTACAGGCTTGTAATATTCCAGTGGAGATAAGGCACTGCAGTTTATGCTGGCATGTAGGCTGTCAGGCTCAGCACTGTCTGTCTTGTCTAGCTGCAGCATGCTAAGCAATGCTCTTGTTGCTGCTTGCTGGGTTTTACAGCCCTAAAAACTAATGGCAAAAGCTAAACCCTTTTGGATGTGGAGACACGAGCATGATGTGTTAGTGCAAGTCTTTGGATGTCTGTCTTGAGCACTGTGTTATTTTGAGGGGATTTTCTGGGAACGTAGTGTTGTTGGTTCAAAGTTTCTGCATAAAGCTGACGGGTGTCTGAGGAACCATTTGAGCAGCTGGGAGATAATAGCTTTTTAAAAAGTTATAGTGCGGGTAAGTTCTTGTCTGGATTTCCTTGGCTGCCACAGTAAGTATCATTAAATCAGCAGTTTCTCTTTTGCCTCTGACCTGTCTTGATGGATCCATCACTCACTCCACAGTTCGAAGCTCGGCCTGTCAATGCTCCGCTGTGATYGTTGCTGTGGTGCTGTCACTGAGTAGGGGCAAATTGGGCAGGCAGCCTAGATTTTGGCAAGTGGTAAAAGAGGGGTGAATATGAACAGCAGAGAGGAACGCTGTTTAAAGGGGATTCAGTAAAAACTGAGCTGCAGCCTAATTCTCTGCAGTGATATTTGGAAGTTTTCCATTATGTGTGTTTGCTGTGAAGTTAACATTCGATGAATAGACTGGTCGTGTGCCCGAGATGTCGGCAGCACCATGCGACTGGTGCTGTGATGTCTTAGCAACTGCAGGATTTTACAGTCTGAAAGAATCTCTGTCCAAGGGCAACGGTTAGTTCTCCTGCACCACTTCATAATGTTATCTGATCCATAGGTAAGGACTAAAGGGACTCTCACTTCACATGGTTTTCATAAAGCGGCATCCTTGAAATCACTTTCTCATTCAAGTAGAAATAGGCAAACCTAAAAGTGGCTGCAAGAGCTGCCTGGATCTTTCTCACAATTAGTAAACTTGCTTGTTATCTCATTGCTGAAGTTTCTCTTGCTTTGAGAATGGCCTGTGTGCAGGAGAAACTTGGATACAGTGTCAGGTGAAAAACTCCCACCTTTTGCTTTAAATCATCAGTCATTTGAAATGTTACAATTAGAAATACGACAAATTTAGTGCAAGAAGGTAAGCAGCTTTGGCAAGTCTTTCCAAATGTGTGTTAGAGCAGCCCCTCTAATGCAGTAGACTTGCTACAAGCTCCCAGGAGTTTTTGGCATTGGGTATCTTTCTAAACTAAATTTAATGAGACCTTTGTCCCAAAAAGCAACTTTCAAATACATAATTTAAGCCAGTCTGGACTCTGTCTTTTGGCCTGGGCGGGCTGATTGAGGTAGGAGACTTGGGAGACCTCTGCTCCTCAGAGTTTAACTGTCTTCTGCCCAGTGTCACTTCCATGTAGGTCTAACTTTCTTTTCTTCAGTGCCTGAAATAAAAAAGCCCTTCATCTCTATAAAAATGGTGAAATGGCTAAAGACAAGCACCATTCCCACTCTGTAAGTGCTTGGGGATCCCCTCAAAGCACATGTTAAACTGAGCTTTTTACTAATCCGCTAGGCTGTTGGGCAGACTTTTCTCTCTCCCCTTCTGTAACACGGCCTTGAATTGTTAATCRGTTATGTATCTGTTCCTTTCCTCAGCCACTTACTGGGACAGGCTGGAAGGAAAGAATGCAGGAACATCAAGCCATTTTCACATTTTTCTTCAGTTTAATGCTTTTTCCGCCTTTTGTCACAAAAAAACCTAGTTTATTACAGTGGTCAAGTTGGGAGGATTGCATGCGTCGTCTTTTGGAGCACACGCATGTAGGAATTGCTTTCTTCTGGCAGTGCTGCTTCAGCTTAAGGTTTTTGGAGCCACCCTGTTGCGGCAAGCCACTAGAGGGGAAGGTGGTGAGGGAAGCACGTGCTCGTGTAAATCCCCTCTTTAAAAAAGGCTTCATCATGGGTTTCTGGAGTGGCTTGACTGTGGTCTCCCACCCCCGTGCAGGACGGACTCTACGAGTGCATCCTGTGTGCCTGCTGCAGCACCAGCTGTCCCAGTTACTGGTGGAACGGGGACAAGTACTTGGGTCCTGCGGTACTGATGCAGGTAAGGATGAATCCYGTTTGTCACGTGGGACTGCTGAGGGACTCCCCATCTAAAAGCAGTACAAATATTTGTCAGCATAGGTGGGATAGTATTATGTAGTCCAGAACCTGGACCAAAATTCCTGAGTTAGGTGTTTCTTTTAAAATCTCACACTGATTACACCACCTTGAAGAAGCATTTGGTGTGTCAAATGCCACTGACTTTCAGGCCTATCGCTGGATGATTGACTCCAGAGATGACTACACAGAGGAACGCCTGGCACAGCTTCAAGACCCGTTTTCTCTCTACCGTTGTCACACTATCATGAATTGCACAAGGACTTGCCCTAAGGTATGTGTACATCCTGCGTGTGTCCCTTCTGGGGTTACTGGCTTGTTTCCAAGCACCTTGTTTCAAACCAATAGGAAAATACCAGCTTRGGTTTTTGTTTTCCTCAAGCTTGGCTTGTTTAGCCTTTTGAAACGCAGTGAGTTACCAGCAGTCTTGCTCATGATAGTGGCTGTACAAGAGGACGTGGCAAAGTTTGTATTACGCATCGCAGGAACTTCTGTTCCTCGTGAGCAAGGCTGTGACTTCGAGAACCTGTCGGTTGCCAGGGTTTAGGAGTATGACAGTAGGTCACTGGTCRTGCAAGGGACACTGCCAGAAACGGTACGGGGAAGTTTGTCCTGCATAGTCTGATCAGCGGTGTGAGCTTTGTGAGTAATATGCTTAACCCCCACACAGTGCAACCTTTAACTCCAATGGCAGCAGCTATCCCTGATGTATTGCGCGACTTGTGTAATGGAGAAGACTACGGCAATTTTTCAGCACCTCTGGGGGATGTGTTTTATGCTGATGTCCTGCTGTCAGAGCATTTCCCAGGTGGTCTGTTCTCTCTGGTATTTCGAGAACTGAGAGCAAGCTTTCCCAGATCAGAGCATGCTGCTTCCTTATCTTGCAATGACCTTGTGCCTGTTGTTGGGCAGATTATCAAGTTTTGCTTTCCTGCCAGCTGTGCTGTTTTCTAGCCAGCCTTTGCTTGCACCTGATGGTGGAGTAATTCTTGAGCTGTGAAATAATATGAAGGCAAATGTTTGAGTGGATCGCAGATGTGGGGAAAATGAGATCCTGGAGACCTGGGTTGGCAGGTCTGGAGCACTGCATGCTGGTTTCTTTTTTTGTGGATTTTTCTAAAGTGACTCACTGACTACAGATAATTCCCCCTTTGTATAGGGAGCTAGCTCGTGATCTGATGTGAACCATAGTTCAGCTAAAGGTGAAGGTTCAACTTGAAGATCTGGCTGTATGTAGGAATGTACATTGTGCAGGGAAATAGCACACTGAGGCTTGGTCTCTTAAGTTTGAGACAGTTATGGTTAATAACGCGTTTTGTCACATGCTCTAATCCTGGCTGTTGTCTTGATCAGCCCTGAAAGACTGCATGGTGAGCTGTGCACCTGGGTAATTTCCTGTTCGTTCTCTGTCCCGCAGTGCTGCTGCTGTAATCACAACGATACAGCAGGGCAGTTGTGATCCCCCTCTCATTTTGAGATTAGGCATGCTTGGTTTGGTAGCAGTGCTGCAGGATTAAGGGCCTTTGCAACATGACATGTCTATATTGTAGAAAAATCTTTGGAAAGCTTAGCTAGCTTTTGTGTGAGGAGCATTTTCATCTTGTGAGTTAGTGTTCTTGCTCACTTCCCGAGTGTCCTCCAATACACAGCTGTTTTATTTCAGACAAGGAGAAAAACCGTATCTCTTGTACCGTCACTGTCGAGCTTTTACAAGGCAGTTTCCTGCCTCCAGAAGTCATCTCGTAACACCCGTAAAAGTGTTGAATTCAGTCCTGCTTGAGCTTTATTAGAAGTTCCTATCACTCAGCCACTCATTCTTCTTTGATCCTCGTGTTGCTGATGAAAACCAGTCTTCCAAAGCCAAATGAGCATTTTTCTTCAAGCAGTGGGAAGTGCTGCTGGTTCAGCCTCCAGGTAGAGGAGGTGAGCTCCGAGCTGGAGCACTGCGTCTCTACCCCAGGCTGGCTTGCTCTTCCCTTGTAAATTGAGGCTGGAGTGCAGCAAACTTGCATCAGCACACCTTAACCGAGGGGCTCTGCGTACCATAATGCCCAACCTGCCTGCAGCAGGATGGTCAGAGCTGTCCCTCAGTATCCTGTAACCTGCCAGCATTTGAAGGGAAGCATGATATTAGGCTGGACTCCAGCTTTTAGGAAAAAGAGGTGTCGAACACCTCCTCTGCCAGCTATTTTTGAGTAGCAGCACGTCTGTGAGTTTACTGTGACTTAGATCAGGGCAAGGCGGGGAGGATGCTTGAACATGCTCATTTCCAGAGGAACTAACTGAAACTTTTCTCTTTTAGGGTTTGAACCCTGGCAAAGCAATTGCTGAGATCAAGAAGATGATGGCAACTTACAAAGAGAAGGCAACCGCTGCATAATGCTGTTCCCTAACTGGAAGTGTAACTTGCAGACACGCTTTACCTGGAAGTAATTTATACCTGATTTAGCAAGAGAAGGTTTCATATGGTTTTTTCCACAGGTTTGCATGTACAATAAATACTGTAAAGAACAAATAAGAGTTGTTATTTTATTAACAATATTGAACTGATGCCTCTGCCTCAATCATAGAACCCCAAGCCTCTCTGGTTTTGGAGTTTTGAGTGTGTGAGCAGCTGGGGTCACYTGAGGCTCTGCTGTGAGATGAGGATTTGAAAGTGGCCCCACAGCAGAGAGGCAGGATTTCTGTAATGACCTTGATCCCATGTCTTTAAAGTGAATGCAAATGCACGGTTAGGAAGAGACCTGCAAGCAGTAAGCCCTGTGGTGATTAGCAAGAAAACAATGGAAGTGGCTGGGCAAGGGGAATGTTGGAAGAATCTCACCCTGCTGTGAAATCCCCTGGGCTCCTTGGTGAGGAGCAAAGTGAGGACCTGGAGCTCACAGGGTGCAGGCATGTGGCAAAATACTGGTGGCAGTGCTGCTAGGAAAGACGTGTCTTGCCACTGCCCTGCTGGGATGCTTATTTTCATTCCAAGTCCTAAAGTAGATGAGATTCATTAGAACAGGGTTGAATCTTTCCCTTTGCTCTAGTACAAGTGTGTTTTAGCTCCAGATTTCTCAAACGTGTGATGTTTGTGGTAGGTTGTTGCTTCAAGCAGTTGTTTGCGGTCTTAGGGGGGTGGAGAGAATGGAAGGGCTTTCTGTTTTGCTGTTTAATAGATTGTTTTGTTTAGGTGTAGTAGAAATTTCTAGAAATGTCATGATGCTGCTTCTGACCTGGTGTGGTAACCAGGATGCTGCCAGTGGGCAGCAAATGAAGATTGGGGTGGTGTAAAAAGTTGTGTACAGCTCTAGAAAGGCTTACCCCAAAAATGACTCTGGTTTTTTCCATACATTTATCTATCCTGCAGTAAGGGAGCCTTGTGGGTGTCTCGAGAAGCCAAGCTGATGTTGAGCTTTTAATTCTCATTTACAGAAATTTATAGAATTACTTATTTCTTTTCCTGGAGCTAACATCTTTGTTTCTGAGAGTTTATGTGACACGGACTTCCATAGGTCAGATATTACCGCTTAAAACCCACGTGTGTTGAGCTGCTCTTCCACGTCACTGAGTTGCCCCTGTTTTCCGTGTCTCGAGCGAGCTGTGGTTAAGGATGGGTGAGCGCTGGTCCCGTGTGCAGGTCCGGTGAGGGAGAAGACCCCGCTGCTGATGTCAGACAGCAGGGATGTGTTGTCAGTCCCATGATACTGATATTTCTGTATCAATTGCATCCCTGTGCTTCATAATCTTGTCTCCCCGCTTAAATCCAAGGAGTTCCCGTCAACAGCTTGAATAAAGATAGCTTTGTGATCCCCCTCCTCCTCTCCCACTAAACAAGTTTTTGTTTGGTTTTTTTTTTTTTGAACCCAAACTGTTTTTTGCCTTGTTTTATTTAAAAGCTAGGCATGCTTGCTGAGAAGAGTTGGATGGAAATACAGCAGGGTGCGGAGGAACCGAAGGCAGCCCCTTACTGCTTTGACTGTTGCTGCACTGGCTGAGGTTTTTCTGTTCTGATTAACAAAATCTGCTTCACCTTTGGCTTCGGGAGGAAGCACAGGCTCTACCTGAGGCACATCCAAAGAAAATACTGGCTTTATCTCCCTTCCTCTGAAAGAAACCAAAACTCCCTTCTGTGAGGATGGGTACAGAGGGGAGAGCAATTGCTTTTTCGGCTGCAGCTGAGCGTGGTGGTGGTGGTGGGCAGGGGTTGGCTATTTCTGGCAGTGGTTTTGCTGCAGTTAGAGCCCCCAAAAGCCAAGCTTTGGCTGGAGGGGTCTGCATGAGGGGCGTTATTTGGGTCTGCGCCTGGTTATTGGCTTCAAAATCCCCCTTACTGCAGCTTTCCGAGAGGGAGTCTTGCCGTAGCGGGAGCTGTGCACGCTCCCCACCCCCGGGTGAGTGTGCAGGGGTCTGCAACCAAGTGGGGAGAAAAGGGGGGGGGGGGCTGCAAAGCCCCTTTTGGGGGGCAGAGCCCGGTGCATTTCCTTGCAAGATGTGGGGGTGCAAAGCCCTTTTTGGGGCAGGACGCCGGGTATTTTGTTGTGGGGGGTGCAGACACGCACACACCCACACCCCCCCCTCGTGGGGCAGAGCCCGCTGCATTGCCCTGCCACGGAGGGGTTGCAAAGCCCGGGGTGGG
>JAYKAV010000464.1:13402-38254 GCA_035582835.1 Phoebastria nigripes | reverse complement strand
CCTTCCGCCGCGCGCCGTGGAGCTGCGTGCGCGCGGGGCTCCGGCCCACGCGTGGCCGCCCGCCATGAGCTCAGGTGAGGGGGCTCACGCGTGGGGGTGGAGGGAGAGAGTGTGCGGTGTGCCCGGCCTTCCCCCCCCCCCTCCCCGGGCTTGCATCGGGGAGCTGCGGGGTTTGCGCTGCGTGCGTGGCCCCACGGGCGTTGCATCGTGCACGGCCCACGGGGGTTGCATTGTGCGTGGCCCCACGGTTGCATTGTGCGTGGCCCCGGGGGGTTGCGTTATGCATATTCCTGCCGTTGCATCGTGCACGGCCCACGGGGGTTGCATTGTGCATGTCCCCACGGTTGCATTTTGCGTGGTCGCCGGGGGTTGCGCTCATCCCCCCCCCCTCAGCCGTGCCTGTGCCGTGGGTTGTGCAGAAGGGGAGGCTGCCCGCAGGGTGCGGAGGGGAGGGCACCTTCGCTTTATTTTGCTTTATTTTGCTTTGTTTCCTCCTCCGGCAAGGTTTGCAAAAGGAGATGGTGCAAAGCGGGGTGCTGCCCCCTCCCTGGTATCGCAGATGTGGGGGGGTGGCAGAGTGGGGAGCGCAGCAATTGTCCCACAGCACCCCGACTTCCCTGCCCGCCCCGGGCTGCTCTGCGTCTGGAAAACCCTCTGTGAGGCTGTGGCTAACCAGGTTTGTGCTTTTGCTGTCGCGGGATGTCGCAGCCTTTAGTCGGTGCTTCGCTACGGCAGAACTGTTTTGCTTTGCATCCCGTCGGGATACCAGCTCTCGGCCCCGCTTCTGCCGACATCGATGCGTGGGACTCTGCGCTAAGGCGTGCGCCGATTAATCCATGCAAAACGTGAGGAAATGAAACCCAGGCATCATTTTGGGATGCTCCGAGACCATCGAACCCCACGGCTGAATCCCTGCAGCCCTCAGGTTGCTCCAACTCGGCGTTCGGGGAGGCTCCGAGCTCGTCGGGGTCTGCAGCTGGAGCGAAGCGTCCCTTTGCGGCGTTTTCAGTCGACATCGCGGAGACGGGGGTGGATTTTAAGGTTGCGAAAGACCGCGTTGCCTTTCTAACCCCATGAGCAGAGCAATCCTGGGGTTTTCTCACGCTGGTAAAGGACGTAACGCGATGTTGGGTAAGCGAGCCTTGAATTGGTATCGCTGCTGACCACAGCGTGGCCTTAAAGCCGAAAGACCCTTTGCAGGGTCAAGGCTTGCAGGGGGAAAAAGGCATCCCAGGCGTTCAGAAGGCTGAGAAATGYGATACCACACTGGAGAAAGCATCCGAGGTGCCCTGCATCCCTCGTGTCGGCAGCGTTTCTCATTCCAGGGCATACGGAAGTGGCGCAGCCCGTGCGATCTTTGCCCGTTTCCTTTTGAATTTGCCCCGGTCAGTGCAGAGGAGTTTCTTGAAGGCGGCGCAGGGGTGAGAGAGGAAGAGCTTTGTGGCAGGAAAGGGAGGAGTGTGACCAGTCGGAGGGCTCTTTGCGTGCCCGGGCTCAGCTCCATGGGGCTTGCCCGGCTGTGCCGTGGCCGTGGTCCCTGCCAYCGTGGTCTCTGCCACCGCGCTGACCCCGCTCACCGCCCCTCGGACCCCCTTTGCCCGTCTTTTGCTCCAGATCGGCAGCGTAGCAGCGCTCGGGGGTTAAACCTCACCCCTTTTTTTCCCTGCGCTGCTTAATTTAAGGGTACCCAGGTTTAACGCTGTCAGCCGGGAGGCTGGCTCGAGAGGCAGGAGATGCTCTAATCCTGGCTTAACACTCCGAAACGGGGATGGGCTGCGAGGAGCACAGCCCCTCTCTCCCTAAGGGAGGTAGGAGCCCTCTAACCAGAATTTGGGGAAAATGTGGGTTTTGCATATAAATAACCTTTTTTCCCCCTCCTCGCCGGTGGTTGCCCAAGCGAGGATGCTCCCTGAAGCCGCCGGGCGCTTTCTCCAGCTTGGCAGGCGGTTTTGGCGTACGGTGAAGTCTTGCAAAACCGGGTGCAGGAGAGGTCAGAGCGATGCCTGCCCGGGGTGGGGGAGAAACCCGCCTTGCCGGAAGGGTTTGACCGCCGTTGCCTCAGCTGGTGTCGTCAGCACGTGGGGAAGCAAACGCTGGCCGTGCTGTCAGCTTCCTCCCCACGGATGACCCTTCCCTACAAATCCAAACCGAAACCAGTTTGAGGCGGACAGGGCCACTGGGAGGGTGCCTTGCCTACGAGGACTATTTTCTCACCCAGCTCAAGGGTTTGATGCATGAGAGCGATTTCCCCAGGGTTACCGGCAACGGCAGAGCCTGAATCCTCGTCTTCCACGTCCCCACCTTGTATCGAGCCCGTCTCATCCTTTTGTTTCTTCCAGCCTTGGGGCGTTTTTCCGTCTGCGCTCCCCCGGCGCATGCTGCCATGTCTGGGTAGGACCAGACCGCCTGGTAAAACACGTTTGCTCCGGCTGTGTGGCAGGCAGGACGACGTGTTTCTCTCCAGTTGGCTCACGCGGACGAGTTTATGTTGGCTTGGTGGAAAGGGCAGGAGAATCGACACCATCTCATCTCAACCCCTTGCTGGGTCTGGGCTTGCAGCTGGCCGTGACGTCTCCCATCCCAAACTAGAGCCTGAAGGCTGCTCTGAAAGATCCTCATGAGTTAAATCTTGTCCTACGTGACCCAAACACTGTTCTCCTTTCCTTATCCCTCYTTCCTTCCTTTTGTCTTCTCCTGATTTTTCATTTCCCTGACTCCAAGGGCCTGGATTGACCTTGCCAGCCCCATCCCATCGAGCAGACAGCACCAGACCTTGCTGGCTGGAGCAGTAACCTCCCTGGGTGGACCTTCCTCTTCTTGCGTGCAACCTCTAGCCCGCACATGTGGATGGATGGATGGGAGATGATGGATGGATGGAAGGTGATGGATGGATGGGAGATGAGGGAGGGAGGGGGGGCACTGCTCAGGAAGCCCTGAGCATCCAGCGGGGACCACAAGAACGGAGGGACATCTAAAAATCCACTTAGGGTTGGTTTGTTTTGAGAAAGGTGCTTGTAAAAGAGCTGTGGCTACAAAAGGAGCTTGTGGAGGAGGTCTCTGGGACCAGCATGAGTGCGCTTTCGGGGTGTGTGTGCTGCTGGGGAGAAAGGCTGCGTCTCAGGGCAAAATCTCAGGGCAAGGACCGGCGCTGGTGTTTGCGAATGGTGGCTGCTGGGGCTGCTTTGCAGAGGGGTGTTCAGTGCCACGAGAAGTGCAGGCTCAAGGTTTCCAGCTCCGCTTTCTGGTGTCAGAGGGTATGTCCTCCCCTGCTAGGACATGTTCTAGATGTCAGGGCATCCTGAGCATCTTTCTCCCCAGTTTTCCACCAAACCTTGACAGCAGGGGCGTGTGGTGGTTCCCTGAGAGGTGCAAGACAGGGCACGAGCTCTTCTCGGAGCCAGGCAGCTGCGAGGACTTTAAGCAGCATTTTGGCCATGCAAACCTGGTGTCAGCAGGGAATCGTGGCTTCCCYCTTCCCTTTGCAAGCCGGGCTGGTGCATAGCTGACCCCTCCCCAAGTTTGCAGCCGCTCCTGGCTGTTATCCCCACCTTAATCCCCCCTTTAGCAGCAGAGAGAGAAGCAAATCTCTTCCCAGGGTTCTCCAGATGAGCTCAGGGGTAAAACCCCCCTACTTCGGGAGCCGGAGGAGGGATGGCCAGGTGCCCCTGTGCCGTGTTTGCCGATGAGGTGTGGCCGCTGCGCCGCGATTCAAACTGGTAACGCAGCTTCGCGGTGCTCTGCCCTCCCCTCCACCGGCACCGGATGCTTCCCGGACACGTCCGCCGGCGGGCAGGTGATGACGGCCGTACYGATCCCATCCCAACCGGGGACGGCTCCGCTTGCGCAACCGGCGGGGTAAGGCGCAGTGAGTCAAGGCGAGAGCCCTTTCTCGCTTGCCGTGTTTTGGGGAGCAGCCGGGATGGGAGCGGGAGGTGAGAAAACCCACGGGGACGGGGCTGGGGTTGTGCAAGAGCCGCAGCTCCGCGGGATGGAGCCGGTTGCGGCCATGCTCGTGCGCTCCTCCAGAAGATTCGCTGCTTATAGGAAAGGGTCAAGAAAGTCGTAATAATTTTGTCGTTGCTAACAGCAGAGTTCAGGCGGAGAGGTGGGCTGTGCTTCTTGCCTACCCAGCCTGGTTTGGTGAGATGCAGAAAGTAAATGGGGTTTTTTGGGGGGTGATACTTTCCCCCTCCTGCAAACCCTGCAGACAGTGCCGGGGAAAAGCCTTTATGCGAGGCACCCCCTCGCCCTCTCCTTTGTTCTGCTCTTTTGAAGGGCGGCACATGCTCCTCCTCGCCCTCCCGCACCCGCTCCCARCCTCATTTAACCTGGAATCGATGCTTTTCACAGGGTTTGACACTGGCAGCGGGGAGATCTGACGTCTCCCCTCCTCGCGGGCCCTTGGTGAGCTTCGCAGCCGTTCCTTTTGGCTCCTGGCAGGGCTTTTGTTCTAATAAACCATCCCTTGGGCTCGTTCCCCCCTTCCCCAACCCGAAACTTATCCTTTGGAGTGGCACCGGCTGCATTTGGGGAGCTGGCTACCCACTGGGTCGCTTGGCGAGATGGAGACCCTGTCCCTGGTGATCATCCAAACCAGGGGATGGTTTTAATTAATTGTTTTTGTCACCTGCAGACGAGCTTTGGGGTCAGACTGGGGAGCGGCAGGAATCCAGCCGGGGTGGCTTTTCTGGCAGAGGATGGGTGCACGGGCTCCCACCCGGCGTGTAAATCGTTAAGCCGGTCTGAGTGCCCTCCTGGAAACCTGAACCTGGCCCAGCCGGGAAATTATCTGGCTTGGTGTTTGTGCCACGTGTTATCTCCCCGCTGCTGCTTTAAGATCCTGGAGTTGGGACGCCGTGGCTTGTAATCCAGAGTAGATTTAGGGGATAAGTGGGTTCAACTTCATGGGATGGAGGGTGACGATTAAAATCCCACCTGGGATGATTACAGTGGTGTCTCCGGTGATCCCCGTCTCCCAGGCTGGGCATTGGGGTGCAGCAGAGACCGGTGGGAGTCGTAGGTGCTGAGCCACACTGGGCATCATTAAAACTGGAAAAAGCAAATTCTGTGGCCACGTTCTCCATACAGGGGGAAACACAAGGAGCAAACAAGCATGAAAAGTGGCTGGGAGAGCTCTCCCTGCACTTGACCTGGCTCTGCACCAGCCCTGCTCCCTTCCCCCGGCTGCTAAGCCACTGTTTTTGTGCCAGCTTTTCTCCCCGGGCTCCTTTGGCATCGTTCGCGTGACTGTCACGTGCCGCGGGAGGGTGACCGGGCAGTGCTGGGGTGCCCCGTGCCCGCAGCATCCCCCTGCGCGGTGGAGGCGGCCCCGAGCAGCTCTGCCGGGAGCCGGGGTGGATGGCAGAGGGGACACTGAGTCCAGCCACCTTCTGGGACTGATCCGGGGATGTCATCGCTGCAGCCGGGAGCCCATCACCGTGACATCTCCTAAATAACCCCTCAGATCAGCTCCCCTTATTTTTTTTCCCTGTTCTTTGACTTTGCAGACAACAGCAAGCTGTTGGGGAACCAGCGGCCAGGCTACGGGACACTGCAGCGAGACGCCGATAAATCCCGCATGGTAGGTCCGAGGGCTTCACCACGGGGAGGAAGGCACGCTCGGGAAGGTTTGGCACAAAAAGCGCATGTTGTCTGCAACACTGGCACGAGACGGTGGTTTTCCAGCCCCAAAGCTACCTGGTTGTCACCTGCCTGGTGTTAAATCACGCCAGGAGGCTTAGGGCTTTTAGCAATTTAGGATTTAGATGCTTGATAATTATAATTTCAGTTTATTTTATGAATAAGCATCCCCATAAAGGTGACCTCCTTTCTTCCAGGAGGTCACGGGCTACCAGACCAAGACGTGGCGGGTGGCCCTGTGCCACGCTTGCTCCGTGCTGACGGCAGGGCTGCTCCTCATCCTCTTCCACTGGAAGCCGAGCCTGGAGGTGCAGGCAAAGTGCAAGCCCTGCGCCCTCGGCCAGGCCGACTGGGTCATCATCAGAGTAAGTCCCYGGAGGGGTCCAGGGGACCCAAGGATCTGAGGTTGGGCTCTGCCACCAGCTTCCCAGGAGGGCCCTGGGCATTTCCTTGCTGCTTGTCACCCTCCCCTCCCTAACTGTGTTCGACATCTCCTTTCATCAAGCAATGCGCTACCCCAGAGCCAAATTATTCCAGGAGTAATAATTATTCCTGTAATAATTTTGCACTTTCCCCTTCCATAGCAGCCAGCCTGGCTTTGCATTTCTCTTTATCGTCCCTGAATCCCAGCCAGGTGGCCAGGGACTCCCTGCCTGCGATGCCTGCGCAGGGCAGGACCGCTGCCCCCGTTTGAAGGAGCAGGGGGGACACGTGGGGAGCTCCCTGTTTTCCTCTGCTCAGACCCTTGCCTGTCTTGCAGGACCGATTCGGACAATGCTTCACCACCCGCGTGCGCACGGAGGCGCTGGGCGAGGGCAGGTGAGCTGGGCTCGCGTCCCCGCGGCGATGCCGGCGGGCAGGGGCTCGCATCTGCTTTTGGCTTTGAGGGAGGGAGGCATTTGCAGCGGCGCTGGTGGATGGGGAGGGACTGACCCTTGCTTTTCCACCCTGAGCAGCCTGGAGCATCACCCCGGGGCCAGGCTGGAGGACCGGAGGACCAGCATCGCCATTGGCGTGTCGGATGAGGAGGAGAGCCGGGACACCATCCGGCTCCATGAGAAAGAAGAGGTAACGCTAGCAACCTTTCCCACCTCGGCCCTGTAAATCCTCTTCCTTGGTGTGGGCTGCCCTCATGTCCTGCTAACACCTTATTTTTTCCGCTCTGCTCAGAAGAACATCTTGCGGTACTATCTCTTCGAGGGCATGCGCTACATCTGGATCGAACGGCGGCAGGCATACTGCAAAGTCAGGTATTTCTCTGTCCACCCCCCCTGCCACGGCAAACTTCTCTGCATCTCTCTGCTGCTCTCCTTGGCCCCTCAGCTCCCGCAAAATGGTCCTGACCCGGCTGGAAGTCACATAACTGCGCTGGAGCTTTTCTCCATGCTGCAAAGCCATTGGAGACCATCCCCAGGGCGTTGGGTTGGGGAAAGCCACGCTGCCTCTCCCCCCAAGTTGTTGATGTTGCCTGTCTTTGTGGGCAGAGGAAACCAGGCAAAGTAGTTTGGCAGCTGCCCCGTGCTGGATGGTCCCCACCGCGCTGTGCTGCTCGTGGCTCTCCGAACTGTGCCCCTTTTGTTCCTACTCCTTGGCGCCTGCGAGCTGCGGCGGATGCCGAGGAACAAGATGCTCTCCCTTTCCCAAAGGGGTTTTTTTTGTCACCAAGGACTTTGACGTGGTGTTCGTTCTGCTGGGCCAGGCTCCTGCTGATTTTGACTCCGTTTCTCTGTTTTTCTTTCCCCTTGGGCTTGCCAGCGTCTTGGATGAAGGCTGGACCTGCACAGATCTCCACCTCTCCCAGGCTGGGCTCGACCAGCAAGACCACAACACCAGGTAGGGATCTTGCAGCTTCGTGGGACACCSAGGGAGTGCAGATGAGGCTTTTCCACGGGCCAGCAAATTCTGGAGCATGGGAGTTTTCTTGCACCCAGACCTCAAAACAGAGGATTGCCACGTGTGCTGGATTGCCCTGGCTTGGCTTCTCCATGTAACCGAGCTCCCGTGGAGGTCTGGGCAGCGTGATGGTCCCTTGAGTTGGAAATGCAGCTTTTGCCTAGCATGCATTTGCTTCCCCCTTGCTTTTTCTCTCCCTTTTGCAGAAGGAAGATCTACGGACCGAACCTCATCGAGGTACCAGTCAAGTCCTACGCAAGGCTGTTGGTGGAGGAGGTGTGCATCTACAGGCCGGGCTTCGAAAGACCAAGTTGTCCCAGGGCAGATCCTTCCCCTGCTCCATGTCCCTCACTGCAAGTGCTTTGCGGGCCCTTCCTCTCTGGTGGGGAGGAGAGGACTTTAGGAGGAGCAGCTTGGGCAGAGATCAGAGAAGGCAGAGCTGATACAGCTGTGGAGGGGATGTGTCCTGCCTCAGGTCAGACAGGAGCATCCCCAGATAGTTGCAGAGGTGGCTGAGCATCCTCAGGAGTACTGACTGTAAGCAAAGCTGGGGAGGACGGAGGGTTTGTGAGAAGTCAGCTACTCCAGCCCCAGCCCCAGGGAAGGGCCAGCTTCTCCTCTGCATAAGCAGTTCTTCCTCAAGGAGCCTGGAGGTCTCACGATGGGCTGGAGGAAGCTTTCCCCACCCAAACCTGCTCTCTCTCCTTGTTCCCTTCCAGGTGCTCAATCCCTTCTACATCTTCCAAGTGTTCAGCATCGTGCTGTGGGTCTGTGAYGCCTATTACTACTATGCTGCCTGCATCTTCCTCATCTCCACCATCTCCTTAGGGCTGTCCCTCTACGAGACAAGGAAGGTTGGTGGTGGGCTTATTTGGGACAAGCGGCTCTAGTGGAATAGCCCATTTTCTGATGGTGTTTGCCCTCCGTGCTGATGCTGAACTCCCTCTGAGCCCAGCTGGGTGAGGACAACCCATACTCCAACAGTGGGGCAGGTTTCCTTGTTCTTTGTCCACAGTCCCGAGCCTTCGAGACCTGTTTTACAGATGCTTTGCTGTGCTTTTTGAGCTGCCCTTGGGTGGCTGCTAATTGCTCCCTCCCTTGCAGCAAAGCACGACGCTGCAAAACATGGCCAAGATGTCGGTCGGTGTCCGAGTCCGTCGCCCCGGCGGAGGTGAGTGTGATGCCCACGATGAGCAAGGGCTCCAGGCACGAAACCATTCGGGACGGTGCCGRGATGACATGTCTGAGCACGGCCGCATTTTTTTCCAGAGGAGATGGTGGTGAGCTCCGCGGACCTGGTGCCGGGCGATTGCATCAGCCTCCCCACAGACGGGATGCTGGTCCCTTGCGATGCCGCGCTGCTGACGGGCGAGTGCATGGTCAACGAGAGCATGCTGACGGGTGAGAGCCCTGGCACCCAGTGGGCTGCACGCCTGTGCCGCCCCGGCTTTCACTGGGGATTTTGGGGGGGAGGACGAGCCTCCTATCTCAGTGGCCCTACGGCAGCCCCTTCCCATGCAGGCTGGTTGGATCCTGACCACCCAGGGTGATAAACCTCCCTCCATGATGTTCCTCACCGCAGGGGAGAGCGTGCCGGTGATGAAAACCCCTCTGCCGGCCGGCAGCCAGGCAGCCAGCACCGTCTATTCCCCCGAGGAGCACAGGCGGCACACATTGTTCTGCGGGACGCAGGTCATCCAAGCCAAGTCCTAYGTGGGCAGAGAAGTGCTGGCCGTGGTGACCCGCACAGGTAATGGCATTGAGGGGAAAACCAGGATTAAGCCACGTCCTTTGGAGCAGTGACTTTGCACGTGCTTACCTTCTGCCCCTCTCCCGCAGGGTTTTGCACGGCCAAAGGGGATCTCATCAGCTCCATCCTCTACCCCAAACCTGTGAGCTTCAAGTTCTACAAGGATGCTGTGAAGTTCGTCCTGTTCCTCGCCATCCTGGGTACGTCTGAGCGTGGAGGCATGGCCAGGAGCAGCCAAACTCCTCTTAAATGGTTGAAACCACCCTTCGTCTGCTTTGCTTTGTAACTGACCCCGTTCTCCCTCCTGCGTAGCTTTTATCGGCACCCTGTACAGCATCCTCATCTTGGTTAAAAATCAGGTAGGATTGTTGGAGCTGGTGAATCCTCAAGCGCTGGCCAGYGCTGCGGGTGGAGATGGGTGAGGGCTATCAGTCTGCCCACCCCTCTTCCTCCTCGCCTGCCAGGTCCCCGTGGAGCAAATCATCATCCGTGCCCTCGACCTCGTCACCGTCATTGTGCCCCCGGCTCTCCCGGCTGCGATGACAGTGGGCACCATCTACGCCCAGAACAGGCTGAAGAAACAGGGCATCTTCTGCATCAGCCCTCCCCGTATCAACCTCTGCGGGAAGATCCGCCTGGTTTGCTTCGACAAGGTGAGTCTTGGGCAGCACCATGGGACCCTGGTTTCCAGCTCAGGGGGCTGGCCTGGACCCACCGTGCTCTCCCCACAGACGGGAACCCTGACGGAGGAAGGTCTGGACGTCTGGGGGGTGGTCCCGCTGGAGAACAACCACTTCATGCCCATCGTCCACGAGCCCCGCTGCCTGCCCGCCGGTCCTTTGCTCTATGCCCTGGCCGCCTGCCACACCATCTCGCTGCTGCGGGCGCAGCCCATCGGGGACCCCGTGGACCTCAAGATGGTGGAGTCCACCGGCTGGGTAAGACTTACAAAGAGGGAGGTGGCACACATCTTGCTCTGCCAGGAGAGGGGGTGTTTAAAACCATCTGTGGGCTGCTGGGGGGTGGATGGGGCTTGGGGCTTGCAAGGCAGGGCTTTGCCATCTCAGCATCTGCCTCGGTTTCAGCGCCTGGAGATGATGGAGGAGGAGGAAGGTGAGCTGCCTGCCTTCCAGCAGTTTGGGACGAAGGTCTTGGCTGTGATGAAACCTCCACCCGAGGAAGAACAGCCGCGAGACAGGGTAGGTCCCGTGGACCAGAGTGGCTCAGGTTCCCCAAGTCACTGGGTCTGCACCCCCAAAGGGCTGTTGTTGTGCTTCACAGCCCCTGGAGAGTTGTACCTCCCAGAGAAGTTCCTGCCTGGCCCTGGCACCCACTCTCTCTCCTCCACAGAAGCACCAGTCACCCGTGGGGATCCTCCGGCGTTTCCCCTTCTCCTCCTCCTTGCAGAGGATGAGCGTCCTGGTGAAGCTGCCCAGCGAAGCCTCAGCCCATGTCTACATCAAGGGTGCACCGGAGATGGTGGCCAGCCTTTGCAGGAAGGAAACTGGTACGTGCTGGGGGACGGTGGTTCGCTACCACTCCCCAGCTAAGAAGCGGCCGGTCCTGCTGCTCCGTCATCTGTCTGCGTCCCTGCAGCTCATCCCCACAGGGAATTATCCTCGGTGACACTGCGGGGCAGTTGCCAGAGGCACAGGGCTTTGGATTAGTTCCATTCACGTGGGGGGAAGAAAATAGGAGCCAGAAGACAGGGAAGGGGGTTGGAGTCTGGATGAGCATCCAAAGCCCTTCAGTCCTTTGGGAGCTCGAGCCCCGGCTCTCCTCACTGGGTCTACGCAGCCCAGGTTCATTCAGGAACTATTTTGACCATGCTTTTCCCCTCACGGCTGGCAGTGCCCGTGGATTTCTCCCAGATGCTGCGACACTACACCACGGATGGTTTCCGRGTCTTGGGTCTGGCTTGCAAACCCCTGAGCACAGTGACCACCTTCGAGGAGGCCCTGCAGCTCCCGAGGTTGGTGCCAACAACTTTTTTTCTCCATTTAGATCTTGTTTGCTCCGAGTGTTTCACGGGATGCTTTGCTGCCCTGCAGCCTGCCCCATCCTAGCAGCCTGCAAGGAATTAAACCTAACCCATACTAAAGCAATTGCTGGCTGCCTCCCAGATGGATTTTTAGCTGTTTATACCAATTGATCCTCTCTGCCTTGTGTTGRAGATGGTGTTGAACGGCTCGTTGTATCCCACCAGGGACTCTGTGGAGAGCAGCCTGACCTTCCTGGGGTTCCTCGTCATGAAAAACGTCCTCAAGCCAGAGTCTGCGCCCGTGATTCACCTCCTGAGGAACGCCAACATCCGCCCCGTCATGGTGACAGGTGACCCTCCGGAGGGGAACAGGGACGCTGGGCTCGGGGAAGAGATGGGACACGGACGACCCTTGATGTGCAAGGGGTGAAGGGTTTCTCCACTAGAAATCGGTGGCCTGAAGCAGCTGGGAGGCACAGCAAGGACTCCTGGACCCTGGTTTTGTGCATCCCTGCTACTTGTTTGCATTGCCTTGCCGGTGGGCTCGTGGCAGGCAAGGTGTGGAAGAGTGCAGGCTGCTTTTTCATGGATGCAGCAGGAACCCACAGACCTGGGGTGGGTGGCTCAAACAGCAAAACTGSTCACGGTTTCACCACCGATCACATAAATGTCGGTATCTCACGAGCAGCCCAAATGGCACAGCTAACGGGGAGGGACGTAGGAGTCGCCTTTTTTGTGTGTTTTGCAGCAAGGCAAGCAGCGCTGCCAGGGTTTGAAGCTGCTGCCTTTCTTTGGGGTAGGGCAGAAATGAGATTTTGGAGCTTTCCCCCAAAACACAGGGAAGCAAAGGGACCCCCAATGTGGCTGTGGTGGCTGGGAGAGGGGATGCGGCCGGTTTGAGCTGTTCTTGGCTCGCGGCCATGCGTAACCTTGCCAGCGCCGGCTAGCAAACACCGCGGTTACTCAGCCCCGCCACCTCTTTCTGCTAGGAGACAACATGCTGACGGCCGTGAACGTGGCCAAGAGCTGCCGCATGGTGGAGCCGAAAGAACGGGTGATCTTCGTCAACGCCTCCCCGCCCAGCCACGACAAACCCGCCGCTCTGAAATTCATCCTCGCCGAGCACTCCCAGGACGAAGAGCAGCTGGAGGTGAGTCTCGAGGCAACGTTTCGGGGGGTTTTGTAAAGCCCAAACTGCCAGTCACCTTGCAGGACTCTCTTTTCCCAGCATCGTTACCCTTAGGGGCAATTATGCCCTTATTAAATGCCTCCTTTAGGAGAAGATAACCTGCTCCTGTTTCTCCCTGGGAGCACGTCAGGCTGGAGCTGATGCTCCAAACACCCTCATCAGATGCAGCCAGCACCGTGCTGCTCAGGTCCTGCTCCGGGCTTGGCATGAAGGGCTTGGTCACACAAGCTTTTTATCCAAAATAGCGTCATTTATGTGCCTGAAATTGAGGTTTAAGGGAAGCTGATTTACCTCTTGCTCCATGAGGATGCCAGTTCAGGCCACTGCCCAGGGGCTCAGCAAGGATTTCAGTGCAAGTCGAAGCCCCGCTGCAGAAAAAGGAGTTGTTTTTCTTGGCAGGGTCTGCACCAGCGGGACGGCTGCTTCCTCCAGCCGCAGCCCTGCCACTTCGCACTGAATGGCAAATCCTTCGCTGTGGTTTGTGAGCACTTTGCCGACCTGCTGCCAAAGGTGAGTCCGACGGCGGGGAATCCTCCGGCAAGGTTGACCTCACCAGGGTTTCGTGCTGCAGCCTCGCAGCTCCAAAACAAAATGCTCTGAGGAGTTTTTTGTGCCGGTGTAAGATGCTCTCTGCCCTGCTGAGCTGGCAAAGCTCAAAATAACCAGGCTTCTCCTGGGTGTGCAGGGATGCGGGGTGCAGCGATAGGAACACGGAGCCTTCCCTTCTTTGCAGATCCTCATCCAAGCCACCGTGTTCGCCCGCATGTCGCCTGACCAGAAGACTCAGCTGGTGTGCAGCCTGCAAGAGCTGAAGTAAGCCCCTCCAGCCCCAAGGGATGGAGGACAGAGGAGGGCAAGGGGGTTAGTCCTCTGCCCCGAGACATCTCCTGTGTGCCGGAGTGGTTGGCAGCTGCGAAATCGCATCCTGCCCTCTCCCAGATGTGGGGTTATCCTAAATACAGGGGTGCAACCTTGAAGACCCAGGGTTTTCCCTCGTCCTGTCATGAAATATCGGATCCCTTCTCACTGCAGCTACTGCGTGGGGATGTGCGGGGACGGCGCCAATGACTGCGGGGCTCTGAAAGCAGCCGACGTGGGCATCTCGCTGTCGGAGGCGGAGGCGTCGGTGGCCTCGCCATTCACCTCCCGCATGGCCAACATCGAGTGCGTGCCCGCCGTCATCCGGTGAGCTGGTGGGAGCCGTGTGGTGGGGGATAAAAATCAAGACGGGTGTCTCATGAGTGCCTCTGTCCCCTCTGTGGGACAACTCATGGAAAGGGTGTTGTGGCTGGTGGGTGAATCTCTCTTTCTCTCTGCAGGGAGGGCAGGTGCTCGCTGGTCACCTCCTTTGGCGTCTTTAAGTACATGGCCCTGTACAGCCTGGTGCAGTTTGTGTCCGTCCTGCTGCTCTACACGGTGAGTCCTGCGGTTGCCCAAATGCCTGCGATGCTCGGGGATGCCTTCGGGTCACTTCATCACGGCTGGGTTTTAACCCGTGACCTTTCCTAGCCCCTCCGTGGGTCCTCGCAGCTGAGAGCGGGTGGTTTCTCCTTCCCAGATCAACACCAACCTGAGCGACTTCCAGTTCCTCTTCTTCGACCTGATCATCACCACCACCGTGGCGGTGCTGATGGGTCGGACCGGTCCTGCCCAGGAGCTGGGAGTGGAGCGTCCCCAAGGGGCGTTGATCAGCGTCCTTGTGCTGGGCAGCCTGCTCCTCCAGACGGCTCTGCTCATCACCGTGCAAGTCCTCAGCTACTTCATCACCGTCTCGCAGAGCTGGTAAGGGACCCGGCTTCACGTGGGTTTAGCGATGGGAACGGCGCAGAGGATTGCAACGAAGCCCAGGTGCTTGTCCTTGGTTTTGGGCAACGCCAGCTGGCATCAAGGATGTGTCCAGCCACCTTGCAGCAAACAGCTCCTGTCTGCTTATGGAGAACAAGGGGTCGGTGTTTAGACCTTCTCCTTGCCTCCGGCTTCGTTTGACCCCCTGCCTTCTCCCCTGCCTGGCTCAGGTATGTGCCACTTAACAGCACGGTGATGGCTCCCCAAAACCTGCCCAACTACGAGAACACGGTCCTCTTCTGTGTCACGGGCTTCCAGTACCTCATCCTGGCTGTCGCCATGTCCAAGGGGTACCCGTTTCGGGAGCCGCTCTACACCAACGGTGAGGATGATGCTGGCTAYGTGGACAAAGAGAGACATCAAACCTTCACCCTCCTCCTCAACCCTCTTCCTTCTCGCCCTCAGTGCTCTTCTTGGTAGTCCTCRTCCTCCTTTTTGGCCTCATGATATGGTTAACCCTCTACCCGCTGGGCTTCCCCAAAATGCTGCTGAAGCTGCAGGGCATCGACGACTTGAATTTCAAGCTGCTGCTGCTGGGGATCGCCGCCCTCAACTTCTTCGCCGCCTTCGTGCTGGAGGTAGGTCAGCCCAGGGTGGGCACTGGGCACGAGGGACGCGTGTCGTCCTTTTGGGTCTGTCCGAGCAATGCCTTTTCCAGGAGCTGTGGGCATGGAAGGGAGCAGGGCTCACCTTGGCATCAGCTCTGCCCTCTCCTCGGGGTCCACAGCCTCTCCAAAACCCGTTCCCCCCTCCTGCCTTTGCTGCAGACTGCCCTGGACCATGGATTGCTCAACTGCCTCCGCAAGCTGCGCCGAAAGAAGGCGTCCAAGAAGCTTTTCAAGAGGCTGGAGAAGGAGCTGAGCCAGCAGCAGCCGTCCTGGCCGCCTCTTAACGAACCACTCTTCGCTACACCCAAGATGTCCATCGCCGTGAGATAGCACGCGTCAGGCTTCCCTCCTGCCTGCTCTGCAGGCAAGTGCTGCCTGCCAGCCCTTGGATGCTGTCATTTATTTATTTATCCTGGTAAATCGAGGGATGCGGCGGGCAGGCTCCCACGGGGAGACCCTCAGCATCGCAGCTGTGAATCCGCACGCGCCGGTCCTGCAGCCGTGGCCGAGAGGAGGAGATGCTGGAGAAGCAAATTGGGGGAGAAGGTCCAGAAGAAGAGGAGAAATGGTCCAGCTCAGCTCTTCCTCCAGGACCTTTCCCGCTCCCATGCTGGCCTCGGACCCGTCTCCCCGCACTGGGCACCGGTACCGTTTCGCAGGGGGACGCTGCCTCCCTTTTCCTCTCAGGGCTGGTCAAAACCACCAAGAAGAGGGTCCCTGATCTTCTCATGGCGAGGGCACCCACCCCAGCCTCGTGTCTCTGCTCACTGTGAAAAAACCCCCTCCGCCTTCCCCCGCGACCGCCCTAGATGTGTAGGAACTGTTTACAAACTGCCCCATGCCCGGCTTGCCAAGGATGCTGCTCAGTCCCCAATGCCTGGGGACCAGCCACGGGCACCCTCTCCACTTGCGATGCTCCCGCAGAGCACTTCTGCTTTCGGACGGGACCTTTGTAGCATTAAAAAAACCCGAATCTCTTTATTTTTTAACTCTACTCCAGTGCATCGAGGTGTAAGTGCCGTCGGGAGAATGACATACCGCTTTTGGTTTCCGTATGGTGCTGTCGTGAGCGTTGTCTAATAAATTACCACTATTTTCTTGACCGCTTGCTTGTGCTGCCTGGCGTGGATGGACTGCTTGGGGCAGGACGGCATCGACGGCGTGGGTGAGTATCGGACGGAGTAGGGGTGCAGGTGAAAGAGGTTTTAGGGTCACCTCATTCTCCATCTGGGCTGGAAGATGCTGTCCTCGATGCCTGAAAGCAGAGAGTGAACCCAGGGACGGCACTGCTGGGATTTCAGCAGCCCAAACTGAGCATCAGCGAGTAAATAACCCCAGAGCCTGTTTCCAGCTGGAATTTCCTAGAAAATAATAATAATTTGCTGGAAAAACCCAGGTGTCCTCGCCAAGACTGCAAAACCTCGCTCCTTCGACGGAGGAAAAGCCRGTAGATGGAGATGCCGCATCCCGAAAGGGGAAGAGCCGATCCCCGGGGAGGGGGATGCGCTGTCTGCATCGCCCTCCAAGGGTTTTTCAGCCGCCTCCGAGCCCGGCTCTTGGATTGAAGGCTGGTTCTTGCGGGGACTCGCCTGCATGGAAAGTCTAAACCCCTCCGAGCGCCAGCGGCGCCTCTCTGCCCTCCGGGAGCTGGGGATTAGATCAGGAAATGAGGCACAAGCAGAGGTAAGAGGTTTCCTGAAATCCTAGCCAAGGCTTGAGTTATTAAACCAGGCTTCCTGAGCTTAAAAAAAAAAAAAAAAAAAAAAAAAAAAAAAAAAAAAAAAAAACCCCGCGGGGATTTCCCCCCCCCCCCCCCCCCCCCCGCTGGGGTGTTTTGCTTGGCTGGTTTTTGCAGGGTGTTCCTGGCCTCAGGGGGGTTTTGCAAAGTCCATTTAATTATTAACAGGCAGCTCCTGCCCTTAGCTAGAGGTTAACAGGGCTGGGGACAAGGACGATGCTGGATTTCAGGGCAGGCAGAAGCTTTATGGGAGCAGCTATTAGATGTGTTTGGAGTCGTTTGGATGGTTTTATCCATCCTTCAGACTAGAAAACCAGGCTTGATATGAGATGGGAGGACCTTAAAAACCCCTCTGCTTCTCCTCCTAGTCTGAAATTGTGTCTTCTCCTTGTTTTTAGAGCAGTCAGACCCCCTCCTGGCTGCAGAAACCCTCGTCCCTCGGCACGACTGGTCATGGGCTTGGTGCGATGGGTGCAATCCTACCCCACGGGTGAAAAATCTCCGCCGTCTCCTCCCCGTTGCTCATCCCCATCCCCATGCACGCCGCTGGCCGTCTCCAGAGAGCTTCTCCCTCCATCCCAGCCCTCAAGCACCCTYCGTTTGCTCCGTTGCTGGTTTTGAACATGCCTAAAATTTGCAGGTTTTTTATCCCCCAGCACTGGACTCGGTGTCACTGCCGGGCTCGGGGGTTTTAGGGGAGCATCCCCAGCCTTGCCGGGATGTAGCCGGCATCCCGCGTCCTCCGGAAAGCTGCCAGCGAGCCGGGGAAAAGAGGGCCCCACGGTCAGCAATTCTGGCTCCACCGCCGTGCAGGGGCTGCAGAACTGCTCCGGCATCCTCAGCCTGGGTGGGGAAAAAAAGGGGATTTTTTTTTTTCTTTTTTCCCCTCCATCCTGGGATAAAGCTTTAAATCTGCTGCGGGGTTGCAGCATCCTCGCTGCTTGGGTGACAGAGCGAGCGCTGATGCCAAGCTTGGAGTCAGGAGGGGTGATTGGGATCCCAGGATCCCAAATTTTTGGGGTTTATCCGAGATCATAGAGCAATGCCCTGACATGATCCTTTCATCTCACCCTCCAGCAGCACAAAACCCAGCCTAAACTGCGCCGGCATGCTCGGCGCTGCACAAAATCCTCCTCTCTCCTTGCTTTTACAATCAACTTAAAATTCATCCGGCTGGAAAAAAAAAAACCATAGCCCTGACAACCATTGCATCGATATGCGCTTAGTGATTTTTTTTTTTTTTTTTTTTTTTTTTTTTTTTTTTTTTTTTTTTTTTTTTCTCCCTAGCAGGCAGCAATTTGGGAGGAGGAAGGGGCCGGCTCAGGTGTGGCATTAGGACCCAGCGGAGCCCCCATGTTGGAGGTAGGAGTGTGGGGTTTTTTTTAACTCTCATTTCGAAGTTTTTGAAAGCAGAGAGAAGAGACCAAGGCGGTGGGCAAGGGCAGGACCAGCACTAACACCCAGAGCGGTAAGGACCAGGGCAGAGAGACCCCCCCCTCCATCCCAGCCCCCTGCATCGGGCAGGGATGCTGGGGACCCCCCCAGCAGCGGATGGGGCTGAACCCCATCTTTGGGGCTTTGCAAAGTTGCCTTAAAAACTCCATCGGTCGGGGAAGGCGAGCTCTCAAAAGCTGTTTTCAACCTTTTAATCTCTCATAAAAAGAAAACCCACCTTATTTTTGGGGTGCTGAAGAGCCAGTGGCCGCGGGGGGAACCCCATCTTTGCAGCCTGACAGCTGCTGTAGTAGATTTTTAACCACTTCAAAAAGTCTAAAAATACCCTAAYGTCTGAAGGAAGCCGTATTTTTTTTTTTTTTTTCCATCCTGGAAAGAGACTGTAGAAAAGGGATATTTTAATATTTCTATTTATTTCCCCCCTCCGGGGGGGACGGGACCCTAATGAAAATGCAATGTGTGAAAATGGGGATGGGGGAAAGAAGGTTTTTTACCTTTGGTCGGGGGCCAAAAAAAATTTGAATCCTTTCATATTCCCTTTGTTCTCCCACTCTCTGGCAACTGGAGAGCTTAAAAAAAAAAGAAAAGAAAGGAAAAAGGAAAAAAAAAAAAGCKGGGGGAGGGGGGAAAGGCTTGGGGAAGGTGGGGTTTAGCAGAATGAAAGGGAGAGACTGTGGTGTTCTTTCTTCGGGGTTGATTGTTCCCAGATGTGCAGTTGCAAAAACATCTGGCGCGGTTGGAGTCGCCGGACCCCTGCACGGAGGGGAGAGGAGCTTGGTGGGGGGCACCTCGGGTCCCTCCCGGAGCATCTCGCTGGGTTGCTTTGGTGGTAGGAAAAGCCAAGGGTGGGGAAGGAGGAGGAGGAGGAGGAGGATGGCGGTGGCCCCGTCCCCTCTTTGCAGACCTTGGGTTTAAGGAAGATGTCGCGGCGACCCTCGGCATCGCTCCCAGCTGGGTTTGGAGGTGGCGGCGGGCGCTTCGGTGTCCTCCGTCGGGAGGAGAAGATGTTGGCATCGCCGTCGGGGGAAGACGTGACCCGTCTGTCCCCGTTCCACGGCCAAACCCCGCGAGCTTGGTCCAAGATCTCCGAGTCTGGGGGAAATTCAGGGGGAATTAGACCTCGAGAGAAGCCTTGGGCACTTGCAGATTGCTTTGGGGCAAAAAAGGGGCTGGCAGGGCAGGTTAACCCTGAGCCGTGTGGCCATGTCCTTGGGATCGCTGGAGCGATGGGAGGATGGCTTGGGATGCCTCCGGAGGTGGGTGTCCATCTGGCCCCAAGCTGTCCTGGGTGGGATACGAGCGCCGGGTCAGGGTGATTTGGGGCTGCAGGACATTGGTGCCAGCATCCCGCGGGATCCCGGCATCAGGAGAACCAGCAAAGGTCAGGATGGGCATCTACAGCCCCTTTCTGCCACCTCGAGGTAGCCCCAAACGCCCCTGGTCCCCCATAGCAGCCCTGTCCTGGCCAGGACCCAGCTGCTTTCCCAAACCCAAGGTCTGCCAGCAGCCGCTAAGGCTCGATAAAGCCTCCCGGACCCCTGCCAAGCGCCCGCCAAGCCCAGAGCCGCATGTTGGTTTTGCTCATCCCCGCGCAATCCCTTTTATCCCAGGACACATTTAGCCTCGCTTAAACCCAGGTCTGGGACTTCCTTTGCCGTGGGAAGCAGATGGGGCTTGCAGGGACCTGGGTCCCACCAAGGTGCAGCCGTGGGTGGGTGATGGAGTGCTGCTGGGCGCTTCGTTAGGGACCACCGAACTCTGACTATTGGCTGAGCTTGGTTATCTGATCCCAGCTCAGGTAGGGACCAACTTTCTGGCTTTCCCAAGGCTGGAAAGGGTCTGGAAGTCAGTTGTCAACATCTCCAGTACCTGCAAGCCTGGGGATGGAGGAGGATGTGGTGCCTAGAAGATGCAACTATGGCGGTGGTGCAAGGGCATGATTGCTAGAAGATGCTACGCTTTGGTGATGGTGCTGGATGTGGTCCCTAGAAAATGGCAACACTATGGTGGTGGTGCAGGATGTGGTCACTGGAAGATGCTACGCTTTGGTGATGGCGCAGGACAAGGTTCCTAGAAGAGGCTACGCTTTGGTGATCTTGAGGACATGGTGGCTATAAAGTGCAACGCTATGGTGATGGTGCACACCGGGGTCACTAGAAGGTGCTGTGCTTTGGTGATGGTGCAGGACGTGGTCTCTAGAAGATGCCGTGCTCTGGTGATGGTGCAGTCAGTCCCATTGACCCCATCTTCCCYAGTGTGGTCTTAAACCCAGCAGGGACCATGCTGTGCTGGGGCTGGAGCCGCGTTCCCATCCTGGGTGCTGCACCCAGCTGGCGGCTCAGCCAGGAGCCGGGGTGGGTGCCTGGGTGCCTCCTGGCATGGAGGAGCTGATGTTCCCCCTCAGCAGGGACGAGATACCAATGGGTTCTGCTTATCTCCACCCGTGCTTCAGTTTCTCCACTCCAGCAGCAGAGCCGGGGGTGCCAGGAGGGGTTCCCCATCCCTGCGGCATCTTGGCGTGCCGGGAATGCCGACGTGCTTTATCCCTGACAGCCAAACGCGTTCGGTTGGATTTCRAAGGAGGTTTTTTGGAGAATTTCTTTTTTTCCCCCCAATTTTCCCCCTGGAGCTGGCTTGGGACGAGGGGGAAGGGCAGCCGGCGTCCCTGCCAGCCCGCGCCGGGGAAGGGGGCCCGGCTCACCGGCGGCACAGCCGGCCTTGGCCCGTCTCCCCGCCGGGGAAAGCAGACGCTCGACATGCAAATCGCCGCTTGGAAAGCGCCAGGGAGCCGGGAGCGCCCAAGGCTGCCAAACCCCAGCATCAGCGCGGGATTTTTCTTGAAAGCAGTTTTTCCCTCCCCAAATCTCCACATCCCCTTGGATTTAGGGGATGCCCGAGCACACGCAGCATCCCCCAGCGGCGGGGACTCCCAAAATGAGCCCTTTGCCAAGGAGCGGGGCTGAAAACCCCAGGAAAGGAGCCCCAAACCTCCAGCTTGTGGGTCTGTTATCGCCGGGGGGGGGTCCAGATGTCTCCCCCCATGGCGGTGATTCAGACATCCCGGCATTTCTCATCCCCCGTCCTGCCCGCGGGATATTTCAGGGCTCGGTCCTTGCAATTCCCCCAGGAGCGTGCGGTCGGGGCGGGAAGCCCAGCCTGCCTTTTTGGGGGAAGTTTCTTTATTTTTTAGGGTTTGCGTTTTGGTTTTTTTTTTTTTYTTTTTAAGCCAGCCCCTGGGGGCATCTCAGGCAGAGATGCGAGGGACATCATGCTGGGGGGGGGCAGAGAGGGGCTGCTGTAGGGGATGGGGAACAGAAGGGTCTGGGCGTCTGCGTCCCCCCCGCTCCGCTAATCCCTCTTGTTTCCCTCTGCCCCATCCAGACTCCTCCGGCTGCATCCCGGCCCGCGCTGCTCCTCCATCGCTGCTGTCAGGATGAGAGCGGTGGGGCTCTTCTTGCTGTGTCTGCCAGGTGAGTGTCCCCTCCCCGGGGGTCCCCAAGGCGAGGTGATACCCCGTTAAACCCCAGGAGCCAGCCACCACCCCCAATGATGCTTGGGTGCCTGCACCCATCTGGGGCAAGCATCACCTCATCACTGTTATACCCCAAAATTAACCCAAAACCCCAGCGTAGGCTCGCATTTAGGCTGGGGGGCACGGAGGGTGCGAGGGGTCTGGCACCAAGCGAGTCCCTCCTGCTTTGGGGACATCGAGGTGGCACCATGGGGTGGCATAAAATTGGCACCTCAGGACCGGGACGACATCCAGAAAAATTATATTTGTAAGCCCYTGGGGGGCTGGCAAAGGCGGGATGGAAACGAGGAGGGAGGCGACGGACCCGGCAGCCTGGAGCCAGGAAAACTTTGGGCGAAACCAGCTCGGCACAAAGGCTAGCGAACAGATGGAAAACATTAAGCAGGCGAGGCCGAGGGAGCCCGGGGAAGGCGGGGGCAGCGCGGGGGGTAGCGGGCAGAAAAGATAAGTCCTTTCCCGGCATCGTTCCCGGCGGTGCTTTGCTCAYGGATGCTGCCTCTTGCGAGGATGCGGAGGGATGCGGCGGCTGGCTGGACCAACGGGGCGTTGCGGCGTGTCCCGGGGATGGGGGGTGACCCCACGAAGCATCCTGCCTGCGTGATCGCGTCGGCTCGTGCAGTTTGAACCCCGTTTGCCCCCCTGGATCCACAGCGGGATTAGCTCCCGGGGCATCTGCAAGGGATGCAGGGAACGCCCTGGTCCCCTGGGGTATCGGGGGATCATGGGGGTCAGCTGGATGCTGGCCCCTTCTCCGGCTGGGGTTGTGGTACCCGGGTGCTGCAAGACATCAGGATCACCCAGGATCATCCCCGGCTGCACCCGGATAATGTAGGAATCCTGGGCTGGTGCTGGTCCCCCATCGGTGAGCATCCCGCTTTCCTCGCCCTCCTCTCCGGGCGGCGTGCCCCTGCTTGTGGATGACTTTGGGACGCTACTTTAGGGGACGATGTGAAGCTGGAGAGGTGGAGGCAGAGCAGGGAACCCCAAATCCCCGGGCTGGGGGTGGCCGTGCCCCTTCTGGTGATGCCTCTCCCCCCGCCTCCGTCTCCCCAGCAGCGCTCCTGGTCCAGGGACAGTACAGCAGGTTTGAAGGCATCACCTACCCCGAGCCGGTACAATATTCCCAGTACGACCAGCAATCAGGTTAGAGCACCCTGAACTGGGAGAGGCTTYGTCCACCTCTCTCCCCYCTCTTTTTCCTTTCTTTTTTTGCTTTCTCTGGCCAAATACACATCGGTCTRATGCCTCTTTCTGCTTTGATACTTTTTGCTCCATCCTTTTTCTCCTGCCCCTTAAATTTCCAACCTCCTCCTAACACCTTCCCATCTCCCCCCTCATACACGTGCCTCTCCTTTCCCCTTCCTCACACTGCCAATTATTTATTAAGCCTTTATTAAGCTGAAAAAAACCCCTGGTGGGATGTTGCTCAGGTTCATTCCTGGGGTGGCTGGAGGGTGTTTTCCCATCACTCAGACCGGCTGCAGAATTTTGGGGAGCTCATTGCCCCGATGGGGCGTATTTTCTCCCTAAAACCCACCCTCAGCATCTGCTCTGTTTTCTGTTTTATTCCCCAGAAATTCAGGATTACTACGACTATCACGGTAAGTGGTTCCCCTGTGGGATGCAGGGGGGTGGGGGGCCAGGTTTTTGGGGTGTGCCCGCACCGTCTCTCTCCTTGCAGATGTCACCCCCCGTGCCCCCGAGGAGCAGTTTCGGTACCAGTCCCAGCAGCAATCCCAGCAGGAAATCGTGCCGGCCCCGACCCCAGGTGGGTGGCAGCCGCCGGCCCCCTCCCCACCCCAGGGCTCGGGGTCTCCATCCCTCCCTTGCACCCTTAGCCCCGTTGTGCTCCCCCGCCCGGAGCATCTTCACGGGTGCCAGCCTAAGGATGCTCCAGCCCTAAAACCCAGGGAAAGGGCGGCGGGATGCTTTTGCTCCATCCCTAAATTTGCTCTCCCCACAGCTGCTGCCCCCGAGACCGAGCCCACGGAGCCAGGACCCCTCGGTGAGTGCTTATCCCCCCTCCTCGGTCCCCGGGGCGGGGGGTTTCATCCTCCCTTTTAGCCTGGCTGGGGTGAGGATGTGCCACCGTGCTCACACCCGGGGCGAAAATTAGGGTGGGGGGGGGAAGGCGTGAAGTGGATGCTAAGCCCATCCCCGGGGCGTCAGGCCTCCCCCCATGGATTTCCCAGACCCCCATGGGAAACCAGCTGCCTTTTCTCCTTGCAGACTGCCGGGAGGAGCAATACCCCTGCACCAGGCTCTACTCCGTGCACAAGCCCTGCAAGCAGTGCCTGAACGAGATCTGCTTTTACAGGTGAGCAGAGGGGGGAGCTTCCCTGACAGCCCCCCCCCCATATTTTGGGGAGCCCCCCCACCCTGCTTTTGCACTAAACCTCCCCCATCTTTTCTTATCCCCCCCCGGTCCCCGCAACATCCAGCCTCCGCCGGGTTTACGTGATCAACAAGGAGATCTGCGTCCGCACCGTGTGCGCCCACGAAGAGCTGCTGCGAGGTAAGGGGGGGGGGGGGATGCACCCCAAATTGGGGTCGTCCCCATCCGGATTACCCCTTTTCCCATGGGGGGGGGGGAAAAGTCCCAGCGACCAAATGAAGTTGCTCTGGGCATCGCTCCCCAACCAGCGGACTGAACTGGGATCCCATTTTGGTGGGGGTTGAGCCACCCCCTTGCAGCACCATCATGTCCCCGTCCCCATGGCGGGGTCCCTCGCTGCTTCCCCCGCTGTTTTTCCTACATCCACGGATTCTTTCTCTCCCACTATCCCCCGCAGCCGATCTCTGCCGTGACAAGTTTTCCAAGTGCGGGGTGATGGCCACCAGCGGGCTCTGCCAAACCGTGGTCGCATCCTGCGCCCGCAGCTGCGGCGGATGCTGAGCTGGAGGGGAACCCCCCTTCGCCGGCCGCATCCCAGGATCCCAACCCCTTCCCGTCCTCTTCTCCTGGGTACCCATCCCGCTCCGGATCCTCACCGTGGTGCTAAAGAAACCGTGCATGAAAGAGCATAAAAAAAAAAGTCCATTTTTTGTGCACATAATAATTAAAAAAAAAGGGGGGGGGGTATTATTTTTATTACTTTCTTTATTATATTGTAAAGGGGGGGCGGTGCGAGCCCCCGCCGCCCCGTTTTCTACGTAGAGTATCCAAGAGATAAAGCGTAAGGGTCGCTGCGGCTCCCGACTCGTTTTTTTTCAGGGGGTGG
>JAYKAV010000463.1:16539-93201 GCA_035582835.1 Phoebastria nigripes | reverse complement strand
CCAACACCAATCTTTAACATGTACAGCAAAAACAAGAGCATGATGCAGGTCAGATAAACTGATATGGTGACCAACGACTGTTAACAGATACAAATTCCTTAATATGCTCTAGTTAGTCTGTTGTTATCTCAAACCCTTCGAGCCCCACGTTGGGCGCCAACTGTCGTGGTTTAACCCTGGCAGCACCTAAACACCACGCAGCCTCTCGCTCACCCCCCTGCTCTGGTGGGATGGGGGAGAGAATCAGGAGGGCACGAGTAGGAAAACTCGTGGGTTGAGATAAAAACAGTTTAATAATTGRAATAAAACAAWGTAGAACAGTAATAATAACAGTGRTAACAACAACAACAATATACAAAGCAGGCGATGCACAATGCAATTGCTCACAACCCGCCGAACCAACCTGTGCCCAATACCAGAGCCCGTCCTGGGACCCAGAGCCCCCACTGCCCCCCACTTAGTTTTTATACTGAGCATGATGTTGCATGGTATGGAATACCCCATTGGCCAGCTGGGTCAACCACCCCAGCTATGCTCCCCCYGCCAGCTTCCCATGCACCTGGCAGGGCATGGGAGGCCAAAAAGTGCCTGGTGCAAGCACCACCCAGCAACACCCAAAACATCAATGGGCCATCAACGCTCCTATTACACCAAACCCAAAACACAGCACACACCTCCCAGCTACTGGGAAGAAAGTTAACTCTGTCCCAGCCGGAACCAGGACAATGAGTCACTTGGGTCATAGTGTGTTTGCATATAGCACAACAGCTTTTGGCATTAAAAGCTGTGCTCTCCCCCTCTCTTTTTCTCCCCTTTGAACAATGATAACTGGTCATACATGAAACATATAATGCAGTGCACAGACACTTTATTCTTGCTTCCTAAAGTTTTATGTGGTTATGATAACTGTCCTTGTTACTCACAGTAGTGCAATGTATGGTGTCCTTACAAATGTTAAGCTGTAACAGCATCCATGGTGTATAGTCTTAGATTACACTTTAAAACATTAGTTGATTGATGAAGGATATTCTCCAAGTAGAAGGTGTTGTAAACATTTAATTGGGAATACCTATTACTGTGGCTGTGTAACTGATGATTTCAGTAGTTGTGTGAGTTGTTGCAGTGTTTGTGTTCTGGTTCTATCTCCAGATATGAAGTAATCACCAGGATAATTCTAGTTAGTCATTGGCCTTTGGAGCAGTTTTGTTGTGAGATTGCCATGAGTTAATTCTGTGTGGTTTTGCTGTGTTATTTCCCTTTCTTTATAATTTCCTAGAATCATTGCAGACAGGTTTGCCGGAAATGTGAAACTGTAGCTCTGGTATATGACCACAGAAGCAATGTAGTTTTAATTCTTTAAAGTCAGAGTATTAATTCGAAACCACTTCAATTTTCAGAAATAAATAAAAGTGTAAAGCACTTCAGTAATATTTATCATTGGATTTCACCCATTAATTTTTATACTTTTATACACATATTTCTTAGTTCCTTAATTTCTTTGTCCTGCTGTCTTAAAAAGCTGCACAGACAGAGGAAATAAGTTAGTTTTATAATAGCACAGTTTTCTTTTAGTATATAATGAAGCAATTTATCAGAAAATGAAATGAAGTATACGGCCTGTTCTGGAGGTAGAATTAAATGCAGATGGCACAGTTCAACATGATAATACTAAAGCACTGAAGGAAGTTTTGCTAAAAATGAGCAAAGCAGAAAAACAAATTTGGTGAAATATACAAAAAATAACGTTCTTCAGGATTCTGAAGGCAGAAAACCAAATGAAGAAAAATACAAGTTCAAAAAAGACAAATAGTTCTGCTATTCTTATAGCAGAGGCTACAGCCAAGAGTAAAACTATTCAGAAATAAAGTCTCATGTTAGATGAACCTCATGTTTAGGTCCACTTACAAATCAAGGAACAGTTAAATTACAGAAAATATATTTCCCTTGATGCTGGACCTAATGAAATGGGCCACACTGTTGCTGTTTCTAATCATAATTGTTGCATCCCAGTTAATGTTGTAGGAAAACTGAGCTAAGTCAGACAGAATTGCAACAGGAACATGAATTCAACAGTGATAACAGTGAAACTCCATTTACAGAAGAAAAGGGCAGAACTGGTGGAAGCTCAGCAACTTCTGTGGTAACAGTGGAGGACATCACCAGTTTGCGTTGCCCCACATCAGTGGTTTCTGGAGAAAAAGTGTCTGCACAGGATTCTCATACTACTGTTTTAACAGAACTTGATTCTCAGTCGATACTTACTTGCTTTGACTTCCTCTCACAATGTAGCTGTTTTAAAATTACGACAGGAAGTCAAGAGTTATGACAGTGATTGACATAGTCTCAAGCAGCGTAACGGTAGTAGTGACAGGAATCTAAAGATTATCACAAGAATACCATCAGAGTGAATTATTTCTTTGCAAAACTTGACAAATCAACTTAAACCTGCTGTTGATGGAAACAAAATTAATGCATCGGCTCTAAGTTTAAAATTATCTTTGCCTTTGTTTGAACATATTTCCCTACAGACAGATGAGTCAGAACCAGTGTGCGCAAATCTTATGGATTCAGACAGCACAGACATACTGCAACAGACTATTGTAAATGAGGTGCAAAACATTTATACTAATATATCTGAAGATGGAACCAGCTGCACTGAACAGACACTTCAAGCAAATGCAGAAAGACTGTTAGCACATGAGCTTTTAGCAGCTACTAATGGAGAAAGTGTTTCTGGAAGTCCTTATAATTCTACCAGTGGTGTACTAAGCACCATTGAACAAAAGGCTCCACAACGAGAGAAAGGAGGGAGGATCCTGCTTAATGCAGAAGAAAGTGTTGGAGGATGTCACATTGAAACTGAAAATGCTAGTAGTTTAGAGATCGAGCCTATAGCTTTACAACTCCCTGAAAAGGACAGGCTTCAAATTAGACAAAAGAGAGAGGATCTCCAGGAGACCAACTCAGAAGCAGATTTGCATTTTGGTGTTAATGCAGACAGCAAGTCTCCTTATTCATTTCAGATTGTGGAAAACATGCAGAAAGAAGCCTCCCAGCAAACAGGTGCCATGTTTTGTTTGAAAATGATTGAAATGATTGAAATTTGTTTGAAATGATTATTTTATGAGTCTGTTGTAAGCATTCTGTGTATTTTATTAAAAAAACCCAGCTGTTGGTCTCCAGAGAATGTATTTTGCCATAAATAAATAGCAGACACATGGAATGTGTTGTGGTACAGTCCACTATGCCAGATTAACTAGTTAGTAATTTTTGCTATGTATTTTTGGGGGCTGTTTTATATCCAAGTCCCCACTGTATTTACCAAAATGTGACCACAATGGTCATTACAATAATCAGAATGAAATTCTTAAGTACCTTATTTTTTTAAATATCTAAGAATCAATAAAGGTTGTATTTTCACAAAAGAATCTTTGAATTGTTTTGTATTCAATCTCAGTATGTTAACATACAGTGAGTAGTGGATAAAGGATTTATTATGTTAATGTATTTTCAAAACTTGGGTGAGTTATTGCAGGCATTTTTTAACCTAGACTAGGTGGTGATTCTGACATTCATTTTAATATCATTTATAATTTCTGAAATTACAGAGTATTATGCCATAGATACTCTTAAGTTCTTTTGTTAAACCAACAGATGAAGGAGTGTTTGCTGGAGTAAGTGGAACAGAAGGCACTGAAAAAAATGGAGAAGAAGGAAATGCAAAGACCAACATGCTTTCACAGTTTACTGAAACAGAAGTCCAAAGTAAAAGAGTAAGATTAGACCCTCAGGAGACAAGCCAAAAGGCAGCCTCGTGTTCCAGTAGCAGCAAAAACAAGCTTTCATCTAATCAATCACAATTCAGTCAAGCATCAGAAGGGCAAACATCCAAGAAATCAGGTGAAAAGTAAATAATATTTTATAAAAACAGTGGAGATTTTTTGCAGACATACATGACGAAGGCTTTTTGTAATACATGAGGGAAAGTTTGGAAAAATATATATAGCATGTTGAGCAAATACTCTAGTGAGTTCCAAATACTTGAAATATTTCCAGAACTTCTGTACTCTGTTTTACAGAATGCACATTGCTCTGTTTTGTTTATGTTACATTCATCAGTCTTTCAGCATTGTGGTTGAGGGAATGCAGAATCATAACCGAGAGCATAAAATAACATTAAATTGATCCTTAGTTAACTATGTTACATAAATGATAGTTTAAAATAACACTAAATTAGTCCGCAGTTAACTATTTTACGTATCACAGATCAAAGAAAAAAACCTGGCTCTCCGTATATTTGGTACACATGTATCCACTTATATTTTATAGACTATATCCTCATCAGGCACAAATCAGCATAGGCTCTGATTGTACTGGTACCTTTGGTTTTAGCTGCAGTATAGAAACAAACCTACCTGCATGAGGATAAGGACCTAGTGTTCTCCGGTAGTTATAGTCTCTTCTGCCTGCACATACAGCTTTCTGTTTAGCAGTTTCATCCCATGTCTAAGACTTGCATTTATCTTGTAGCCTTACCATCACAATAGAGCCCTGGTCCAACTGATTACTCATTATAACCCCCAAGTATTTTTCACTTACTGCTTTTTTGGTAAAGCTGGCAGTCGTCTTGTGTACTTTGGTTCTTTCTGGAACCAGAGAACCATAGCACTGAAGACTTACTAAAACCAAAACCTGTAGTTCAGATGGGATCCCTCCTCTCTTAAAACTTTTAAATGTAATATATCTGGACTGCTGATTCAAAAATGTTTATCCTCGTATCATTTGGCATTCCTCTTAACTTTTGTTGAAATGAGAACAACTGTGTCATTAGATGATAGGAATTTCTTGTGTAGCTTTGCCTTGATATGGAATAGAGTATTTGTCTTTTCTGATTATCTTAGACAATTCTGTCATTTCTCTCTAGTAATTAAGAGTTTGGGAATTATTTTTTCTGGTTTTGATAGATTTTAAAATACTGCCTTCTTAGGACCTTAGCTGTCTGTGACTATCTCCTTGTATTCTTTTGTTTTCCACAGCAGTTTTCTACAACTCCTTATTTATACTTGCTACCATTCACTTCCCATTTTTTCATTTCTCATTTACTGTTGCTCTCTAATTGCCTTCCTAAGCCTGGTTGGTTTTTGAATCGGTACAGCTTTTCATCTCGAGCATGGGATATGTTGTGAAATACTTCCTAGCTATTATTCATATTTTTCTGCTGACATTTTTTCTTCAAACTGTTTTTTATTTACAATTGTTTCCAGCTCTGTGAAACTTTCCCTTTCAAATAACTACTGTGTCAGTGTAAATGTATGCTTTGTATATACATACATAGGAAAAGGTGGGTTTTTTTATATATAGGCTTATAGAATTATGTGTGAATGCGCATGTATTTGTGTGTGGATATAACGTTTGATTTATTTTTTCCAAGTGTGTGCAGCAAAAAATTTTAGTTTCTTCCTTGGAGTGTGGTTACGTGTTGCTGGGGTCTATTGGTCAAACTTTGGTTGCCTTTGAGTGGGATGTAAATGAATGGTAGCATTAAGTATATCATAGATATTTTGAAAGTCAAAGGGATTCATGCTCCTACGTCCATTAAATGCTTTTAAAGCCAGTGTACATAAGAGCATGTAAACATAAAATAATATGTATAACAAATATACATGCCCACCCATACATGCACACACAATATGGACAAATACATCTGCACACGTACTATCAACATACTCATTTGTTTACCTCTTTTTATGGTTTGCTTAGTACCCTTCTTCTCTTTGGGGACTTTGTCTGGATGCTCACTGGTCTTATAAGTTGAATTAAGGAGTCATCAGCCAATCTCTGCAATGTCCTGTAACACATGACAAAAAACATCCAGGAAACTATGTGAAGTCCCTGCTGATCCTTTTCTCTTCAATAGTCACAGTCGTCTTGTCCTCTTCTGCCTTCAGCTGTACAGAATACTGTTTCCTCTTCCTGTGTCAGGTAGTTGCTAGTTTTCAACCCATCTTAAGTTCCTGCTCTTTTGAGTTTCTGGACTGCAAGCTCGTGTTTTCTTTTGGAAGTTGAAGGGAGAAGGAAAGGAGTAGGTTCTTCTTGTTACTTACCACTCTCCAGTATTTGGCAGTGTCAGTACTTAGCTTTCTTCTCCAAATTGGTTCCTCCTGTTGTAGGAATGCCTTTTTACTTCATTCTGGAAAAAAATCCGGGGCATATCTGATACATGTCATCATCCACTGCTAATTATTGGAAGAATAAACATTGAACATAGAAATGATTCCTTTCCCTAGAGTTGTTCTTTTTTGTAGCTCCTATATTCCTGCTCAATCTTTATTAATAAGGTCTATGTGCATTAATAGATTTTTGGATTTTTTTCCTTTACATTTTTTGCCTCCTATATATACAATTATGATTTTAAAAAAACTTTATTCCAAACATGTGCCTTACATTTTGGTCTTCTCTGGAATAGCGTTTCACAGCTTACTTTTTCCCCAAAAAGAGATTCTTCAGGTAATATTTTATTCAGCTAAAATTTAATTATTTCCTTCATCCCAGGAGAATGCTGCTGTTTGAGAGGTGATGTGAGAAAGTATAGCCCTTCGTACAGTTGAAGCCATTAATAGCTTTGGAGACAGGGACAATGGCATTCAGATTGCAGCAGAAAAAAGTGGAAGATGGGATAATGTTTTCTGACTTCTGGGGTTTTCAGATTTTTTGCTGTCTCATGCCTTTTCTTCATTAACTGGCTTTTGTATCTCATCTGATTGTTCCTGTGTCCCAGTGGTCTTCCTTATATTATTCTATTCTTGAATAAAAATCTTTTCTTCCTAAATGACGCAGTGTCAGTTTCATCTACAGTCAGTCACTCACTGGGCTCTCAACGTTCCTATCCTGCGTATACAGAAGGAAGGTGCAAACAGCTTGCTTCTTTTCTTATAGTTCAGTCTGTGGAAAGAATTACTTGTAGACCAATGTTGAAGTATTCAAATGTCTTTTTGAAGGAGGATATCCTTGAAATTGTTGAGGTATGGCAGCCTAATCTAGTCTGATTGCTGGTTACTGTAATCTCTCCATCTTATCTTTGTATGTGTGCTGACTAGGTTTTGTATTTGCCAAGTTCCTGATCTTCCCTGCCCATGACCCACCTGGCAATGCATTCCACGGAGAACCAGTATTTTGTGATTCACATACCAATGTCCCATTATGCTTTTGCAAATGTTTCCTAACAACAATGAAGAAAACTGTTGTGGATGACAACTTAGCTGGAAAACTTTGCAATTATTTCTGTTCACTTGCAGCCAATATTGCTAAGGGTCATTAGCTTAGGCTGTTGTGTGCCTTTTTTTTTCTCCTACATCTCTAAAGAGTCCCTAGGACATTCTCCCATGAATCAAAGGGGAAGAAAAGGAAGAACCAGAAAGCGGATGATTGCTTTGGGAGTTCAGACCCAGAAGCTTTTAGACAAAACACAATACATTATCTTACAGAAAAGTAGGTCTCAGATTGGAGGAGTATTTCAATAACGTGACCCCTCTGTGTGCTCTAGAATCTCAGTTTTCATTTTAAAAAGAAACTCTTTAGCTCTTCTGCTTGCCAATTCGGTGTGGGCCAAGCACCCCCAATGCAAAGAGGGCCGCCTGAATGCTTTCTGACAGGTTAGAATAGCCTACAGTGAGCTCCATGCTGCCATAGTCTGGCTGCAGCAGTGCCTGAACAAGCTAGTTTAAAATTAGTATGGATATATCCTCACTATATGTCTGTCTTTAATATAGTTGCAGTATGTCTTTCATGTTCTTCCAAACAGTCTTGGATGACAAGCTCAGTAGTTTACCTTAAAGGAAACCTTGGAAAAGCAGATTTTCCAGAAGGCAGGAGGAGCCTGAAGAAAGGCAGCTGTCAAATCATGGAAGATGTTTGATAGCAATGGATACTGAKAACTGAAAATATTTGAGAAGACAGTTTGTCTGATGAGAAGAGGAAATGCTTGGGATGCAGCAACTAATTGTTCATAGGAATAATTAAAAAAAACATGGATAAGAGTTGCAAAATTCTTATTTAAAACGTTACACTGTCCTTTTTTTGGACAAATTACAGATTTTCAAGAAATCAGGAAAGAACACAGTGAACTTTTAAAAAAATCTGATAGCACAGTATTGTAACAGCAGGAACAGGAGTTAAAAAAAGCTAACATGCATGGTAGAGCTTTTGAAGATTTATACACCCTGTCTTTTTGGTAGCAGTTTTGGGGGAGGGGGTTGTCCTTACTCTATATGCAGAATCAGTACTTTTTTAGTCTGTTTTTTTCTTTGTATCTCTTACAATTTGATATGTCTGTAACCTGAAGCCTCAGAATTAGGACCCGTCTGATGATCACATGATAAAATTTAAAGTGGATGTTGTTTGCTTTGTGAACCAATAAGAGAATTATTAAATCAAGTTTATTTACAATTATGGGTCCAATCCTGCCAGGTTTAGTTAAAAGGCGGTTCAGCTATGTCACTAGACATTAATCAAAGATTTGTAATCAGTCTACAGGACTTTTTCACATGACAGCTGTAAAAATACCTTATGTAGAAACGTATCTCTTCCCTGATACAGAATTAGGAATGGAAAAGAGGTGATGGTCAAGTCTTCACTTTTATATAGTTTCTGAAATACCTTCATGTGTGTACCTTATATATTTAGCAGGCATGCCTGGTAACTTGAAAGCAGTCCATGGAGAAATGTAACATACTCCCTAGCTCTATACAGTATAAAACTTCAACCTTGTTACCTTTTTCGTTGATCCCCAATTCATTGTACCCTTGTTAAGTCACCTAGATTTGAACTGTAAATTCTTTTGCATAGGGTCTGTTTGTTATGTGAGCTGTTACGCAGTACCTTCTAACCTTTTGATGTAGTCAATTAGTGTTATTGAATAATTAAGGCAACAGTATTGCACACATTTACATTAATTCAAATGAGTTATGAAGCTTAATTCTTTGTTTATAATGAAACGTTTTTTGTGGTTCTTAATGAACACCCAATATGTGTTTAGAATCCTCCCTATCTACCAGAAAAGAAGCTGTAATTTTACATGGTACCTGTAATACAAGAGCTGGGAGAAAGATGAAAAAGAAGAGAAATGCAAAAGGGGAAACTCAGCTGCATATTGCAGCTAGGAGAGGAGATTTGTCTTTGGTGAAAACTCTAATATCATCTGGAATTTGCGTCAATGAACAGGACTATGCAGGTTTGAAAATTACTCTCTTATGGGCTTGTTTTATGATACAATTTTATATAATTCATAGTATATATGGTTTTCTACAATTTGTGTAATTTTAATATAATTATGGGTTCTTGATTAATGATATAATTGTGAGGAGGAAAGGAAGTCATTCAACAAGTGCAAGCACAGTCAGTGAATCCCTGGATTTTGTGTCTCAGCATGGAGCTAATGCAGCCTTTTTCTCAGCAGGGGTATTAATTGAGTCTTGCTCCGCTGCTCAAGAACGCATTTTCAGAGATACGTACAGAAAGTGGACTTGAAAGTTTGGCGGGAGAACTAATGCTTACGCACATGAATATATACACGTGTGAAGCGCATTCACACAAATCTTACTTCCTTGGGAAATGACAAAAATCGGATGACAAGATTATTTTTTCTTTTTCTTACCTAAATGTATAGTGCATTTCTGTTTTTATAGTCTCGGAATGGATGGTATTCTATTCTGGATGCCTGGCAGACTTGGTATTATAAAATGCCACTGGGATTAGAAATCAGACTATTAATATTATGCTTCTGAGTTTTTAGAGTCTTTCTACACTATTGTTTTGTTTCTTTTATTATTTTTAGTAGTGTAGTAGAAAAGTAAACAATATTTTTCTGCTTAATATTGGATACATTTTTCTCTAAAGTAAACTGAATTACACAGGAAATAATTTACCTTGGCATTTCAAGATGATTGTATAAGATTCATCTTAAAGAGAGTAGTCCGTTGCTTATAGTAACAGCAAACGCAGCAAAATCTATGATCACTAGTGATCTGTGAGGATCTTTCCAATTCAGATGCATGCTATATGTGTCATCTTGCTTATATTAGGTTGGACAGCAATTCATGAAGCTTCCAACGGTGGATTTACTGAAGTGATCTTAGAATTATTGAAAGCTGGTGCTAATGTTAACAGCCGAAGCCTGGATGGTACTTTGCCAATACATGATGCTGTTTCTGGCAATTATTTGAAGGTACATTTTTCTTCTACAACAGATTTCCTGAGCCTTATTTCCAGCAGAGGGTCGGCAAAGCAAAATCGTGGTTTAAATAAGGAAAGTCAAAGTTACTAATACAATTTTAGTGTAGATTTGCATTTAGGAAATAAACAAATATTCTTTAAAGTGATCAAAATTAGAGAAAAAAAGTATTTTTCAATAGGGACAGTTGAAATTGTACAGTTAGTGGAATTTTTTAGTCCAGCAGACAAATCAGAAAAATTCAGAAGCTCCCCATGGTTCTCTCCCACGTATTGGGCTTTTTAAAAATAATACTGAAATTGAGCATTTTCAATTTGATCATCTAGTCCAACCCCACTGCCGTGGCAGGGACACCTTTCACTAGACCAGCTTGCCCAAAGCCCTGTCCAACCTGACTGTGAACACTTCCAGTGATGGGTCATCCACAACTTCTCTGGGCAACCTGTTCCAGTGTCTCACCACCGTCATTGTAAAAAATTTCTTTTTTGTAAAGAAAAAAACCTAGGTCTGCTGTTTAAAAATCAACCGTTTTTTTCATTAACTGGTCGCTTCCAACCCAAACCATTCTATGGTTCTATAGAATAGAATAGACTATTTCAGTTGGAAGGAACCTACAACGATCTTCTAGTCCAACTGCCTGACCACTTCAGGGCTGACCAGAAGTTAAAGCATGTTATTAAGGGCGTTGTCCAAATGCCCCTTAAACACTGACAGGCCTGGGGCATTGACCACCTCTCCAGGAAGCCTGTTCCAGTGTTTGACCACCCTCTCGGTAAAGAAATGCTTCCTAATGTCAAGTCTGAACCTCCCCTGGCGCAGGTTTGAACCATTCCCGGGCATCGTATCACTGGATCCCAGGGAGAAGAGCTCAGCACCTGCCTCTCCACTTCCCCTCCTCAGGAAGCTGTAGAGAGCAATGAGGTCGCCCCTCAGCCTCCTTCTCTCCAAACTAGACAAACCCAGAGTCCTCAGCCACTCCTCATAGGCCATGCCTTCCAGCCCTTTCACCAGCTTTGTTGCCCTCCTCTGGACACATTCAAGGACCTTCACACTTTAAACTGTGGGGCCCAGAACTCTACACAAATAAATAAAATGTTGTTTTGTCACAGTGAGTTCCAGGGAACTGAGCATAAAAAGGTGATGCCAGATTGGCTTAAACATACCACTTCTATTCCCGTCAGAAGAGCTGATACTTCATCACATTTATCTTTTCTGTAAGCAAAGATAAAATGAAGGGGATGATTTCACAGGCCTGGTGCCAAACTATCAGTAGGGTTCTTGAAAACTTGTAAGCTATTGTTCAGTATTGTGGGGGAAAACCGATGGAGAAGATTCTGAACTTCTGGAGAGTGTTCTCTTTCTGATACTTTCTGATACTTAACAGCACTCTGAATGTAAGAAAGAAGAATAAATGCTAAAGATGAGAAATCATACGTATGAACATTCTTTACCATCCAGGCTCTGACCTCATCAACACCTTCATATGATCTGAGTTTTAGGGGGTAGATGATTCTACTGACACCACTAATCTCATTTCCACATTTTACAATTAAGCAGACTTGCAAGTGATTTGGAATTAGGAAAAAAATCATCAGTGCATGTAACCAAAAAACAAAACCACTTCTTTTGTGCACTTTGGTCTTTATACAGTTGACCAGTTCCTTTTAATTTAGATATATGAAGTTTTGTAATTTCTCTCTATAACAATACCATAAAGATGGTAGGTTTAATGACAAGTTGTGAATTATTTGTGTATTTTAATGGAAAAATTAGAAGTGTAAGATACAAGTCTGTGTTGATAATAGCCAATTAAACTTGTTTGTTTAATTGGGATTGCAAGTGTAACAGGTTTTAGAGTATCTTATTTGTACCTTTATTATTTGTGATTTATGATAGATACAACACATATAGTTGTCCACAACAGGAATTATCACAATACAAATAATAATAATATATAATAGGCAGTCAGGATTCTACTACAGCATGGAGCGAATCCCTGTGAGAGGGATGGTTCAGGGAAAAGTGCTTTGGATGAAGCTCGTGATGATGAAATGAAAGAACTGCTGAAGTCTTACAGTGCTATGGACTCTGTACTTCCTGTTGAGACTATTGAAGTTACAGGTATGTTGGTTTCGTAATGTAAATCATAGGATTACCCTGTAGTCTTAAGGAAAAACTGTACATTAGAATGCTGCTGATTTGCGGAGCTGCATATTGCCTGGCACTGATATTTTTAGCTCTATTAACTACTGAATTTTATTTATTTATTTATTTTCAGAAAATAGGATACATGAGTTGTTTTTTTTTTTCCTGAGAGAATGAGGTATAAGGACATATTTGGCTCTTCAGGTTTTTGTTATTATCCATATTTCCCTTTACAGGAACCTTGTGTTTTTGAAAGTGGTAGCTTTAAAGACTTATTTCCTTATGCTACCTAAATTTGATCTCATTTGCATATACAAGTGGGTTTTTTTTATTATGTGATCTGCCATTGCATCTTTGTAACCTATATTAGCTAATCTAACCTATTATGCTCCTGCAAATTAATTTTAAATTCTATTTATTTTTTCTTAATTGCGGAGAGAGGACATATCCTTCTAGGTCAAGAAGATCAAAACGTCATTGTTACGACTGCTGTAAAAATGATGATGCAGCTTTGGAGCCACAACATGAGAAATACAGTGTGGTAAGTATAGATAATAGAGTTCTGTTAAACTGCTTCATAGTGTAGTACTGCATAGTGTCATTTACTGACTAACATAAAAATATCATTTAAATAATTAACCCTTTAGAATGTATGTAAAAAACAGCATCATGCAGAGGCTTACAGTATCTAAGCTGTGGTTTACAGTATATAAGTGTGTATATTATCACTTCTCTCTGTTCATGATTCCTGTGCACTTACATTTATTGTGCAAACAGTAGTCAATACTTACATACATTTGTTATTGCCTATATGAATAGAAAAAAGGTCAGGAATCCTGAGGCTTTTCATCAGATTCCAAAATGGCTCTTTGAAAGAGTAATGATTTTTTTTCATGAGAATGAAGGTATTTAGGAATTGTTTAATCTTAATTTAAAACAGCCAGGAAGATTTTTGCACAAGTTGTATGTTAGGAGAGCTCTTGCTGGTATCTGTAGGCTAAGTCTACATTGTCCAGGTGATGCTGTCATGGTGAAATTCACTGTCTAATCCCTTCAGTGTGCTCAGACGTGGGACTCTGAGCATGGACTAGTTTGAATGCCTGGGCAAAACCAGGCTGTGACAGCCCCTTGCAGAGCATACCCTTGGCACTATGTACATCTATCCTACCAGTGCCCCCATTGCCTTTACACAGTAATTCCCTGCCTGGAATGACTTGAGTCCACCAATACTTATCCTGCAGGCCATGCATCACGGCCTGTGTTTTATATGGTGCACTTGGCTGTACTTCTTACTGTCATTTCTGTGTTTGTTAATGGGAGTCTGTTGCTGCCATACAAGATGCAGAAGAGAAGCAAAAAGATCTGTTGCTACTTGAATTGAGAACTTCCAAAGATGCAGGTAGACATAAATTCAAGTTGTTTCACTTTTTTGGGGGGAGTAAATACCTTTGGTAATATAATTGTTTTTGAAATAGTATTGCCCGTAATATATTTGTGTATCTCCTCTGGAAAATACAGCTTCAGAGAATAAGATTTTAATAACAGCTCCCAGGTAAGTGCACTTCCTGAAGTACTTCCAGTTTACATAGGAATGAATATGATGACAAAAAAGGGAAGCATGTCGCTTGGAGGCATGTGTTTCGCGTCAGCCTAATCATATAAAAAGGGATCATTAGATAAGCATGCACACTGTTGGCAGCATTATTCAGTTACAAGTACATGAGCCCCTCCATGATCAAGAACAGCTATGTCTGTGTGTAAAGTAACAGATGCAGCATTTTCATTCTAGTGTGGCTGGACTTTCAGGAGCCTAAAATAATTTATGAGGGGAAAAAGAGAAATCTTTAAGGCAGACCCTGTGGATGATGGGCAGTTTCAGAAATGCTGGTGCCCGGAGGTGTAATTTGTTTTAGGCTATCAAATCTCAGTTCAGATTAATCTCAAGAGCCTACTAAGTGACACTGACTTCCTAGGAGATCACAGTGCTGGTGCTGTGTAGCAGTTTGAGTCTATTGTGTCTGTGCCATGACTGTTCAGGTGTCAAAGCTTGCTGCAGGAATGCCTTTGACCAAAGTCTCTCTCCCCAGCCGCCCTTGCCATCTAGGCAGGGCTGTTTAGTTTGGAGCAGCTCATGCCCATGAAACAGTTTTGCTTCCTGACAGAAAGGAAGAGTTTTTTTAAAATTTATTTTCCTGAGTATAGGGTGGAGCTTTCAAATTATATTTAAAATAGTCAATTTATCCCTTTAAAAATAAATGTGAAATATGGAATACATGCATATTTGTAGCTTCCAACTCAAATTTATGGCGTATGAACTGTTAATTAAAATTGATATGTTTTCTTGAAAAATGTTTGATAAACAGGTACATGATACAATAGGCAGAAGCCTATCGACAGAGATAGGTGCAATTTCATAAATGGGCAAAATAAAACTACCAGGCTTTTCCTGTTTAGGGGTATGAGAGAAATGAACGTGGTGATCTGTTATCACTACTAACAAAAACAATCTAGCACCTTTTAAACTAAATCATAGTTATTACTTGTGAAGAAGCACAAGACTGAACAAGAACCTAGAAGTACATAGACAAACTTATAACGTAGAATAAAATCCTCAAGGTATTTGCATGCAATACAAGCTACTGTAAATAATAGATTTAAATTCCCTATTAAGCTGCGTTAATAAAAGCAATATTTTCATATTTTTCTATTTTAATAAGTAATTATATACTGGTGGATACTATGAAACAGATTTGGGGAAACATTTTATAAATGCCATTTTTAATCCTGTAATGTCCCATTTTTCATGGTTATGGAAAGCTCGTTTTTCCTGTTTTAGAATGTCAGGAATTAGATTACATGTTTAGCATATTACCCCAGTGGTATCTGCTGGTCATGACTTCTAAGCTCTCCCTTATGTTATATGGCTAAGAGACAGGGCATATAAAGAAGAATTTATAATTGCCCTTCTTATTTTAGAAAAACATAGCTGACAAAAAGGGACAACTTATAATTCATTTTATTTTATAATATGGATTTGAAACTGTGTAAAACTATGATACATATGTTTTTACCATTATATGTAACTTGGAACAGTCTAAGCTCATTATTTTATAATACTTCAAACATAAAGGTTTTAGCCACCTTCTTAAGATTGTGTAACTTCTGCAGGTAGCCTCACATATAATTGTCATCTTATGTAGCTCATTGCAACTCAAAGAACTTCAAAAGTTTCAGTGCTTATCATCCATAGGACAGGTCTTTAATCTATCCTGTGCTTTTAGTAATTTCCTAGACAAGGCACTTGCACTTCAAAATTTTCCAGTACTTGGGCTATTTCCTTTTAAGTTAAACTTGTATTTAATTCTTTCTATGAAGAATTTCATTAAAAGTATTCTACTTGTAAAGAGCTATCAGTATGCATGACAGTATAAGGTACTGCTGTAACAATATTTTCATACTTTGGCTGCGTATTTACTACATAAAAAATGTTATTACTGTAATTATTTTCTACTGCTTATTGCCATCATCATTTTGATTATATCAAAATACTGAACAGATGTATATATCCAAAGGCTGTCTCAGATGCAAGATACTTTGAATGAAATGCTTGCAAAACAGAAAACAGAAAGGGATACCCTTGCTAAAAAATACAGGTAAGTAGAATACAAGGATTGTATTTATGGGAAGCTATTCTTTATAGCAGTAGTGATAGAGATTGTTAGAAGGTTAGCATACAGTTGCATGAAAGTAAAACTATGCGGTTTTCATCCAGATTTTGCGGAAGCATGATCCATGTTGGCTTCAGTTACCTCTGGTAAGAGTTTACATCAAGGAAGAACTTCAGGGTTTAGCTAATGCATACTAATCAGTTACTGTGCACACAGTGTGCACTGAAATTAGGTAGTGAACATACAAAAGGTGTGGAAAAATACCTAAGCAGAAATGAGGAAATGGAGGTACTGAGCAATTAGATTACTTTTGCAGCATCATGGAGGAAAGCAGTAGCAACTCGGACGCTACTTTTAGTGTCCCTGCCTCCAGTTTTTTGTCTTTAGCACCCCTAGATTGGGAGTGTTCAACCAACAGCCCACAAGAGCCATTTAGAGCAATGGCTTAAAGCATGCTTGCAGACATTCCTCTTTTGTGAGGACACCTCAAATGTGTGCTGGGAGTGCTCACCTCAGTGTGAGCATGGACTATGTGAATTGTCAGCTTCCTGCTGCTAGGTCTCACAAGGCCTGTTTTTTGCTTCCTTCTAAGAGGGACTACCTGAATGCTGGTCATGTGATGAATGCCCAGCTAACAATGTAGCATTGTGTTCAATGGATGCTTCTAGGCCATCTGATGAGGATGTCTACATATTGTTTGTGTGAGCAGTATTTGTTTGGTCATGTAAAAGCAACAATGTACACAGGTAGTTCCATGGCAAAACATATAGGCTGGTTGAGCAAAGAGACTGAAGCATTTCTGTCACAGACCATTTTACAGCTATAAAATATAAGATACATAGATTACACAGATAATAAAAAAAAAGAGGGTTTTATGTGAAGAGAAGTTAGGGTTCCAAATCATCCTTGTGAACAAACTAGTGACTGAATTAAGAAACAAGAACAGTAAAATTAATACCTACACAAACTTACCTGCCTTCTAATACTGAGAGTGACACTATGTTCCAGAGCAAAGTGATAAATATTTCAGGGTATTGCAGTTACTCAGCAGCTAATGCAACAGCTATCCATCAAGAGTAATGAGCTACATGCCAAATTACATTAAATTTCCTTTTTATTATTTATATGGTGAACATTTTATTTTTAACTAATTAGCATATAAGCTTTTGTCACATGATACATAAACGTATAGAAGATCGGAGGCATCATCACATTTTTCATCTTTCTGTTGTTCAGTTATTTGGCCAGGGAAAGATATTACTTACACTTTTCCATTTCTATCTGTTCCTTTGAAGATATTAAGATATATCTCTCACCTAAGAAAAATGAGCAAAAAAAAGCATCACACTTGTTAGTGACTGTAAGTTACTTTGCCTTTGTCATTTTAGTCACACTATATTTGCCTCTTCAGTTGCAGCTTCTTCTGTACCTGTATAGCAATCAAGCAACAAAACTTACCTGAAGAAACAGTGCTAGAAAAGTGTGTGGAGCCTCACTGGCCTGTGTAGGAGTCCATAGTTGTCAAGGCTTACTCATATCAGTGATCAACTATATGCTGATATGTTGATCGTATCATGGATTCTCAACACATGTGATAGCAAGCAATATCACAGTACAGACACCAATACTGTCACGCTGTGGTTTGGCTGTCCTTGTTCTGCACCAGCTAGTCTTCCTGTACCTCTGTGCTGATCCCCTCAACAGTCTTTCACTTCTGAGACTGGGATGGTGTTACTTGCATGGCACTTCTGCTGTGGGTGGAGTTAAAAGCAAACCATGTTGCTATTCCTTTTCCCACACCTTGTGGTACTCCCCTGTCTTCCCAGCATGGTGCCAGAGTGGTAGTGCAATCACATGTCCCATGAGGGGGAATTAGGAGAAAAGAGTATTATGCTGGGCTGGTGGCTCTTGTGCCAAAGGAAGTGGGGAAAATAAGGAATCCCCTTCCAGCAGGAAGGAGGTAAGTCCCCCAGGGAAGGAGTCTCACAGGGAGACCAGCTCAGCTAGGGAGCAGGGTCTGATGAAGGGAGAGACATTCCCAAATGAACATACAACATCCTAAACTGCTCTGTCCTCTTTTCTTAATGGTCATGTGGTATTATTACAGTTGTGGCTTCACAAAATGTTTCGTTGTGTACACAACACAAAAAAATTTCTGATAGTATCATCCTTCAGTAGCTCATCCTGAGCTTATTTTAAAAGGCTCCAAATTAGAGCCACAAAGGCATTGAATTCAATGAACTATTGCGATTTGTGGTGATAAAAGAGCAGCCAGTGATAACACAGACCCAGTTCCGATTCTATGAATTAAGGGTGGTATAGGAGGACAAGGCTATTACTGAAATTTTGATGCTTTGCATCCTACTTCTAGACGGGATTCTACAGTTTGTTGCGCATAAGTCTGGGATTTGAACTATAAACTTTATACATGATAAAAAGATTGTTCAAATTTTAGATGTTGGCAGAGTCCTTTGAAACATATTCCTGTTCTTTGTGGGTTACGTCTATTAAACTGTTTTTATTTTGTGTTTGCAGCAACTCTGGTGTCCTTATTATTACTGTTTTTATTTTCTATAGGGCTTCAGTGGATTCTTTTAAAAAAGGAGCACTGAGGAAACAATTAGTTAACCTTGCTTCTAGGCAAAAGAGTCTGTTGACTGTTGCCCAAAACCAGGAAGAATTAGTCCAAAAAATACAAAATTACAGAAGAACAAAGCAAGTGTTCAGTGCATCATGTTCAGAGAAGCAAATCTCAAACTTAGTTATTTCCCATGGAAATTATAAAAGACAAAGTTTAACTGCTGATGAAGTCATGTGTCCTGATGTGGTTACATTTAGTATGGGGCTTGGTGCCAGCATGCCTAATGGAAACAGAGTAGAAGCACATGTCTCTCTAGAAAATAGATTTTCAGCTCAGGAATGCAGCCAACATCCACAGATCTGCTTGGATGAGACCAGAGCAAATAAAGAAGCAATTAGAAGCAAAGAGGCTTCTGATCATGCTTTGGCATCCGAAAACAGGGTAAGAGAATATCCCTTTGACAACATGTCAAAGCTGACAAATGCTGTACAAGTGGTGACATTGCCTTCAGAGCCTACTGTTTCCACTGCTAAAACAAAGTGCTCACAGCAAAAAGACATTGATTTTGTAGCAATTGCAGAACAAGGAAACAAGTCTTTAAAGGCCACTTCAATGACCAATGCATTAAATATTGTAGAACCCCAAAGCACTGTTGTCAATAACAATGTCTGTCAGCCAGGCAGTGACTGCCAGCAGGTTCTTACGGATGAGGATCTACACAGATATGTAAATAAGAAAGAAGCTTTCCAGCAGCAGCAGCAGCAGCAGCAAGTAATTTTGTCAACATCTACAAAGAACTTCCCTAATACTCTGCAGCAAATGATCTTCTGGAGTAATGAAAACTCATTTAATGCCAATTCGGTGCTTACAAATCTTACCTCAAATACAGATTATCCAGTAAACCTCAGTGGGAAATCTTCCCAGAGCTATAGTAATCAGGAATGTGAACAAAAACAAGTGAGGTATGGAAGAAAAAACAGGAAGAAGCTTCAATTGATAGATCTACTTGAATTGGGAAGGATTAAGCCAGGAGAAAATGTTTTAGAATTCAAACTGCAGGTAATTGTTGAGATATAATAATGTTAATATTAGTATACAATGAAGAAAAAAACCCACTAAAATGGGGAAACAGCAGTTCTCAAATTTAGTCTGCATCTTCAGCACTTAGTATTGAAAATTTTTATTCATTGGTTACAGATAGCCTTTTATGAGTTTTAAAGGAAAATGCTATGGATGATGTCTTCTGTCAGCCCATAATTTTAACACCCAGAATATTGCATATGTAAAATTTGTGTTTAACTTTGCATTATCAGTTTGTTAACATTTTCTATTGCTAGAACCAGAGCGGAATCATTGGTTGGTCTACATTGTGTGATACCTGATTTTCATATTGGAAGGAGCGGGAACGTTAAGGTTTTTATGACTTAATGTGATTCTTGGAAGCAACTATCAAGTCCCTCAAATAAAGAAATGTGACGTCAAGGATCATCAAGCATCATAGTGCTGTGATAGACATGAATATATGCAAAATTACTTGCTTACATGCCAGCTGGTTCTATAGTTCACAGTCTGGTATGACCCATATTTGCAAAAAAAACCCGAAAACACCAGACCTCTTTTTTTAATACAAAAGCATGTCCCTGTGCCTCCAAATACAGAGCAGATTTGCAAGGCTTCTGGCAGGGGACTCCTTGGTATTGAGCAAATGATGGAATTATTGACTGAATTCCCAGCTGCAAGCTAGTTAATTTCCAGGGCAACATATTGATTAAAACATGAAAGGTTCTTTTCAGCCAGCTCACCAGGTGTAGTTAATGTAGGAAAGACTCCTTTTTCTGCACCTATAATCTGCCCAGAAATGCTTTTCTGCTGAGAGTGGCCATTTCATGTGGTCTTGTGTTTTGTAACATAAGGCAGCGTGAGTAAGTTACAAGCCTCTGCATTGGGCCATGTCATAGGTATATACACATGCTTCTTTTCTTTAAAGGATGTGTAATACTCTGCTGAACCTCAAGATGACTAAATGGAAGGATAAAGAATTCAGTATGCTTACTGTCATTTCTCAAGACTGTTATCTGTGATACTGGCCTGATGCATGTGGATCTTAAGGAATTATAACCCTGTATTGAAATGTTGATGTTTGGAGTGTAGAGAAGTCAGTGATTTTTGCCAGAATGAAAATGACACTCATTTATGTCTTGGAAGACAGTGCTATAGAGATTGAAGTTTAAAAGCCAGTGTCTATTGCTCTGTAAAGAGGAGATGATCAGTAAAGTTTCCTTCTTTATCATTATAGAGATGTACTTGATAACAACATACAGCTAGTACATAGTCCTTTCTTAAGGTTAGCTTTGGGCAGGCAGAATGCAGTTTTTGAATGCTGTAGACCTAAGCTATGAAACTGAACTGGATCTGGTAGGAGGAGGTTCAATATTTGCTGGTGGATCATTCTCTTATTCTGATTGTTTAACCTCACGCATGCTAAGCAACCTTACCAAGTTCTAACATAGTTTACCAACAGCTAATTTTTGCATTGTTTAGCTGCATTAGCCTAACTGCGACCAGTATAACAAAACCATAATTTAGTGAACTGTAAGCAACTATAAGCCGTGCTTCTGGAGGTGCATATATGTTTGCAGAACTGTGCTGTATTAGCATTATCAAAAAGGCAGTAACAATAAATTCTTTTATACTTAATTTTGCCTAAGGTAAGGCTGCCAGGTTCCTCCTAAAACATATAAGTGATGTCCCTTGACATAAGTGAAGTTTTTCTGCAAATATGTTTCATCTTTGTGTTACCGTAAGTTGGTGAAATAAGAACTCTCTAAGACTCAGTTTGGAGTTTTAGAAAGCAGGCATTCTTTATTGCAGCGCTGGGCGCACAGGGGATCGTTCCACCTAGTGCGCGTGCCAAATTACTCAACTGTGGGGGTTATATACAATCAAGGTATACGTATTCATTAGATTTCCAACATATTCATGCTATTTCCTGGGACTAATTAACATATGTAAAAGTCTTTGACGCATGCGCTTTTATATCCATAGGTGGTCTTCAAGGGTCCTCTGGTGGTTGTCGATAGTCTTCCTCACAGTGTCCTTTAGTTGAACTCAGTCTTTACCAATGCTCTGTTTAACCCTTGGCTTGGTTTGCATGATCTCACTTGCACTAACTAGCGTACTCTGGTATAACTTCCTTATCTATTCTACTCAAGATACAAAGTTTCAAGGCCTTTTCATCTACTGAATGTCCAACTTGTCTATTCATAAAGCATTCCTAACTCCTCTGCATTACTTCAACCAAAGAACCATATATCTCTTCAATATCCCTTTGTAGTCAGTATCATTTGAATCATTGCCGGAATTTCACTGTGACATGACATGCATTTGTTCCACACGTGTAAGACAGATTGCGTTTGAGTAAGTTTCTTGGTGCACACTTGCCTCTTGTAAGTTCCTGAGTTCACTGTTGCAAATTAACTTAGTCACAGCTTTGTTATGTCTAAGAGGAACTAAGATGCAAATACAGTTCTGATAAACACACATAGGGAGATTTATCCTCTGACAGTGGTGTCTTGTGTGGCCAAAACATCTTATTCTGGTGGAATAAATCCTCTTATTTTACGTACCACAGTTTATGATAGTGGCATTAGATTCTTTCTTTTTTTTCAGAGAAAAACAGAATTAGCTGCAACTTTTCAGCTATATTGTTCTTCAGCACTTTTTCATGTTTTAAGGATGTTAATTCAGATTTGTTAATTTATGAGTTGAAAATTATTTTTTAATTTATCTTTTTTAGGAATTTAGTCATAAAGCCACGCTCTTAAACAATGGCAAGATCAGAACCAGTAAGGGACAAATACTTCAGAATCCAGTTGAGTGGGTTAAAGACCTACTAGGAAGTGATATTTCTGTGACATGGAAGTATGTGTGGAATAAGGTAGGCCTGATTTTACTCCCAAAAATAGCAATAATAAATGGCAATAACAAATTTCACAAATCTGGATCTCCTTACTGTTCTTAAAGCAGAAGAGGGTACAAGCCTAAATTTTAAAAAGTCTTCTTACTCTTAATGAATAAGCAGCAAAGAAAGAGCTACATAGCTATAGCTGTACAGTGATGAACTAGTCACGAGTGTTGAGAGAATGCCCACTTTGTAAGCTATAAGTGCTTTGAAAGAGTAATTTTAGAGATGATTAAGAGACTGACAGAAAAAGCTGAAAGGTAGTTAGAATAAAAAGGAGCAAGCTTATTGAAATGTCAGGGTGTCAAGGACAAATGTTGCAAAAATACTGGCAGAGTTTAGAGGGCTTTGCAGATGGGTTGTATTATGCTTTTTTTCATTTAGAATTCAAATTAGCAGAATTTTTGCTTGATCTTGACAGACACAGATTAGACTGTTAAGTGCATAAACTCAGTTTTGTAAGAAAAGTGAAATTTTTACACCTGTCAGAAAAAACACTAATTAAAATGACCAGTTATCCATTTAGATTTGTTTGTACAGGTTACATATCTTGGGACACAGTTGTCAAAATTTCTTGTTGAAGAAGTGTCAGTTTCTAGTGACCTGGAATTACCATCACAAGAAAGAGAGCCTTTGGGTATGTACCACTTAAAATCTAATATTCACCGTGACTGAAAGCAGCAGAAAGTGATTTCTAAAGAGCTTAAATTCCAAAATTCCTCTATTGCTTTCTGATTTTTTTCTGGGCTACATGCTTATCACAGATCTTGGGCTTGTAAAATAGTGCCAGAACTTACACATGGTCTCTAAAGAAGTACTTTTCTTTTCTTCCATAAATTGGTTGTGTGAAGAGAATAATTACTAATGACTTGGTTGTTATGTAAAAAATATCTATGTAACATTTTGCATTAAAAATATTTAATATATAAAGTGAAGTTTTTAATTGGCTAATTTAATACTCTTTTATTCTGTTGGCAACTCAGATACACTAGCATAAGTTTTAATCGCATGTACATCTTAAAATCACATTAAATAATCTGTGTTGGTGGAAATCCCAGTATTCCCAAGCAATAGTAGTAACTAGGGGGATATTTTATCCCCTAAAAATAAACAGTCGTAAGAAACAGAGTGCATTGTTATGACAAAATGACATTGAACAATTTTTTCAGAACTGCCCGGCAGACTTAAGAACTTCAGCCTAATTTTGATAAGTAATGTGTTCCTAGGGAAACCCAAGTCCCTTTGACAGCCAGTTGCACTTGGAGTCCGAAAAGCTTTTGGGCTTTTGTGATTGATTCTGTTAATTTGATGAGACACTTCACCTCATGTGAACTGGGATACCAGGCTTGGTCTGTTCTTAACATACTAAAAGTAAATTAAAAGATAATAATTTAAAATAACTAATTTGATATTCAGACTACCATGTTCTACTGGTATTTCCTTCAGGCTAAGAGCATCCAGATGATGAGTTTACATTGCCCTGCTTCAGTAACTTAAGTTTATACCAGGTGTAAGTGACTTAAAAATGGATTTAGTCTCCTGACTTTTTAATAGACTTTTGAATATTTCACTAGTTCTTGTAAATTATTCCTCTCATGGAAAATTTATGATAAACATTGTGACTTCTGAAACAGAGAAATCCATTTGTTCAAAAAATACTCTTGACAAACAGAAATCAGCCTGAAGATCAGTAAGTGGTTTTTTTCTCCTGTTTTTCACAAATAGCTCAGGGTAATCTGGGAAAGAGTATTTAAAGAAATTTTTGTGTCATGTGTAATTTAAGATCATGGTAATGCCTAACCATTAGCCCTACGTGAGAAATTGAGGGAGTGAAAGCTAAAGTGTTCTCAGTTTCAGTTCTGTTTCAGATACTATATGGCCAGATAATAGTAGGAAATTAAACTGTGCCTTAAATTGTTCCAGAAGAGGATTAACCTGCACTATTGTATTGTGAGAACAGTTGCGGGCATTGGGCAGCTCGTGAATGGTTTCCAGACCTGGTTCAGGAGTTAGCTTGTTCCAAGGGCTGTTCCCAGCGGGCACTTTGCCTGCAGCCAGCCTGCTCGAAAGCACAGGAAAGTTTGCTGGTGTGGATGTGAGCTATTCTGTGCCACTTGCCTGGGGACATTCCCAACCACTCTTTTATCTTTCTGATATACTTACAGCCTGTGTGTATTTTATAGTAGAAGTTTATTCTGCTTTTGTAAAGAATAGATTTTCTTTTTTTCTTTCTATATTAATGAACTGAATTTTTTTCTATGCATCCCAGAGCATCTGTAAAAAAGAAGACTGGAGCCTGATAATTTGAGCATTTTTGGAGCAGAATGCTATTATTTTAAATACCCCWCCCCCACACTCCTTCCAGCTTCCCATATCTTAGCTCGGTGTTCATTGAGCTACTGTATGAAGAGGATGGGGAAGTGGGAAGAAAATGATACAGGCAGTGCCTATATCTAGCCATCCTTTAACAGAAAGAAGCAGCTACCACTGAACTTTGTATAGAGCCCAATTTAGGAAGCATGTCCTAAGAACCTCTACCAAATCAAGGTCCCCAGGCAAGACAGGTGAAGGAGTTGCTGTTCTGTGGCTGCCAGCATAAGAAATGTCCCAGCTTTTCAGCTTGGTTGAGATTAAGGTGCTTCCAGGTTTGTATAGCAGCAGAATTTTAGGTACCTGAGGAATGTTAATGCAAAAAACTTGAAGAGCCCATGAAGTAAAGCAGTCCCAGACCAATGCAGGTATTTAACAGAAGCTTTAAAGATTGCAGTTTTGGAATTAGTCATCTAAATCCTACTAAATTTCACTTTATGTCCCTTCTTTGAGTCTGAGCCTTTAGTCTCTTCTCGGATCACGCTAGCAGAAAGCAGGAATTACTGTTTTCAAGTCTGAGTGAGAACCAAACATTAAGAAAATAAACAGTACTTTTAGACTATCTGTATGTAGGAGAGCAGAAGAAACAGTGATTATATGGCTTGGAATTTATTCCTCTGTGCTTTCTGATACATGTAATGATGACATAATGTTTACTAAAAATGACCAAGAATAACAAGGATTCAGAAGCAGATGTCAGCTGAAGAGCAGATGTCAGTTACAGAGCAGATGGTGGTGTTAGATATTTCACATTGAAATTCCAGCCAAGTGGCTTAAAATAAAAAAATATCCAGTTGTTACAGTAAGCGTGATATGTACATTCATTTTGCAGATTGCTATATCACAAAGATGGTCTTTGGAAAATGACATGACTAGTGCCATTCTTGTGCTCTGGCAATCCCTTACTGCCCTTAATAACCATTAGCCACCTGTAAAGATTATGACAACTCTTGCTCACTTTTAGTTATGAAAGACCCCAAAGTTGTGTGGAATAAAGAGTGTTTTCAAGGGAATCCAGATGATTTCTTAGTGGCTGAACCATGGGAGCTGTTTCAGAAGGTTTATGTTAGTGTTACTCCAGGTGTCTAGCGTAAAATGAGCAGCTGAGCTCAATAAGGTTGCATGAAAGCAAATGAGAATAGTTTTGCTGTGATCATGTATGATATCGTATGTTTCTGTTTTCCTTGACACAAGCAGTGAAACACACATATATTTAGTAGGCTACTTTTAAAGTTAAAGTTGCGTGGCATCTGATGTAATTTTGCCAAGGAAGATGTATATTTTAAAAAAAGAGAATGCCTCAATCATCTTCCAGCAGCTACGGCTGGGCTGGTAAAGGAGCAGAGGAAAGTCTGCCCTTAATGTGTTAGGTGGTGTAAGGCTAAGTGAAAATTTCAGCATTTACCTTTAAGAAAAATAAAAAGCGTAACTGCTCTGTGCATTAAACCATTAAACCACCAGTGTTAAATGATACTGTTTGTTCTTAGAACAAAGTTGTCTTGATCTTTTTATGCTCTCAGGAAAGAATTTTATCACAAGGGACCCCAGCAACCACAACCAGCACCATCGGAGTCCTGGTACTGTCTCCATTGCTCAGCCTCTTGGGAGCTTTGACCTGAGCAATATGCAGCCAAAAACCCCATCCTTGCCACAAACAGAAGTTGTGAAAACATTGCTATGTACTGAAAGAGAAGCAGCTGTTACCAGGGAATTTAAAAGTAAGATTTTTCTTAACTGCCTAAAAAACCTAATGGTGGGTGCAAGGGCTATACAACAGATGATACAAAAGGAAAAAGAAAGTAGGTGACATGGAATTGATTTGTGTGTGGGAGGGAAAGAGTGCTGGGGAAAAATGATGACTCTGCTGATGGGTTGGATTGATCTAAATGACCCAATAATTAAGTTTTTCAGAGCTCGGTATGTTTGACTCTCCTGTGTCCAAATTAGAAACATTTTGTTATTTTGATGTAGTTAACAAAATAACTCCATATAATTTGAAGTACTCAGTTAAATGTTTCCACAAAATAATAGCATAGACAAATGTCTTCTGGATTTAGATGGAGAAATATGATACAAAAACATTGCTGAACARTCTCATGGAATCTAATTTAAAGAGAAAAGTGTAAATGTTCCTGAAGATGCTCTGATCTTTGTGGAGTTGACTGAGCTTGTAACTTTGTGTTTTCAGTATTACGTTTTTATGTTGATTGCACATTAAACGCTATCCGTAATATTCGTACAATTTGACCTAGTATTTTTGCCTGTACCACCTTTGATTACACTGCAGAGGGATGACCCTGATCGACCACAGTGCAAAGTCAGAGTGGTCAGCTCTAACCCCCACTGTGCCCAATGTCAGGTAAGACTTTGCACTGAACTAGGTAACAGTGCTGAGTCAGGTCTGCTGTGGGAGACAGTAAGAGGCGAATCAGAGGTGAAGTGCCTAATCAGTGTCAGCCATTGTAAACTGAAAGTGTATCCACACTATAAAGCAATTCTTTATGCTTCTGCAAGTCTGTATCTAGGCCCTGCAGCTACAGTGCAAAGGATAAAGTAAAACCCCGAGCTGAGAATCGTCTGCAGAAAATGCTTTGTTATCGTACTCCTCCTTTTTTTTTTTTTTTTTTTTAATAGAAGCAAATAGACTTAGTATCTTAAATGCCAGGGCAGAATATTTGGAAGGAGGTGGTCTTTAAAGTTACAAAAAATAGGTTGTATAGTAGATTGTATTCACATTTATGTGTCAAAAAAAACAGGTTGAACTGCCCTTTGATATGATTTGAAAAGTTGCACAGGTTATGGCTCGTAGGAGTTATGTCTCTCCGCTGAACAGATGAACAGCCACATTCATGTTTTCTCAAATATAGTTACTAGTTATAGTTCTGCTTACCAAGATAATGGTCTTGTAGCATGTATGGTCCTTGCCACCCTACTACCTGAGTGCTCAATCCTGTCTGGAAACTGTTATAACAAGAGTGTAGAGTCATTTTGTAGCCAAAGGTAACCGCTAACAGACATGTGGGGATTATGCAAAATTAAACATTCGTAAGACAATAAAAATTAGTAAGTTGGAAATTTACAGAAATGTTGTTCCATATATACATTTTTGTTTATATCTACTACAATTAGCCTGTTAATTGAAGGAAGAAACTGCTTAACATGCAGTATAACCTTTAAAAGATTTAACCACCAGCCCAGTTTCCACATCTCTAGCTTATAGAACCCAAACCTTTTGGATCCAGTTCTGAGGAGAAGCTTTTCAGGTTTCGTAGTCTGACCAAAAATATTTTTGAAAGCAAACTATGAAAATCAAACTCCTACTTAAGAAGGAAATTCCTTTAAAAACAAGTGTCTCAGGGTGAGTATTTCATTGAGTCTCTTAAATGAAGCTTTGGAAGTGCCATGAGAAGCCCCATAACCCATAGATGGATTTGCTGTATTTGTTTGCCCTCTACATTTGTTTCCAAAGAACAGTCAGATACACAATGCCATTGCTGATTGTTTTGGTTTAACCCAACAGGCAGCCAAACACCACACAGCTGCTTGCTCGCTCCCCTCCCCCCAGAGTGGGATGGGGGAGAGAATTGGGGGGGGGGAAGTAAAATTCGTGGATTGAGATAAAGACAGTTTAATAAAACAGAAAAAGAAGGGAAAATAATGATAATAATAATAATAGTGATAGAATATACAAAATGAGTGATGCACAATGCAGTTACTCTCCACCTGCTGAGCGATACCCAAGCAGCGGTTGCTACTTCCTGGACCTCACCTCCTATTTATATATTGAGCATGATGTCATATGGTATGGAATACCCTGTTGGCCAGTTGGGCTAGCTGTCCCGGCTATGCTCCCTCCCAGCTTCTTGTGCACCTGGCAGAGCACGGGAAGCTGAAAAGTCCTTGACTAGTAGACTACTTAGCAACAACTAAAAACATCAGCATGTTATCAACATTCTTCTCATGCTAAATCCAAAACACAGCACTAGGAAGAAAATTAACTCTATCCCAGCCGAAACCAGGGTACTGCTTTACTTCACGCTAAATAAATTCTGAATATAAAGCTGAGCTGCATAAACTGGCTTTTAACTAGTTTACTTTCTGGGTTTCGCTAGTCCTGGAAAATGATAGAAGAGTAATTAATTCCAGTTTTCTTGCTAGTCAATCTTATCTTCTTGTCTTGTGCACCAGTACAAAGTTGTGATGCTGAAACTGCTGACTTGGCAGGAGAATATTTAAATCCAAACGAATTGCTCCAGTGGAATGAAACCAAGCTATTAAGTATTTAATACCTCCTACGCAGGTGTAAAATTGGGCTACTAGTAAACATTGCATGAGCATATTTGCAAGAATCTCCCATTAGACTTCAAATTGTAAACTCCTCAGAAGAGGGATCTCATATGCGTCTTTGAACTGGTTGAAGATATTACTTTGGTATTACTCCAAACAACAAATCTAGCCCATTGTAGTGTATTTTTCCTGCAGTATGTTTAAAGCTCCATGTAATTATAATGCAAAGAAATGTTACCTCTTCTTGAAAGCTTGCAATATATTTTGAGCTGCATAGTGCTCCAGTTCAGAGCCCCAGGTTCTGCTTAGGCTCAGACAATTACATCAGAAACTACTGTAAAACTCTACTATTCTTATCTTCATGTTTTTGGAGGAAAGCTGGAAAAGCTGATGAATGTCATTTAGTGATTCAAAAGCAAGATGTAAACTGAGAACCCCAAGTTTAATTTTTTTTTTTTTAACAGAATGGCATGACTTAAAGGAGCTTGATTCTGTATATCTGAATTTTTTGGATTGGGTATTATTGAAGTAGTGGCTCATCACCATCAGTAATGGTGATAATAATATCGAAGAGGAGAAGTACTTGGAAGTGCTTAAAAAAACCCGCAACAAACCACAAAAAAACCCAAAAACGAAAAACCCCACAAAAACAACCCCCTAGCATCTAATATATGTGTTTTCCTTGTTACCTGTAGCATAATGTTCATCAACTACAAAATGTCCCAATTTATGTGACTGTAAAAGACAGGGAGATTAACTATATATTCTTTGTATTTTGTATTTTGGAAGCTAAGTGAGGTTGTAGACAAATACTTCTGTCTGTAATCTTTTTCCATCTCAGAGGTATCTCAAGGTGCAGGTATTATACTGTTTTCTCTTCTTTATGGATTTCAGACAAAATATTTAAAAGTATTTTCCAGTACTTTAAAGTTCCAGGCATTTGCTTTAGGTAATTACATACTTTACAAAGAAGTACATATTTCTGTCAGCAGAATTTACAAAGCTGTATTTTCCAGTAACTTTCCATACCATCACTGAAGGATAGGCTTTCTCCATCTGCACACTCTTCCTTTCCAAAATCCTCTACCTGCTCTTATTTGACTATCAGCAAGGTAGAAGGTAGAATGTCACGTGACTGAGTCAGAGTTGAGCTATGTGGCCGGCAAGAGCCAAACAAAATTCACTTTTTAGGAGGCTAAAAAAAAAAAAAAAAAAAAGGCAGCAGCTCTCAAGGACTACCTGCCATGGAAGCCAATTCTAAGAATTTAATGTCTGTATTTCTTATCTGTCAGTCAGGTTTTTCCGAAACTGGCAAACCACTTCAAAAGTAACTAGGTGACGGTGTGATTGCACAGAACCATAAACTAATGTTGGTTAGGTGGGGCCTCTGGAGGTCTCTAGTCCAACCTCCTGTTCGAAGTAGGACTGACTTCCAAGTTAGATAAGATTGCTCAGTGCCTTGTCCAGTCAAATTCTGAATATCTTCAACGATGGACATTCCACAACATCTCTGTACAACATATTCGTGTGCTTAACCATGCTCATGGTGAATTTTTTTTCCCATATATCTAGTTGGAATCTTGCTTGTTAAAACTTGTGACCATTGCTTCTTTTTGTTGCATACAGAAATCTTGTTTCCTTAAGAAGCCTGGCTAAAAGTAAGTAAACTGACTCCAAGTCAAGAGCTTTAAACACTGGCTTTCTGGGCTTTTTACTTTGTGAAACAAGTTGTAAAGCTTGATACCCTTCGAATCCTTTGATAACTGACCCATCTTCTTAATTCATCAGCTGCACTATAATGTTTTCATCTGCTTTGGTGGTCCCATGGAGACTGAGAGAAGACTGAGACAAACAGAACTGTTGTAGATAATCTTCCTAGAACACATCTATCTCTTCTTATCTTACTTATGAAAGCAATAAATGAAAGGCAATGTGATAAATAGCAAGCTTTAAGAGGCAGCAGCTTCAGCTGCTGCATTGCTTGAAACAGAGAGGAGACAGACTTTTTTGATGCCACGCTCTGGTAATATCAAATTAAAGCATTTAGGAGACTACCTGATGATCTTACCTTGGTGAGCGTTCAGATTATATCACGCTTCTATCTTACTTTTTTTCAGGAGTGACTTTTAACAAAGTTGGGACAAAGCTTCTAAACAAAACAATTCAGTCTTTAAATCACTACATAATAGCCTAGGAGAAGGCTCTAGAAGTTGTTCTGAGGCTGTACATAAAACCCACCGAATGAGTCACAGCTCCTGTAGCTTCTGCCATTGTATGAAAAACATGAGCTATTGGTTTTTCTATCAAATAGCTGTTCTGACCTGAGCTGAAACTTGATTTATACTTTGTCTTCTGTTTCTTCCATTCTGCATCTCAGTGTACTATAAACTGCAAGAATTTTAAAGTGTTCTGTTTTTAATTATCCGAGGTTGACCCTGGAACTGCTTCTTATCCACTATCTTGGCACATTAAATTCAGGTTTTCTAAAATGGTTAAAAATAATTTTAGAGAACCATGTATTTTCCTTCCAGATGAGTACACAAGTGAATCATTATATAATCAAGTATACAATAATAACTCAAAATAATAAGTTTTGAAAGAAAGAAACATATGGTGGGAACCTGCACCCTGCTAGTCGTACCAAGAAATAGTCCCCTATGAATCGTTTTAAAGCAATCTCAGTGCCTTTTAGTAAAGGGTACTAGTGAATGCGTTTGTTGTTGTTGAACTTGTTAATTTGGTATTTAAATAGAGTGATTGACTTAATCCAGAAACTGAAAAGCCATCTGGACAGCTGTATAAAAATATACGTGTGAGAAAAATGGAATCAGCCATTATGTTTTATTTTAAAAGTACTTATTTTATTATATTTTATTTCTTTATAAATTCAGTCTTGAATATAGATTCTTTTATGGGAGGCTGTATACATTTCCCGATTGCTATTTGCATGTATGTCAATCATACCTCTCTCACCTTTTGAAGAAAAAATCATGTTACAGCTGTGCTAAAGAAGGTAAGAGCCACTGAGATTTAAATTGTTGTCTTGTTTCCCTGATAGGTTATTGTAACATTGATGGATTTCGGTAATAGATTGGAGGTTTTGATTTCCCCACATTGCTAAATAAAAAACCTACAATATCTTAAAACACCAATCCAAGGACGCTGAAGAATGTATCATATCATACAAAGTATTTGTTACTGGCTAACAGGCATATACCCAGTGTACCTAGGAGAAGAGAAGAAACAGTTACTGTATAAAATTATGATGTAGGCAAAAGTTTTAATGGGGAATAATATATTGTATTTATATCACTTACCTAGGCAATGCTTGCAAGAAAGGTGTAAAGTACTATTAATATTGTACATCTTTCAAACATTTAGAAACAGAAAGATTTACTATTAGCTGTATCTCTCAAAAAAGTATAACATCTTTGGGTCCGTGTTGTGGGAACAATACATTCTGCCACATGAAACATAAAATAATTAAAGAGATTTCAGCATAAACCTTGAAACTGATGCTTTAGAATAAAAGGCATGAATTCTTGATCTTTAATCATGCCTGCAAGTCCTTTTTCCATGCAGATACAGAGTGTAACAGTAAAGGCCACTGTTATGAAATACTTTCAGAGAAGAATGGTTGTGGATACCTAATCTTTTTTTCTGCTTTATGACATTGTTTTTGCCAATCTCACTGGAGGACAAAAAGAAAGAATGAACTTCTGAGGAACACTATTCTTTATTGAGTGGAGGAAGAAATGTTACTTTCTCAAATCTAGCATTTTATCTAGAAGCAGCAGAATAGAATAATTATTTGTGAAAGTATGAATTAAGTTCCATGTTGTTGCTATACAAATTCTAGTTATAGGCAAATGATGAACTGGACCTACAGATGGTGAATCATGTCTGATATGTGAAGGAAAGAACTGTAGGCTAAGGGACTATTAGAAGGTGCTCTAAGTCCTTCTGGCACTGTTGTAGCTGCGCTATGAAGTATCTGGTCATTGTAGTCCATTAGGTAGCTTCCAAACTGAAATGATTTATTTATTTTGTAAGATGTTATGAATAACCTTCAATTTTTTTCAAAGGGTTGTAACTACCAACAGAAAAAATGCAGTATGCGTAATTTAGGATCGCTTGATAAATTAATTCTTGGGGAAAAAGTACTTTCAAAATCTGGATGGGGGTAGACACAGAGGATCACAAAGCAATTAGCCAAAATCCCTGCTGGCCTGTATCTTTCAGGGGATGGACACCTTAACTTCAGGTGCCTGACTGGCATGGTATGTCTGATTGTTAAAAAAAAGATCACTCCTTACTGGCCGGTTTGTAAAGGCAGAGACCTTGGACTCCAGCATTCACAGGAGGAAAAAAGAATTAAGATCTATATCACGTGAAGTGAATCAAGAACATGGAGAGACCTGGAGAAAAGCAAAGGCATTCTGAGGGGAAAAAAACAAAATAAATTACCAGGGAAGAATCGTATTTTGTCAGAGAAAGATCTAGTCTTACAATGACAATCTATCCACAGACATCTCTTTTTCCAAGATACCGGGTCTTGATCAGCTGAAAGAAAAGTTATTTTCAAAATTGCCACTAGCATGGGCAGAATTCATGTGCCTCAATTCAGTAGCAGCCTTTTAAAGAGTCAGAGGATCCAAAAATGTTGCTTATGCGACATGCTGGCTGTCATTTCTAAGACCTTACTTGGTCTGAATGGACAATGCCTTCTGGGACTCCTGGATTGTGACTGGTCTTCTCTGTTTCTAAGTTCTTGAGAGCAGCGTGGATAAGGCCCAAGAAACTTGAAAGCTCTTAAGACAGATTTTTGTTCTAAATACCTCCTCGTGGCACTCTAGATCAAATGCTGTCACCTTTAAGGGTATTTTTCTTAGATCTTTTCTTTGCTTACGCATCTGTAGTCCACGTCTAGACTGGCTGCACTGATCTGTTTGAGTCATAACATCTCCTGTGACTTTGCCACAGATACTGCAAATCAGTTTGGCTTTCCCTCAGATGTGATAATAATCTTTACCTGTTTTACAGAAGTATTGAAACGGGATTTACTGATACATGTAAATTGACTCAAATATGTTGCTTAAACTGCAAGAGAATTTAAATTCCTTTTAGAAGTAATTTACACAAGTGAAATAGTTATAAAATGCTTAAGCATGTCTCTGGATAGTTCCAGCCCTTTCTTGCTTGGAAAAAATGAGGAGGATACTGGTGGGATAGCCGTTTTTAAAAACTGATCTTTCAGGGGCTATTTTAGTGATCAGAGAATGGTGACTCTGCACAGAAGTGGCAATCTTTGGTGACTAACCATTATGCAATGGTTATTCACCATGGAGAATCTGGTCTGACATTTATATAGTTGCGCCACTAACGGGAATTCTCCTTAAAGACAGTTTTCAGGTTCTTAGCTGCCACAGAGACAAGGTCTTGTAAAGCTGTAACAAAATGGAAACACAAGTTGAAACACATTTCAAATCGTTTAAAAACTGTAAAGTTAAAATAGATGCCAACAAAGACAGAAAAGCTACTGGCAAGCAGGATGGAAAAAGTACCAAGAGGCGACATGTGTTTTCCCCAGATTTATGGAAAAAAAGTTCATTCTGATATTGACACTGATTGATACTTTATCTTGTAGTTCATGAAGATGGCAGAAAACTGAGAGCACCTAACAGGACAGCAGGGGTAGGAAAGCTGAGAAAGACCCTGCCTGTGTGCGTCTTACCTTACTAAGCTTTCTTCTATACCTGAGGCACCAAGATGAGTTTTGGATAGCAGTATGGGAGCCTTTCTCCACTGCTTACAGCCTGTAAGCTGCTGGTCTTTTCTAAGGGGATGAGAGTTAACAGACAGCAAAAGGGAGAAAGGAAGCATCAAAGTGGGTATTAAAAGATTAAAAATAATAGTGAGAAAAGGGAGAGAGAAAAGGGAAAAAGAATTGAGAAAGAAAAATGGAAATGGGGAGGACATTAGTTGGCTGTGTCAGAATATGGAGGAAGAAACACGGGGACTAAATGTTCAAATACTGTTCCATCCCTGCTGGAGAAAAAAATGATTGTGTATGGATATAGAAACTTTGATATCAAACACTGATGTCAGAACTGAGGAGGACAGCTTTGGGATGTATAAATTACTGTGCTTTTGCTAACTGTTGACTGTTATCTAAGATTACTGAAAAGTAGAGATTAGAGAGAGTAGAGATTTTAATTATTCACTCAGGTAAAGTTGTATTTATGGTAGAATACTTGATATTTAATCTACAAAATCTTAATCCGATAGGCAAAACATTAATTTGACCCAAAGGAATCAACAAAGAAAGCTGTCAACTGCTGAAAAAAGTTATTTCAATAGATTTATTTGGTCATATCTTTTTTACACTTTCAAATTTGAGTTGGGAATTTTTAGTAAATGAGTTAGAATATTGCAGTGAGCATGCTGAAAGGAGCATTTCCAAAGTAAGAAAGCAATATCTTTTCTCCAATTATGATCTCTCAAAATGGGATGTTAAATGAACTTCAGACTTTGCCAAGAAATTTTCCTGTACTTACATACAGAATGTGGACATTTCAGGACAAAAAAGCTTTTTTCAACAAATCAAAACAGATTGAAGTCATGCCTGTCATGTCACTATAGACTCAGTATTAATGTATTAATTTCAGCTCAGTTTCTGCCAGTTTATTTTATAAAAAAATTCCCAGACTTACTTCTAAGATAATTTTTACCTGAAGGTGTGCTTAAAACTATTTTGTGACTTCCCATCCAAGCATTCCTGTTTATGCCCTTTGAAACATCACTCCTAGGCGAGTGTGTAAGTTGATTACTTCTTGTGTGACTGACTGCAGCTTCATAAGCAATAAAGACTCTGTGAGGAGCGTTGTGATGTAACTTCTCGGGTGGGACTTGTATTCAGCCTGCCCGTCTTTGTTATAGTCCAAGATACTTAAATATACCCTAGACATCAGATCATGCTTTTCGTTCCGTTATGTACTGTGTTATGGCACGAGCATACTGAAGATGCACTGAGGGTGTAAGATACCGAAGGGAATCCTGTTCTCACTGGAGTCAGAAGTTTTGCTGTGGATGTCATGGGTGTGGAACAATATATATCCTCACGCACAAGACTGTATTTGCGTTTCTGAACACAGACCTCTCGCTTCTAATAGCAATTTGCCACTTCACTGCTTTGGGTGGTGAGCTCCTGGAAATCAGGAAATGGTGGGAAAATCCTCATCAAGACATGGAGTTAAAAGGTCTAATACCTACACGATACACTGGTTGGTTTAGCATTGGGACCTACCGATGATGTCAGTTCGGTGAATATATTTTGCATTTTGGCATCGGTATAGGTGACACAACTGGAAAACTGTGGTAACAGAGAAAGACAAAGTCTTGGGATGGCACATGGTAGCCCAGAAATAAGTGCAAGCTGAATGACCAACTGGTGTGACTTCAAACATGTTTTCTCTGCATTTTGACAAGGATTTATCTTGTCTGATCTAATTATCCTGAAATACCTATCCTGTTTTGCTTCTCGAGACACTTGAATGATGTCTGAACACTTTTTTTTTTTTTYTTTTTAAAAACAGAGGCCATCCCTACTTTCATGACAGCCCTCCCTCTTTTGATAACATCTGCTACATGTGACAGTTCTGCCCTCACTGGCAGTTTCTGTGTTGGGCTGGTTGTGGCAGCTCAGCAGCTCTGATATTTTGTGCAAGGGTACGGAAGAGAGAAAGTGTGGATGAAAGATGAACAAAAGCAAGTAACTCTGGAAACTACAGTTCCAAGAGACTTTTGGAGTCTGTGCTGTTATGGAGAAAATGCCTTGTAACATTTCTTACTGCTGGATCTTTGCAGTGTTACTTTGTTACTGATTTTAACAGTGAAAACTAAAAGTTCAGCTTCTCCTGCACTATCACAAGTGCCTTAAGTTTATGCATTGCAATAGTTGCTTCAGTCCAGCAGATATTTAAATTTTGCAAATACCCATTGTTCAGTCCTGCAATTTCTTGTATACAGGTGTACGCCTTCCTTTTTTTATATTCCTTTCGGGACTGTAGAAAGGGCATACCCTGTGAGAGGGATTCCTTAATTTTGGGGAAGTACACTAAACTTAGCCCTTCATGGACATAATACGTGAAATTCAAGCAATGTTGAAGAACAATTGCATTTTCCTGTTATATAATTGGAAATGGCCGGGACGGTTGACTGCTCACCCTGAGCACCACGAAGTGTAGTATTGCCCTTGTCTCACTGAAGTCTGGGTGCAAGTGAGAGATACTGATAAGATGGCTGGGATCTTACGCTACAAGATTCCTAGGGATCTCTAATGCTTACGTGGTTCTAATGAGCTGTTAACACCTCTCTAGATAATAGTGCCAATGATTGCTTTCCATTACTCTAATATACACTCTGTAATCATTTGCATTCATTTTCAACAGGCTCTTCTGTCCAGTTCAACTCATTTGGAAGTCTGACACATTTTCTTCAATTCAGTGAGGTGGTAATGGTATGTAAAGAGGAGTTTCTACCATGCCCAGTGATGGAAAAGCACTGGAATTTCTACAAAGGATGTGAAAATTTTGGATTCTAAAGACTTCTTGAGTGCTAACATTTTTTTCTTCATCGTTACTTAAAAGTAAACATTTGAGCTTTTAGAACTAAGTGCTTTGTTACTGTCATTTTGATAAATTGGTTGCGCAGCATTTGGAATGGACGGAAAGATTGTCTGGGTAAACAATGAACTGGGGAGTACTTTGTAGGAGGTGAGGATAACTGTCAATATTGAATTTTGCGCTGTAAGATTAAGAAATGGGAAAGTAGATGAGGCCTGTTATACACTGGTGCTCATTGTGAATTATATTCCAGGTTGATAACTTCGTATGAAATTCCACTGATTTTAGTGGCTGCCCATGCTTGCCGGGGCTGCACAGAACCAGATAGGTATCAACACCGATAGTCACTTCCTACACCTAAACTTGGAACTGCTCTGCCTGAGCACGTGCTATCAGAAATGGCTGCACCTGTTTGTGTAATAACATAAGCTGTTAGGTTAGGCAAAAAATCAAGATGGGCAGCTTTGAAAATCACCAGCAGCTTTGCTTTATGTGGTGTGGATATATACAAACATTTGAGAAGGGGGCAGGTGCTGGGAGAGGTTAAAAGAGGAACCTTAGCCATTTGAAGTGCTCAGGGAAGTTCCATTCATGTTCCAGCCAAGTCTTTCTGATAGGCAAAAAATGTGCTGGCATATGGCAAGAAATGCAGTTAGTGTGTTTGTGGAACACGAATTTTTCAATCTAACAACATCTTAGATACTCACCCCGATCTCTGGAGGATTTCTATTTGTTTTAATTTTACAATGTGTGAATCTGCCTCAGTAGCATATATATAACACATTTGACTGTCATGGGAGTTATCTGCATTCAAATGGCATTCTTGCTCTTTCGTTCTCTGGATTATAAGAAGAGATGAAATAATAACACCTGCTACTCCTAACTCCAGTGAATGGGACGAGAAATATCTCCTGTCAATACATAACAACCTCAGCTAGCTATTTGGAGTGTGAAGAGCTGTTCTGCAGAGATTTGATTAGTGTCTTAAATAGAAGGTGGTTTAGGGAAGAGAGAGGGGTCTGATGTGCAGGGAGCTAATACTATGTCCTAGGATGCATAAGCAATCATAGGCTGATGGGCTGTAAGGATAAAGAAGTGCAACTGCCTGGAAGCCAAAAAAGTTAAAGGCTACTGAGTGACAGGTATTTAGTAAAGGTCACTTTCCACACAGAAAGAAAATGGAGCGGTCTCACAGCTGCTGCAGCAAAACAAACCTGAAGGCATATTGGTTTAAAGGAAATGTTCATTCAAATACTACACTTTCACTGGAAAGTGAAAGACTTTTGACTGTTAAAATGGCTACTGAATTACTTATACATTTGACATTTTTTCTTTGTTACAAGTTGTCTAATAAAATTAATGTATAAAAACTGGGAGGGCTTGACAGTAATACTTTTAGTCCATTATATTAATGTGATTACATGACCTAAAGCAATCCTAAGATACAGTGACAAAAAAATCTGATTGATTCAAGCTGGGCAAAGAGGTAAAAATGTAAAGTGTTAGATGAAAACCACTGTCTCTTACTGATGCTGTATGCAAAAGTAAGCTGCAGGGTTTTTTTTCAATATCGGTATTGTGTATAAGCATCTTGGAAAGGTGTTAGCTTGACAACGTATGTGTTGATGTGACTAACAAATGTAGRACTCTGCTTCCCAAATCTTCTTACAACTGTGAATTTTCCCTGTTGTCCCTACTGGAGTCTTTTTCTTAATGTAAAGATCCATTAAGAGATGGCAAAAAGTCATACTGTCATGAATAAGATGTTGTGTTTTCTCTATTTAAATTTATGCTTTCTAAGTGTACTTTTGCATTAAAATATAAGCTGTTATCACAGGTCAAAGATAGGCAGTTATTAGTGATCCTAACTACAGCAGAGTAATAAAGCTGCTGCTCACAAGGGGCAAGCAGCAACAATTAGTCCTCCCAGCCCCTTCTGCTCCTTTCGTGATTCAGTTCTTCTATTTAGTAAACCCCTTCTCCACTCCTAGGCTGTGAGTTAGCGCGTATTTTGTGCGGTGCAGGCTAAAGTAAAAAGGACATAAAATGCAAAGAATACAAACCCCCTGGCGTTCTGCCTGCTGTTAATATTCAGATGGGGAATAAGAGGAGAAAGAGATGATGCAGTGAACAAAAGCCACGAATTCAGATTTGTATTTCCATTTATTTATTTATTTATTTATTGCCGAGATGGCGTTAAAAAAATCAGTGGGAAGATTAATACCAGTGAGGAAGAATGTGAGGCACAAAACAAAAGAATGAGAGTGAGAAGGAAGATAAGCAGCTGGGAGGCAGACAATACAACACAAGATTCATAGATTTTAAGGCCAGCAGGGACCAACGTTTTAAGCTGACCTCCTGAGTAACACAGGCCAGAGGTTGTGAAAAGGTATAAGCAGGGGAGATGCGGGGAAAAGAGAAAAGAAAGAAAGACAAAGATGCGGATAGAGCTAAATTCACTCTAGGCAGAGGATCAGCACAAAACATTGCACCTTCTTTCCAGGCAAAGCTGAACTATAATGAGCAAGAGCAGTTAAGGTAAGAGAAACGTGGGAATGAAGGCCAGCTTTGGAAAGGTGTTAAAGTACTGTAAGGCGCAAATACACCTTGGGTTTTTGACGGTGGGAATGCAACTAAGGAGGGGGGGAGGCAAAGGGGATACCAGAGTAATGTTGCCATAGGAATCTGAATAAATTCTTGAAGCAGTTGCTGTTGGCAAGTGTTTTGTCATTATGACACAGAGGCAAAGACTTCTTTTTCTGGTTTTTAAACCTTAATGTTAGCTGGAGAAAAACACCCTATTTAAATGATCGAGACAATGAACAGCTGCTTATATAAGATTCAGGCCCTTTTTCTGGTCCCTGGTAGTCAAGTAACCAGTCGTGTAGGAAATCATAAAGATGATCTGGAATTTGAACGATTATGTTTCTGGCCATTTCAAGAAAAGAAGCTTAAACATGACACAGGAAGGGAGTAAAACATTTTGAAAATGGAACAGGATTCAAAGAACTCTTAAGTTTTTCATATATATATGTTTTCTGGGGTTAGGTTTTTTTGTTGTTGTTGTTTGTTGGGGCGGGGGAGAGGGGCTGTTGTTGCTAAGGCTTTGGCTTCATCTCTGGGAGAAAATTTTACCACTTACACCAATGCTATTACAGCAGAGTAGCCCACAGGTGAGTTGTCCAGCAGCTGTGTCCTTTTGATTTTACTTAAGTTTCTGTGGAAGGAGCTCAGGCATACGGTTACATGTAACTCGGTTACAGTGGCTTAAGCAATTGGCAACTTTCGGCCGAGCTGTCGCAGCCGTGCCCGGCTGCAAGGTCTGCGCTACGGAGGCAGGCAGATGTTCTCTGCTCTGGCGGCGGCATCCAAATTTCCCACGAAGCCGTGCACCAGGTGTGCAGACCCTTGGAGAGCAGAGCCTGGCGGCTCAGCCTGACCTCAAAACACTGGCGTTTGTCTGGAAGTCGTTGGGGAACTGCAGTATTCCCGCGCAAGGACAGGTTATTTCACTATTAGCAGAGGTTTGAAGCCAGACCGCAGCTTATTAGTTCAAAACAGCAGCCACCGCCGGCCCCCCGCGCCCACCGGCTGCTCGCCCCGGGGCGGCTGCAGGCCGGCCCTCTGCACGTCTGTCCTTTCCCCGGGCAGCCGAGCAGAGGCCGCCGCCACCGCCCCGAGGGGGAGGGCGAGGAGCCCGGGCCGCGGGCGGGGCGGCCGCGCGGGGGCCCGTCCCCGGAGGCGGTTGCGCCTCGGCCGCTCCCGCAGCCGGGCCGGCGCCACCGGGGGCCTGCCCAGCCGCGTCCTGTCGTCCCCCCGAGCGGGCTCCCTCCCGGCCGCAGCGTTTGCAAAGCCGCGGCGTAGACCTGCGCCCCCGCCTCGGCCGCCCGCCTCCTCAGGGGCAGCAGCGGGGCAGGTCCGCGCCGCGTTTGCGGGAGGGGCAGCGGGCTCCGCGCTCCTCCCGAGCCCAGGTGCCGGCTCCTGGGCAGGGGCGGCTGCGCCCGCTCCGCTCCCGGCGACCTCGCCGCTGCTCCCTCCTCCTCCTCCTCCTCCTCCTGCCCGCCAGGTTGCGGGGCGGGCGGCGGCCCCTCCTTTTTCCTCCACGTCATGGGGTGCCGTGTCGCACACATGTCCGTGCACACATCATACACACACACACACACACACACGCCTCCGAGCAGAGGTGCGGCCGGCCTGGGACGGCCGCGCTCCGCTCCGCCGCGGTGAGTGCGCTGCCGGCGGGCACGTCCCGGGACAGCGGCAGCCGGGCCCGGCCCGGCCCGGCCCGGCCCGGCCCACGGAGCAGGGCCCTAACTTTTCGCGCGGAGCGGCGCGCTGGGGCCGCAGCAGCTCCCACCTCCTCCCGTCGGCTCCGCCATAGGCGCAAACTTGGAGTCTCGGCCGCGGCAGCAGAGTTTGGGGAGGAGGAGGAGGAAGGAGGAGGAGGAGGAGGAAGGGGCGGCAGCTGCGTGGCTCCACGGGCGCGCGGCGGGTGCGCGGGACGGCGCTGCGCGGGGGCGGGAGGGCTGGGCAGGGCAGGGCGCGGCGCGGCGCTGGGGGCGGCCGGCGTCGGCGTCGGAGGAGCAGGAGGGTCGGTGCCGGTGCCGGTGCCGGTGGGTGCTGCAGGGGACCTCCGGTAAGACGGCGCCGTGCGCCTTAAAAGTTAATTACGGGGGGATTTTACGTCTCGGGAACAGAAAGAGGCAGCGGTTAAGAGGCTGCAGGCGTTTGAAGTCAGGGCGCACACCTGCCTGCAGCCCGGCGCGCAGTAGATGTGCCCAGCTGTTGCAGCCTCATAAGCTTTTATTGAGGCGCAACAGTTACAGCAACTTAACGTGTGGCTTGGTAACAGGAGCCGGGTTTGTTGTGATGTTGGCTGAAGTCTCTTGTGTTTGGTTTTTTTTTTGTCTCTCAGTAAATTGCTAAAAACGTATGCGTTAGTCTGTAGCTGTGTTTAATTTGCCAAGTGCACTTACTCATTTCTTTAGTATGGAAAGAGGCTCTTTTTCCTTGTGAGGAAACAAAAAGTTACAGAACAGCAAGGATCTGTCAGAAAAAAATGGGTTTTTCCCTCGAGGAGAGACAGTAGCAGCTTCTCTCTCATTATGGGGTGAACAGACTTACTAGTATCAGAGTAAGGCCTGTAGAAGGAGACCTTAAGGAGAACTGCCCTTGAGGTTAACTCGTCCACTGTGTCCCCTCTGAGGATCTGCTAAACTGAACATCCTCTGACTTGTTCCAAAGATCTAGTCCATAAACCAGCCTGTTTCATTTTGAGTTAGGCAAACTTCCTTAATAGTAACCTTTTAAAAGAAATAAACTTCCTTAATAATAATCTTTTTGCATTTGATAGCCTGGGAGAGAAACAGCTGAGGGGTAGATACGGTAGACAAACTTGCAACTGGAGTGGAGGTGGTGAACAGGAAGGAACTGCTTGCTCTCTTTCAGACCAAGAACTACAACAGTCAAGTGACGCTGGAAGGCAAAAGATTGAAAACAAGTAAGAGAAAGTGGGTTTTTACACAGTACTCGGGTCAGCTGTAGAGTGTTTTGTCCCCGCTCCGGTCTACTGGTTGTCAGAACACTTACGTGGGTTCAGAAGCAACTGGATGGAAGAAATGGAAATTTCATGAGAAGTAGAAAGTTGTAAACCCTGGCGTTGGAAACTGCTGAGCTGTAAGGGAACGGAAACTGAAAGAAGAACATGTGGTGAAGATGTTGGAGCGTACTTGTTCTCCTTCTGCTCTTTCTCCTCTTTCCAAGAATCTGCTTTTGGATACTCTGAGACAACATCCTGGGCTGGATGGGCCCTATGGATGTGATGTGATGTGATGTGCCTGTCCCTCCATGCATGTAGCTTTTCCGAGATGGTCATAGAAAGGGAAGTGAAATGCTACTATATTTGTGCACCTGTGGTTTTTGGTCTTACATATCTGATACTGATGGGTTTTGGTCCAGTTCTTGTGTATTTTTGTGTACGCTGCCCAGCTGTAAAGGCATTTAAAGATCACTAACAACCCTAGCTAATGCTTTTTGACACATGATTCATATAAAGGAGCAATTCTTAAGGACTGCAACATTTTTAAAAGCAGTAATGGTGATAAGGGATACATTTAGGTTTTAATTGCTTGTGTTGGCACAACCCTTGTGCTGGGATTATGCTGGGGATGCAAGAAAGGGGACCAGACACTGAGAACCACTTGTGTACCGGGTTTTATAGATTTTGTGGATGATAACCTATACTGTTGTCCTGGTTTCAGCTGGGATAGAGTTAATTTTTTTCCTAGTAGTTGGTATAGTGCTAGGTTTTGGATTTAGTATGAGAAGAATGTTGATAACACACTGATGTTTTTAGTTGTTGCTAAGTAGTCTACTAGTCAAGGTCTTTTCAGCTTCCCATGCTCTGCCAGGTGCACAAGAAGCTGGGAGGGAGCATAGCCAGGACAGCTAACCCAACTGGCCAACGGGGTATTCCATACCATGTGACGTCATGCTCAGTATATAAAGCTGGGGGAAGAAGAAGGAAGGGGGGACGTTCGGAATGATGGCGTTTGTCTTCCCAAGTAACCGTTACGCATGATGGAGCCCTGCTGTCCTGGAGATGGCTGAACACCTGCCTGCCGATGGGAAGGAGTGAATGAATTCCTTGTTTTGCTTTGCTTGCGTGCGTGGCTTTTGCTTTCCCTATTAAACTGTCTTTATCTCAACCCACGAGTTTTCTCACTTTTACTCTTCCGATTCTCTCCCCCATCCCACCAGGGGGGAGTGAGTGAGCAGCTGTGTGGTGCTTAGTTGCTGGCTGGGGTTAAACCACGGCATGCTATTTTCTGGCCTAATATGTGCAAATTATTCTAGTGAGTCAACAGGCTGGCTGTGATCATCTTAAAAATGCCTTGGTGGCTGAGACTAGATCTCTGAAATTCTTTAGAAGTAGTCCAGCTGAGCTGGGAAGAATTAACCAAAGGTAAAGTGAAAAAAGCACAAAGGGTCAAAGCCGTGGGCTATCATTAGGTATAAAGAAACTGGTGAGTGCTGATGTATAGGATTCAGGGAAGCCCAGAAAATGTTGAAACGTTGGTGGAGAACAAACAGGTAAATCCAGAGATTGTTGATCATGTGGATTTTGTCAGCCCAGCAGCTGTTTAGCCTGGCCAGATATGGCTGAGGGCCTCAGCAGGTGTCCACAGCGTACAGTATGATTTCAAGAAGCTTTATGTCCACTAACAGGACAGAAACAGAGTCTTTTCAGACTTCAGCAGAAAAATTTCAGGCAAGGACGATGAAGGGATTTTGGAAACGCGTTAGCTGTTGGTCAGAGCTAAGAGTGGAGCACCAGAGAGGTGCTGATGTACCTGCTCAGCCGTTAGTCTTGGTTACTGTGTACCTATGCGACAAAGTGACTTCAGGTAGGAAGTGGGTAAGGAGCATGGGCTGTACTGATGCATGCTGATGAAGCGAGTTTGGTCTCACTAACAGATGATGCTTAAGAGGACTCTAGCAGGAGCTTACGCTGTTTGCATAGCTGTTACAGCTACAGAAAGGTGTCAGGAGTCATACGGTGACTCCAGCTTTTGAGGTCTCCCAGGAAATACCGATAAAGGAACTAAGAGACACAGCAGATGAGTCACAAAAAGCTCATTTCTGCAACATAAACTGCAGGGCGCCGAATCCAGTAAGGGAGATAAGTTTTGCATAACTCTGTCGACAAGTCAAGCCTCATCAGACCTCTCATTGAAAAACTTAAAAATGAAGAAGGCTTCACCAGGATTTGCAACATGACACAAGTGCAACGCGTAGTTCCCTCTGCTTTGAGTACAAGACGGACAACTGTGAAGAAAGGGGAGTTCTCTAATCGCATCATGCTCAGACAGATGCATCATTAAGCAGATGACAGGATACATAGCAGCCCGTCGGAGACCCACACATCCTCATGCTCTGTTGTATTGTCTAACTGCAGTGTGGCTTGTGTGGTGCATCAGGAAGCTAGCCGCTGGCCCTGGCAGGATTCCCTGGTGTTAATCAAAGACCTTTTCCTTTTGGATTGATGTTGCGGAGCGCAGTTGGCCTGCGTGCATTTTTGTGGTGCATTGTTGTTTGATGGGGGGTTCTTTCTGCATGCTTGCTTTTCAGGCAAGGACAAGTTGGCACCCTAAAGTTTATGCAAAAGATGCACAGCTGTCTGCAGACCTTTTCCAATTTTGTATGTCCTGGGACCTTTTGTCTCACAGGAAATTCTCATAATCTCTATATTTCTATGTTCTTAATTTTTTTATCAATTAATAACATTTGATACCATTGCCCACTGTATCCCCCCCCATCACGCTGAAAAGGGGTAAAGTTGACCCAGCTACTGTCATGCCACATCACATCTTATGCATACAGAGAGTGCCAAATATTAAGCGGGGAATTCAGAAACTGTTATTTTTGTATGAATTCGCCGTGCTGGGCCCATTGAGCTAAGGCAGGACTGCAGGATCCCGTGGATCTGCAGCACCCAGACCTCTCTTTGGAGCTTATGAGATTCAGCCTGCTCCTGCCACACTGAAGAATGGAGCGCAAATAATAAGCTCCATAGTACAGAGATGTGCAGTTTATAAATCCATATGAGCTGGAAGGCTGCTGATGAAGGGGAGGCTGGTGTGCACAATACTTTGGTCAAAATGTGGATGGAGAAGAGAAGAGTGCTACATATGCCTTAGGAGTACTGCTGCTGTGCTTTCCTCAAGGGAAAATACGGTGGTATTTGTTTGTGGTACATGCAAATAGTACAATGTTTAGTTCCTCAAATTCCTTTGTAACCATTACACACACAAAGCTTAGGTATAATAGCACGAAAATATATTTCTTGCCATATAAGACACATTGTATACCATACGAGGTATGTAGGTATAGGTGAGCTTGCAATGCAGATCATCGTGTCTACATAGTTTCAGAAAGTATCACCAGGACTGTGGGGGACATACCAATAGCCCAAATTTCTGGCCTTGGCTTGGTGGCAGAGCTATTTTATCTGTGGAGGGAGCAAGGCCTCCGAGACCTGAAGTCTCGGGACCTGAAATACCGTGCGAGTCTTGAACTTCGTGAGGCTTTTGACAGAGGCTTGTCACATCTGGGCGCTTTCCTGCCTCTCCACAAGTCCTCTTCACCCTGCCGTAGAGGGAAATTAGGTTGCTTTGATGTGATCTGTTCTTTTTACRGTCTTTTGTTCCCCCATCTTCTTGGCACTTAGAAATGCTATGCAAGTAAACAAAAATATATGCTTATTATACAGATAATGGCTTCCACAGCTTATCACACAAAGCCTCCATACTCACTGTTTTTCAGCTAACATGTTACACTTTTATTTCGTAATCTGTGCAAGCAATAATGTCGTCCCTGCTACTTCCGTACATCCGACTTCATACGCGCTTGAAACACCGATAAAGCTGAAGGCTGTGGGCACCGGCAGCATGGAGCAGACACCAGGACTTTGTTTAACCACCAAGCCAGCCGTGCCTGTGTTGATCTTCTGGGACAAAGCATCCTAAAGAGCTCCGCAAGGGGAAGAGACCACAGCAAAGTCCAGGAGGTAGGTCTGCAGCTCTCCTTGAAATGATCTTGCTGATATGACAAGCTGTGACTTTGGTGGTGAAGACTTTGACGTAGGGGGAATTGACTTGAGGGGGTGATTTACAGGCGGAGCTCGCAGACGAGAGTCTGCAAGCAGCTTGGTGGAGAGGTGAAGGAAATGGAGAAATATTTTGAGCTGTTAATGGGAGCTTTTCTGCAGCACGGTGCAGTTTCTCCTGCCTCCCTGTCTAACAGGAAACTTCCACCCTCTTTTATGGTGCTGCTCCTTGCCAATGTACACAAGTTCTGGCCCTTTGGGCCTGATTTTTATGTTATGCAGTAGTTTGGAGGTAAAGGTTAACCCTCTCTCCACCACAGTAGTGGTATTATTTTAAACTCTCACATGAGTCAGAACGAAGCTGTTAAACTCTAGATTGCCCCGAATTAGAAGTGAGTAAACTCTACATACCAGGGTTTGTGGGTTTTTTAAATAATTAAGTTTTTAAATTTTTATCTTGACCCCCCTCCTTTATGGTGCATTAAGTCCTTGGCAAACATGGATACTCCCATCTCTTAAAGTCAGAGAATTTAAATACTTAACATATAAAGTCAGAGAATTTAAATACTTAACATATAAGCAATCAGGCTTGAGAATTTCCATGGCTGACTATCCCTGGGCTTTCTAAACACTTCCGTGCTTTAACAGGGCTGCAAATCCTCTGACTGGCAGGACAGAGTAGTTTGGGATGTACCCAAGGATTTGCTGAGAGATTTTTCTTTTCAGGCCTCCACCAGAACAATTTCCATTCAAAAGTTATTGTAAAGCAGTTCAGATTAGTTGGGGATGCAGAGGAGCCAGGTTCACTTCTCTCTTGTGCTGCTGTCTTCTTGCATGACCGTGCAGAAGTTGCTTGCCTCTCTTGCCAGAGAGCAGAGACACAGAATTCCTTTACCTTGACATATCTCTGGGACATTGACATGCAGGAATTAATGTTAGATATTTACTGCAATTATGGGGATCACCAATGTACTGGAGGCAACTAGAAAAGAGCAGCCAGCCTTTTCTAAAGAACATATAAAGAGTTGGGACTGAGTGGCAGACAGACAAGCAAAACAACTTACTGTCAGCACAGCAGGTTCTGTTAGGAAACACAGATCTATGTATCCTGTGCAATGAGGAGTCCTCATGTTTAGCAATGGGACAAAGTCGTATGTGATAGCCGTAATTGCCAAATCTTTGCTGAACCTGTGTTTCCCACGTGTGTGGTGAGAAGCTGTCTTTCCTCTTCCAGAAGCACAAAACAGGCTGTGGTAAACTGTAGATTTTTGTTGTGGTTTTTCCTTGGGGCACTGTGTTGTTTTAAGTCTTCAGGGTCTTAAAATTGGCAGGCTTATCGTTTAATGAGGCTGGGGTCTAAAAGTAATGGTGTATTTTTCCACATCTCGCAATTAGAGGTCTATAAGGCAGCATGTAAGTAATTGTACTTACTTAGCTCTTTAGTTGTCCATCATTTAGAGGAAATCTAAGTATTACATCAGGCAGGCCAAAACAAGGGGGTGAGCTGTGTGGAACGATACTGGTAGTGGGTGCTGCTCTGTTACAAGGGCATAGGCTGAGGCTCCAGTGCAGGGAAAGTGGGTGGAAAACCAGACAAACTCGATAGAATCAACTGATCTAGATTTAATGCCAATAAAAAGTACTCCTACAGAAGCTCTGCGATCCCTATCAATAGATAATTTTGCAATGGAAATAACCAGCTAGCAGCACTAAACACTAGCACATGAATAAATTAACTTTCTCAGCTAGCAGCATTGAATAACCAAGTACAGTTAAAAGTTTAATTCAGACAGACAGTTTACTAAAAAAAAAATTTAGAAATCACTTAGCAAAGCACAACGTTACTTTTCTCCTTCCCCAGCTTCCCAGGAACATCGTCCTCTCTACCTTCCCCAGAGACCCATCAAGTGACTTGATTTGTATAGAGTAGAGGGGAAAACCAGAAGGGACTAACTGTGCCTTTCTGCAGAGTTGGTCATGCAAACAACTCGACCAAGTTTGCATTGCTGTGTGAGCRGGTGTGTGTTAAGCAAACAGAAATATTTTATCAGGGAGAACTTTTCCCAAAGTGTTTTTGCCTGGAGGAGAGGGAATTGTTCCCATAGTTCCTGCTATTATATGGTAATGGTGTTGATTGCTGAAATACACTGTGACATGGTTTCCAAGGAAAGGTGTAGACACTGGTTTTGCCTCAGATGCCTTTGAGGGATGGGGGAGTAGCAAGTCAGAGAAAGCACGTTTTGCTGCTCTGTTTGATTTTGTTGTTGTTGTTGTTAATGCTACCTACATGGAAGCACTTACCCTCATGGATCTCTCTCTCCATTCCCCTCTTCCATCATTTCCCAGCCTCTGTTCTRCTGCTCCTTCTTAGCACCCATTCCCTTTTTTTAACCTAAGTGATAAGCAAGGAGCCTGGTTCGTGCTGTGCGTCAGCAGAAGAGCTTCTGCATGGGAGAGAGAACAACATGGTGGGGTAGGAGCACGCCTGCTCCCCTGCATTCGCTGTTGCTGTTTCCTCTCCTTCCACAGACTTGCATTCAGACTTGACCTTTTCACTTGACTCTTGCTCTGTGGCAAGCACAAAAGCCCCATGACAGCATTCATAGCAAGTACTATATATTTCAGATCCACTGAGGAGAGAGCACTGCCTACTCACAGCCTGAATTTTCCAAGAATCCCTATTCTGGTAGCAGCCAACTGTCTCGCCACTCCACGCTCTGGGTTAACCACTCCCAAGCTGATATGACAACAGATAAAGAGATGGTTCCCGCCAGCTGGCCGTCTGGCATGACACCAGAAATTGTTTGTGGCATCTGTAGCCAACTGTAGAGAGTCACAGACCTCTTTGATGGGTAATGCTGAAGTAGAAAAGAAGTAGTATAAATTTGATAGGGCTACATGTTAAGGGAGATCATAGCTTTTGTTTTTCTGTAGCTCAACATAGTTGGTGGTTGAGCTTGGACTTTTGCCTACCTACTGAACAGGTCCTTCAGGAAGAACTGGCAGAGGGCAGAGCAGGGGGGCCAGTGGACACTGGAAAGCTGCAATGCATTGGTTGTTGCAGGCAGGCAGGTTCCAAGCTTCCTCGGGTAGCCCTGCCTGCGTGTCCTGCTGCTGAACCTGTTGCTTTCAGCGCTGTCTGGAGCGCCTTTCCCTCTCCATGGGGCCAGCCCGCTCTGAGCAGAGATCCCTCCAGCCTCCCTGGACAAAACCCAACCTTCAAAGCAGGATTTTCATCCTTCTGCCTGCGGGGAGGCTTCTGGTGCATCTTGGCCCCACCAGGCTCTGGGCTTCCTGTGATGGACCCAGGTGGTTCATGACAGCTCCACCCTGCAGGCAGCATCCAGGAAGCTTGTGGGCTCTGTAGATCCACCTGGCAGCTTCTACCTTTAATCACTGAAGTGCTTGTGTTTAATGAAGCACAAGCTATATCAGAAAAGACACAATGAGGAAAGGGAATGAAGTGCTGGGGAGTTGCAGAATTCTGTGTAGTCTCAAACAAAGTGGTTGATGAGCTGTTAATAAATCAGTGCGATCTGAATACAGACAAACTGGGAGCACCTCTGCAGTGCATAGCAAACGCTGGAAGAAGACCACAGATTTTGATGAGGCCAATGACACATTTGCCCTTTTTGGACCCGTTAAAGCAAACTCTTAATTGGGTACTTTTTAGTTACAAATGGTCTCTATGAAAAGTAGCTTCGCTGTTTTTCATGGTTGAGTTTGCCCCGTGGGAGTTTTTGCTAGATGGGGAGAAGGAGAAAAGAGTAGATGTTAAAATGTAAATACCCACAGGTCTTTGACTTCTGAGTTAAAGAAAAATTACCTTGAATAATGCAGCTGTTACTTTAAAGGAACAGCTTTCTGGAAACTGCTTTATTACCAAGAAGGCTGTTTCCAATAGCCATAGATGAGCCATTTGCAAAATAGGAACAGAGGCTTCTGGAGGGGCTGGGGCTGCTTCTTCAGTGCCAGGGGGGGTCTGCTATCCTTTTTGCTGCAAGGCAGTCAGTTTTCGTATTTTCTGATTTGTACTGACGATAAAGGATGCAAGAGGTGGTTGACTGCAGGTGACTGCAGGTGAGACTTGCGGTGCTGAGCAAGAGGAACGTGAGAGTTGGTAATTTGTTCCTGCTCAGGGTGAAGGGAGCTGCAGACTCCTCCTGTGCAAGAATGACATCAACATCACTGAGTTGCACAGACTGGGAATTGCTGTTACTCTGGGTACACGGGGTTTATGGAAACAGCAGAAATAATAGTGTGAGTAGCATCAATAAAGCCCTGGGCTCTCTCAGGAACCAGGGCTCTCCATATGTAAATCATTAGGGTCTTAGTAAAGTGGAAACACACCTTCAGAGAGGCAAGACGAGCCCAAAGCCTGCCAGTTTCTCTGCGCTGCTGAAGGGAACCTGTCTGTTTCTCTGGGTTGCTCAAATCCCTCCTTAACTCTTTATAGAGGGGTGGCCTCAAAGAGGGCTGAAGCTGCTGTAACCCTGGTGGATATGAGCCGTTGGAGGTCAGCCAGAGCGGGAGCTTGGTTCTCCGAGCTGGCTCAGGCTTGTGCTGACCAGAGCAGCTTCCAGGCTGGCTTTTCTCCATTGCTCCTGAGGGTTGGGTGCAATGCGGCTACCCCCAGAATGCTTCACACCAGAGGTGCACTAAGGCTGCATCATTGCAAGCGGAGCTGGCAGAGCTTGCAGTGCTGGTGCAAAAGCTGGGCTCTTGTCCTGGCTCCTGTTTGTTGGGGCAGTGACTTTCCTAGGGATGCCTCATCCAGCCTGTCTCGCAGCCCTTGCTCTGGGACGAATTGATGGTCCTTTGCAGTTCCTTATATCTTTCCACCAGCTGCGGAGGGACCTCAGATGCTTAGTTTGACAAACATTGGGCAAGGTGGGTCTCACATGCGTGGTACAGCAACCAGGATACAGAACAGGTTCTCTGCTGGTTTTCTTCAAGGCCAAATCCAGAAGCACTCTGGGTAATTTAACCACATTGAGTTCTACTCCTTGGCATAAAATATTCCTAGATGTCGTGGGACAACCTCAAGCAGTCCAGTGGAAATGTCCCAGCCCATTGCAGGGGGGTTGGAGTAGATGACCTTTAAAGGTCCCTTCCAACCCAAACCAGTCTATGATTCTATGAAATAATGCATGATGGCATGGTTATATGGTTTCTCAGTCGGAGTGGTGCTTTAAACTTGCTTTTACTCTGAAGGAATGGATGTACACCTTGTAAAAAATGTTATTCCCAATAAATTAATTTGCATGCTCACAGGAGGCTTTTCAGAGCAGAAATTTGGACCACCACATCTCATAACGTACAGACTCAGCCAGTTAATATCTGACTGTTCTGTTCCTCCTCCAACACGCAGCATCAGCAGCTCCTATTTTTCTTTCAAGGGCCATGGGTTTACAGGGAAGTGGGCACGACTTCTCCCCACTCCTCTTTGTGTATGTGTGGTCTACTTCCCTCCAGGGAAAAGATGCTGGGCCGGTAGGACACATCCTATGCTACCCCAGATATGCAGTTCATCAGCTGAACCATGGCGATTTATTTGTCTGCATAGCACTGAGAAGATGCAACAGTTTAAAAGGTCCGCTTTTGCAGTGATTTGATAAATACAGTGAAGCTTCAGGTAGGCACACTCAAAGCTAATTTAAATCTAGCTTACAATGATTGGTGTTGTTTCCGCAGCATCTTAGATGTTCGATGTTATGGAACTATAAATAATACAAATTAAATAATATAGGAGAGTTACAAGCTTCACTTGCAATGGCCTTGCTACCTCTGTGATAGCACACAGTGGCCTTAGCCAGCACGTTTAGATCAGAATGCAACAAAAATTACACAGTATTCAGGTGAAATTGCAGAAGAGCTTTTTGGGCAGGCAGATCATCACTCCCTCTTAGGCTCTGTCTTGGAGGCCAGGATTGACACTGCTACTTTTTACCAATTTTTACAGAAGAGAACACCTTTTTTATTATGAGAAATGCAGATGAAGAAGCAAACATTGCTCTAATCCATCTTAATTTTGATGAAACAAAAAAGCTAAACTGCAAAATAAGCCAAAATGTGGATTGTTGCCATCTCTGATACTGTGTTCCCGTGCAAAATTCGATTTCTTTTAGAACTTTTTTCAGTTTATTTTAAATAAAAAATCCTGAAATAGGAAATGTTTCTTTTGAGCTTGAAAGAAAAATATTGACTTGAGGCAATGCGCATGTTTTTCGGGAGTGCCYATGAAATGCAAATGCACCTGGTTGTTCACGTGGCTTACTGAGCGGGATGTTCAGGCTTTTCTGACCAGATTGCATCTGGTGTTAGCAGCACACCTGACCCTTCCTTAACTCTTCTCAGGGATTGCCTTTTAAATTTCAATATTGCACAAGGCACACTAGAGCCTTGCTGTCAGTCAGAAGAGTTGTAATTAATGCCTGCAGTTCGTGAGTGGAAGCTTTTAGCTGGACTTGTCCCCAGCCACCACGCTGCGCTCCCACCTGAAGCCCGAGCACCTGGGGAGAGGATTTCCTCCTCTTCCCAACAACTTCACCCATTTTCATTTCGTGATTGAATCCTGAGCAGTGTGTGTGGCTTTATGGATAAAGCAACCTTCAACACAGCAATCTTTGCAGCTGAGGGCATGATCTTTGAGAGGCTACGAGCTGTAGTCAGTGCTTGGGGGATGGATGCTTTGCCTTTGTCCATCTTCTCTGAAAGCAAGCAGCAGTTCTGAAGGGAGAGCCACTTCCCAGATTTTTATAAAATTTTTTTTGTGTCTTGCATTATGTTGCTAGCAACAAGGGAAATGCAGATTTCTCCAATGGAAATCTTCAGATGAATTGCCGTGGATTAAACTTTGATGTACAAATTGATAATGGGTCTGTTAATCAGACTGATACAAATGCGGGTATTTGTATCTCGGCCAATGTGGAGAGGGGAAAATCTGGGAGGTGTAGCAAAAGTGTGGTGCAGAGATAGGAGAGGAGGATTTCCCTGGGAGCCAGGGTTTGTGAAAGGGCTGTATAACTTGGGGAGGATCTGGACAGAAGTCCTATGCCCGGTGAAGACCTGGGGCTCCTCCCCTCCTCAAGTGCCAGGCCATGCAAACTCATCCCCGTTCCTGTTCACAGGAGTCGGGGTGACTCCTGGAGGGATGGGATGGTGAAGGGCAGGCACGGGAGAAAGTCACCAGCTGGTGGCTGTGCTCACATGCCGAATCCTGTCCTGTCCCCCTCTCAGCACGCAAAAGCAGAGTTCTGGAGCCCAGGCTGCACCAGCGTCAGTGTGAGAAGGAGAGGGGGAGGAGTGGGGTGCTGCGGGTGTTGCTTCCTTCCGATAGAGAGGCACCCGGTCGGATACATGTGTGATGTGTTGCAGTCTTTGCTCACGACAGATCCGGACTAGCCATGCGCCAAAGGCATGCTTAGGTAAGTCCACAGGGTAAGTGCCTGCTGGTGTGTAGAAATGTTATGAGTCAGCGGAGCTAGAATTAGAATTGTTTTAATACTTTTTTTTTCCTCTCCCAAAAGAATCCTAAAAGCAGGCTTTAATTTACCTTTAATTAGCCTTTCCTTTGGTTTCACCTTGCAAGCAGTTAACATTTCAAGCGATTACGGTCTCTCAGTAGAAATTCAACATTTCTGTGTTGTTATAGTAATCTGTATTGTAAAAGCCAAGAGAAATAGCCACTGGTTCAATTTGCCTCTCTGACCTTATAGGAGCACTTTACTTTTACCACTGTGACAGTGTTCCAGTACAAGCTTGGGTATCGAGCGTGCTATGTGATTTACCCAAGCAAATTGCCTATGGATGCTGTATGGGTGCAAATGCTGCTTTTCACATTTGTGATGTGCCCACTGTAGGGGTTTGCACATTCCTGGGTAATCTGCAGCTTCACTAGCTATTAATTTATGTTTACAGATTGCCGGAATAAGATTCAGTAGTTTGCAAGCAGGAGCAACAATTTTTTGCAGGAAGGTAAACTTCTGCACATCTGGCTGATAGCACCTGGAAGTGAGTATTGAGGCAACAGGTCTTCCACAGATACTCCCCTGTGATCAGGCCATACTTCACTTCACTTCCCCAAACCTTTGCTGTGTTACCCAAAATATATATATGAATGTCTATAGACACATATGTGTCATTTCCTCTGTTCTTATTTCCACATTCTCCCTCTCTTCGCCAGTTGCTGCAGGTCAGTAGAAACCACGGTCTAATTCTAGTGTAGGTCCTATATGCATTTTCTAGCATGCTTTTGCCTTCAGCTTGGCCTTCCTTCCCAGTGCTTCCTTTAGCTGGCCATAGCTTGATTCATAACTTTCAACGCTTTCAGTACACAGGGGAAAAAGCCTGTCCTCTGGTTTTATAGGGTTTTATGAGTGTTGTGTGAGCCACAGGAGAGCTGCAGAATTCTTCTGCAGCCTCCCAAAAATGAGATGTGTGCACTGGATTGAAGCACGTAGGAGGGAGCGGAGCTCCACTGCCTGCTTGAAGAGTGCTCTGTATTTTCTGGTCCTTCTGCAAGCCCAGCATTGTTGCCTTAGGCACACACAGACAGCTGAGCCTAGCCGGAGACCGCCTTGGAGGGGAGAACTGAGAGTTTCAGTTTGAGAGCAGCAAGGCTCAGCTTTTGCTCAGTCCCCTTGGGAGGGTTTATTCTGCTGACTAAGGCCAACACAGTGTTCAGTGAGTGGAAGGACTTGATTGGCAGCTGAACTTTTTCAGGAGGGTGTGAAATTCTTCCACCACCCTCCTTGTTCCTCCTTTTTTGTCAACGTGCAGCTTGCACAGTTGCAGAAAGTGAATGATTTGAAGTGTTTGAAGGTGTAAAGCTGCCCAAAACCAGCTTCTTGCAGGGAAGACAATACAAAAAAAGGCAGCGAAATACACCAGTGGAAAACCTGGCTGTTCTCTGTGTAGGATACAAATATTGCCATCGTGGATCTAACTAGCAATCCCTCTTCTGGTCCAGCAGTAGATAAAAGCAGATTCAGAGAACAGAGTGATGGTCACGAGAAACGTTTTTGTTGGTAAAAATTTCCAGTCAGAAATCTTGGCAGCTGGTAATTGCCTGATGCCGTGGTTCCAGGGAATTTAGCTTTCCGTCCGTATTTATGTATTGGCGAAGGTAACTCTGGAAACTCCTAATAGCCAGCTGATTGCCTAATTTCTTCTTGAATCCTGCTGAGCTCATGGTCTTTAAGGTACCTCATGACAGGCTGTAATTATATGTTGTGTAAGAACATGTGTTTTGTTACACAACACAAATGTGTTTCCCTTGTACTTGTTGCATGTTTGTTTTCTTTGACCATCTCTTGTTCTTGAATTACAGATGCAAAGGATAAATAAAACCACCCGTTTATCTTCTCTGAATCATTCAGTACTTTGCATCCCAGCTAGTAAGTGCCCTGATCAGATTAGACGCTGTATATGTGTGTATATAGACCAGCTGTGCGATATGTGTTGGTCACAAGATGAGATCAGTCTCCATTAATTTTCTCAGGAGTCTTCTCGCATGTAGAAGAGAAAGTGCAAACATTTTATGAAACAAGGCAAGATGGCAATGCCGAGCACCCTTCCTAGTACAAAATCTTTGTGCAAAAGAGGGAATGTTGGTCCTGTGTATAGTATGGACGCACCCGAGAAAAAAATACTCATGAGCAAGGTAACTGGAGGTAGCATCTGGTCAGTGCTACCCCAGGTAGGTGCTTCAGGTAGCTCTACGTGCCTGTTCCAGTCTGCCGCGTGTCATTCATTCCTTCTTCCTCCAGAGGACTGCGTGTACAGTACACTGCTATGTCTGAGTGGGGCTTCAAGTGACRCATGTGGTAAGAAAAAGGAGTTTTGCGCTTGAATCAAAACCTGATGAGATTTGTGGTGGCCCTTCTGTCCTGAGGGATTTAATTCCCTGGTCTCGCAGTGTTCCTCAAGAAATCCTGGTCTTTTGCAGAAACTAACTTCATCCTGGTTACAAGCAAATGATTTGTTCCTAAAGAGCAAAGCTATTGCCCTTGTACTGATATACTGAGCCTGGCTGTGGAGTGCCTCGGAGGTAACAAGAGAGTATGAATTTAATGTGATAAGGATGGAGCAGGAGGGACAGCGGGTAGTGGTGAACTGCACTGCTGGAGAGATGTTAGAGTGCTTAAGAGTGGTTGGGGTCACACATGGTGTGATTCTGTCTGAACCACTGTGGTGATGGTGATATAGTGTGTGTTGTTAAAAAAAAAAAGAAAGACAGAAAGCAACAAAAAAACAGGTGGGGTTGTGGATGTAATTGCTGGCTCCTGATGCTGTCGTCTGACCAGATGCTGGCCAGGATCAGGGGGACATCATCCATAAACAAGGGATTCAGTGGAGGAGCTGAGATTTCTCACCAGTACTCCTTAATTCCTTCCTCCACAGGGAATTTGAACCATGTCACCACAGTCTTCTGGGTTTCTTTATATGGCACAATAGTGTCTTGTGGTTGGCAGTGCTGAAAACCATAGGAATATTCAGGGAGCTGAGTGTGGATCCTTTGCTCATCAGCTGCAAAGAGGGAGTCCTCAGTGCTGTCCAGGTGATTTCTTGCACATCCTGGTCTAACTCCGGACCGCACCGGGCTCCAGAGGTCTAGACTGGTAGTTTCAGGCAGGGAAGTGTGGCACGATGGCTTTTTTGTTGGTTTGCCTAGAAACAGAATGTTTGGTACCGGAAGCTGGCCAGGACTACCATAGATAGAGGGGGTTTGGAGCAGTGGAGGATATGGGGTTTTTTTTCCTCCTTTTTCTTTGTCCAGGCTCTCTTTTGCCTTTTTGAAGGCAGTAGAGAGGAAGGGAAGATTCGCTCCCTGGATGAGGTGATCCCTGGTCAGCCAGGAGTGGTAGGGGTTGTCCTTGGTAGCCAGGGAGACCACTGGGCAGAGGCACAGGGCGGGCTTTGCAGGGAGATCGCACCGCACAGGTCTTCTCCTTCCAAAGAAAAAACGGAGGCACGTTAACTGTGTTGCCCTCCACAGGGCTTCTGTCATGTGGCTGGAAACCTGGCTTTGGTTAGGAGCGGCTTTTGAGAGCAACTTTTCTCCAGGAACATAGGTACAGGAAGGAAGTAGTTAAAGGGGACACCTGGATTAGACATTGAGCTGGGATTACTTTGGAGAAGAAGTGAAGGAAAGCACCTGGCTAAGGGGGAAGGTGGTATTGTTACCTTTGTGGGGAGATAGATCTGTTTTTTCTCTTTGTTTGTTAGTGTATCTGGAGCCTGTTTGTAAAACACGCAGAGAGCTGCTGAGGTCTGGCTTCTACAAAATAGGTACGTGTTGGCTCACCCTGCTCCCTTCCCCGGTCTATACCTGGGGGATTTCCTTCTCCTTTCTGTTGCCCCCTGTCATGGCTTAATCCTGTCAGGCAGCTGAGCCCCACACAGCTGCTTAGTCACTCCCCTCCGGTGGGATGGGGGAGAGAATCGGAAGAGTAAAAGTGAGAAAACTCGTGGGTTGAGATAAAGACAGTTTAATAGGKAAAGCAAAAGCCACACACGCAAGCAAAGCAAAACAAGGAATTCATTCACTACTTGCCATCGGCAGGCAGGTGTTCAGCCATCTACAGGAAAGCAGGGCTYCATCACGCTTAACGGTTACTTGGGAAGACAAACACCATCACTCCAAACGTCCCTCCTTCCTTCTTCTTCCCCCAGCTTTATATACTGAGCATGACGTCACATGGTRTGGGATAYCCCTTTGGTCAGTTGGGGTCAGCTGTCCCGGCTGTGTCCCCTCCCAGTTTCTTGTGCACCCCCAGCCTACTCGCTGGTGGGGTGGGGTGAGGAGCAGAAAAGGCCTTGACTCTGTGTAAGCACTGCTCAGCAGTAACTAAAACATCCCTGTGCTATCAACACTTTTCAGCACAAATCCAAAACATAGCCCCATACTAGCTACTATGAAGAAAATTAACTCTATCCCAGCCAAAACCAGCACACCTCCAGAAGAGAAATACCAAGGAGAAAGATGCACAGGGAAAGGGAAAGTCAGGGAGAACAGACTAATGAAGCAGCTCTGCCTTGCCAGGCTGCACTTTAACTGAAGCTGCAGCTTGCAAGACCTGACATTGGTGGGAATGCTAAAGATGCCTAAGTTCGTCTTGCAGTGAGTGTTGCATGCACACCTCAATACTTGATTTTACATGCATACGTGGGATCTGCAGACATCTGAGCCACTTCTGGTGGCCCCACCATTTTATTCACTCTGAAGCATTCTGGAACAGCTTCTTCTCAAAAGAAAATATTGGGATCTGTTCAATTTAGAGACAAAGTAGAGCTTAGTTTAAGCTAAGTAGAGCTAAGTTTAATGCTGCACCTGGATGTGGACTCTGGTCTGATTTTAATTCAGGGATAGCAACAATGCTGCTTGCACTCAGCTGTAAAGCAAAGCTATATGGAAAGAGGATCACTGTATTTAGCTTTTATTAGTTGTTAAGTTGCTACACAGGAATATTACTAAATACACTGCTGCATAAAAAGGGGCCATGTGTGTGTTTTTGCAGTCGCATCCGAGGTTGTGTCACACGGCAGAGAACAGGATAGATGTGCTATTGCTCACTACTACCCCTCCTGCCTTCAAAAGGTTATATAATATACTCATTCCAGTGGATGGAAGTGCTATGTCTTCATCCRTGTCTTTCTTCACGGCAGGTTAGCAGTATTTTCCGGAAGAAATCTGGACACAGGGAGGACTTTGGGCTTGTCAGACCCTGTTGGGAGAGGACAGGAAGGAAATTCATTTCCCCTTGGAATCTTCATGGGCCAGCCCCAGTGTTAGAGACAATGAGGATGCTGTGACTAAATTCTAAAGCTTTCAGTTTAATGTTTTATTTTTTTRAATAATAATATCTACCACTAATCATACATTCTTTGCAGACTCACAAGAGATCCCCTTGCTGCTCCTATTGAATCCCCTGGAGTTACTCAGGAAAATAAACAATCCTTCCTACTCACTTAGAGGACAGTCATGTTTCTGCCAATGCAGGGGTTGCTGTAATTCAGTTTGTGACTCATAAGAAATTTAAAAAAGGTTTGGAAAATAAACAGTGGGAGTCTTGTTCCAACACTCTTATTTAGCTGGAAGTCATCTGAAATCCGAGTTGGTTTATTGCCTTCAGTCAGCTATTTCAGGGGAATGAAATCTTTGCCTATTATTGTGGTAAAATCTGTCCCTGAATTAACATGATGATTAAGAAGAAACTGCAGATTTCTAGTGCCCTGTCCTGCTAAGGTGGTGGTTATGCTGAGGACAGACCAGTGTGTACATGTCTTTGTTAGAAGCTGGAATTGTCTCTGATACTTTGTTCCTGATTTAAAATACCATCATGTCTCTGTTTTCTTGCAGAATGAAGAGACGCAAGTGTCCCTACAAGTGTCCCGCACGAAGGAAGATCCTGATCCTGTGTGTTACGGGGTGGCTGATTGCACTGCTGAAGCTCCTCCATGTCGAAAGACACTTTTTTCCCTCTAAGGGCGTTTATTTGGTTGAGCACTTCTTGAGCACTTCTTCTTACGTTAGAAACAGGTATTCCTACCTTAGAAATGAGTTCCAGTATGAAATTAATTGTTCATCTATATATGAACAAGATCCCCATGAAATTGGCAAGAGTTTAGAGATAAGAAGAAAAGAGATAATTGATTTAACTGATGAAGATGTCATAGCAATGACGAGTGATTGCCATGTGTATCGTTCACTTAGGAAATACCACCTAAAACCTGTTTCTCCAGAGGAGGAGAGTTTTCCAATCGCCTATTCTTTGGTTGTTCACAAAGATGCGGTAATGGTAGAAAGGCTCATACATTCACTGTACAGTCATCAAAATATTTACTGCATCCATTATGACCAAAAAGCAGCAAAAAGTTTCAAATCTGCTATGAACAACCTAGCTAAATGTTTCCCCAATATTTTCATTGCATCAAAATTGGAGACAGTGGACTATGCACATATTTCACGGCTGCAAGCAGATTTCAATTGTTTGTCTGATTTGATGGACTCTTCAGTTCCCTGGAAGTATGTTATTAATTTGTGTGGCCAAGATTTCCCTTTGAGGTCAAATTTTGAGTTGGTTGCTGAACTGAAGAAACTCGGTGGAGGAAACATGCTGGAAACTATAAAGCCAAGCAGTAGCAAAAGAGAACGATTTACTTACCACTATGAACTTATGAAAGTGCCTTACGAATACATGCAGATGCCTGTAAAAACCAACATTTCCAAGAATCCGCCACCTCATAATATTGAGGTATTTGTAGGCAGTGCCTATTTTGTTTTAAGCCGAGCATTTATTCAATATACCCTTGAAAGCTCTCTTGCAAAAGATTTTTTTGAGTGGTCAAGGGATACATACTCTCCAGATGAACATTTCTGGGCCACTCTTTTACGTGTTCCTGGGGTCCCTGGGGAAGTTGCAAGGTCAGCCCAGGACATAACAGATCTACAAAGCAAAACTCGCCTGGTGAAATGGAATTATCTTGAAGACCATCTGTATCCTCCCTGCACTGGTACCCACCTTCGCAGTGTCTGCATCTATGGGGCCGCAGAATTAAGATGGCTTCTGAATTACGGGCACTGGTTTGCCAACAAGTTTGACTCCAAAGTAGACCCTGTCCTGGTAAAATGCTTGGCAGAAAAACTCGCAGAACAACAGAAAGAGTGGGTATATTTGTCCTCTGATAAATACTTTCTGCACATAAATTCTATGAATGCCTCGCTATAGTAGCACTGTCTTCCATGCTGTCAGTACTGTGTACCGTTATAGCACAGCACCTGCAGTTCCTCTGCCTTGACCTGCTGCAGGATGTTAGCGAGTGAAACGTCTGTTCTGCATGAAGTTCAGGGCCCTGGAGAGCCAGGTGCCTGGCCATTTATTTATGAAAAGTCACGCCTCTCTGATTAACTGTTTTGTAACTTGCCCCAATAATCCTGTAATTGTTCTTCAGGGTGATTCTGAGAGAGTGAGGTTTGCTTTTGGAGGCTCTGGCACTGTCTGTCCCAATGGAGTATTTTAGAAACGTGTTTTACATGGAGTGTGTGCGTCTTTCCTAAGAAACTCCAACATGTCTGTCTGCCTGTCCCCTTTTCCTTCACTTTTGTTTTTCTTAAAGGTATGAAACAAAGACCTCTGTATCTGCTACCTCAGGAAAACTGGAAGTGCCCAGCTCACGGACAAAACCAAGAGATCAGCGTGACACCAAATGAGCCGTGTGGCCTCAACTGAAGTCCCAAACTTCCTGTCTGTGGGAGCTAACAAAGATCTTTGCAATGTGAATACGACTGGATGATATAAGGGAAAGAAGATCCTTAGATACCGCGTTGTCTGTAGCATCGTTCTCTTCTCCCAGCTCATCTGTGCGTTGCTTGTCCTTCTGTGAAGCGTGTGCTCAGGTGCCGTGCCATGCCTATGAAATTGGTGGTGGTTGACTGAAACAGAATTACGCGGTTACTCTTCAAAGGCAGTATACGAGTGTGCCCTAAGGGCAGTCTCTGCAGCCCCTTAGAGWAGATATCCATGCCAAAAGAGGTCAATCTTCATTTCTATCTCTGCCTGTAGAAATATCCTCCTGTGAAATCCCAGTCCTCTTGAGACAGTATGTCTACACACAGTGGATGACAAGTGCTATTTCTAATTAGTGTTCAGCAATGTGGTGCTATGTTGAAATGCAAAACATGCGAAGTCGAGTGGTAATCATAAGAATAGCCATACTGCAGAAATGAACACCCTGTGTAGAAGTGTCTTTCTGTGCAAGTCTCATGGCCTTGTGCCACCACGATCCCAGGCTGACAGGTGCCTGAGCAAGCCCTGGTTCAGCTGTAGAGCAACTGTTCTCCAACAGCCTCTGCTTCCCATGGCCCTGCCAGGCTCCCTGGTAGCGAAGCGGCCCGGGAGCCTCCTCACAGCTGGGCTCCCCACACTGCAGCGTGAGGGAGGTGTTTGTTAGTGCAGGGGTCTCTGCAGAAACTCTTGCAACTCAGAAATGCCTCTTGGCATTTTGGGGGTTTCTCTGGAATGTTGCTCTGCCACAAGTTCAGTTTTGGTGGTTCCAGTGGACCCTAGGGTATAGCTTGCTCCATGCCGCTGTCCTCTTTCTACCCATCTGGCTTTTATTAAGGGGCCTCTTCCCACGAGTGACTTTGGGATATCTGGTCTTACTGATCCACAAATCGCTGCAATAACGACCATGTCTTGTACCCATGAGAAATCTTTGTTTCTTATTTGAGTTGAAAGAACCAAGTCATTTTTTGGTGTCAGTTTGTGTTTATAAATTTAGTCATGGTCAAGTCATCTGTGGCTTAAGATTGGGTCTGAGAGTCAGGAGTCACAGGCCTTTTTCCCCATTCATGACACTGATTTCCTATGAGACCTCAGATGAGTCATCTGAGTTTTCTGTTTCAGCTGTTGCAGCTGTAAAATGGGAACAACGATGTTCTATTATCTTGCTAAGCACTTTGAAACCTATAGGTGTTGTGGGTTGGTTGCACAGTACTAATTGCTTATCGAACTATTTATGGAGTCTGTGGATGCACAGGTCAAGTATTTCTTTGATGTGTTGTTTCTAAAATAAATGAGGATTATTTTTAAAGTGTGTGTTGCTTACTTGCCATGTCTGTCATGGCCCTTGCCAGGGCTGTCCTGACTTGATGTGATTTATAGACACTTTGTAGAAAATGAAATATTGACAGTATTTACAGATTCATACATCAGTACTTGTATATAAAGTAGAAAGTTTCCACGTGGAAAAAGGTTAATAAAAGAGGATGTTAGGATCCCAGAGGGCCAAGGCACAGCCTTCTGTACACATAAATTGATGTTTAATGATATATTTAAGATTTTTTATTTAGTTAAACTGGCATAATATATGTATATACACACATCCCCATTTGTGTTTAATTTGAGTGGTTTGCTCTACCATAATTTTATAAAAATAATCCACCAGCACATTAAACTTAACTGAAGTAAATAATTTTAATCAACATGCAACTTTGTGCTACTTTAACTGAATTGGGTTGAATGATACCTGTAATTTAACTAGTTTGAAATGAGGCAGCTCATGCTTCCTAGGTTGTGAAGAAGTGGATGCGGAGATGGCACAATGTGAGGCCGCATCACCCATTACAGTGGTATGTGTGCTAGCTGGGGAAGTACAAGTTGTACAGGCATAGTTGCAACTTTATGAAGCGCTGTTTTTCCAATGAATTATAGATATTTCTGTTTTTTGAAGGTAATTCTAAAGGCTCTTCAAGCTTGTAGAAAGGCAGTTCACAAAAATCACAGGATCACTCAGGCTGGAAGATCATCCAGCCCACCCTCCTGCTCACGACAGGATCGACACTAAATTTGGGCTGGGTTTCTTGGGCTTTGTCCCAGGGAGTCTTGCAGATCTCTAAGGAAGATTCTGCAGCCTTCTGGGGCAACATTTTCCAATGTTTCCAGCAAAAAGAACAGCCAAAATATAAGTTCCTTAACTTTTGAATAATTTTCTGGTTTTTGACTTTGCATTCAGCAACGTAGGTGCCATACTGATGCCTGTATCATAGTTAAGTGATTAGACTATGGGGATGGGTAACAACTTCATTATTTACCTTTGACTTCATCATCTTTGTTCTTTACACAGGTAGGTCTGTCTTTGCTGAAAATGGACCTCAGGCATGATCCACAAACACCTTTCTCTCTGTGGGAAAAGTGGCTGAACCTAGTTTATGGCAAAGCAAATATGAAGTTTTATCTGGGCTGGAACTTAGATGATAGGCAGTTATCTGCCATTCTGGTCTCACAGGGATTTTTTTTTTGCCTTAGTAAAGCTCACACATCCCTTTCCTCTTCCTCTCTTCCCCTGCCTCACTTCCCCTGAAAAAGATTCCTCTTGTAAGTTATTTCACAAATTTGAAATGCACGTACATTTGCATGTATTAGATGGTTCCCTCTGTCTTTGTTCTGCTGAAGAAGCCCCATGCTGGCTTTCTTCCACCCACTATGCCCAGTGCTAGCCGCATGGAGCAGCTGGACTATCAGTTAACCTGATTTTCCCATTCAGGAAGGATGCGTGGGCAGGGCGCTAGTGCTGCTCCTGGCTATCAGCACTGGTGTATGGGTCCAGCCCACCCTTTTGTTAGTGGCTGAAAACAGCAAAAATGCTGAATGCGTTCTGTCATGGTTTAATGAAAGAGACGCAGAGACATTTGTCCAACTTGTCTCGCTAATGAATTTATTAGGCTGGACATAGAGTCAGGGGGATAGTATATACGAACATAAATGCCTCACTATGTATTTTCTTTGACATTGGAATAAAAGGATGTGAAAGGAAAGACTAGAAATTAGACACCTAATCTGTAATTGTAATTAAAACAGACTTGGCCTGTTGAGCATTTCTATGGCTGCAATGTCATTACTGTGGCATTCGAATCAGAACGTATAAACATGAGAAAACCAGTATTTGGGCAGCAAATGTGGTGTGTATGTGGCACRCTAGTGTGTGTTTACAGTGTGACCTTGATTTTTAGTTCAGGTATAATATCTGTTTCTAATTGTTGTCTTTACAGAACTTGGGTCATTCTTGGTGGTGATAATTTCCACTCACATAGAAAAGATACTTCAGAACAATGTGATCTGTTGGTAAGATGCGGTAGACATGTACTGAGAGTACCCCAGTGCTGTTTGGTATTTCAAGCTGATAGTTGAACACTCTATCCTGGTCCTGTTTTTTCAAAAGTACAGGGCTTTTTGATTTTTCTATGGCTAAAGTATACTAATCTTTATAGTACCAATCCTTCTTAGAAAAGGGAGAAAGCAAAAGCCATGAAACTTTGGATGAGGCATTTTCTCAAGTGAGACAGGAAGGGGCAAGATGGTATATTGTAAAGGGAGACAGGGACAATATGTTTTCTTGCTACAGAGCTGCCACGTATGTATCTTAGCAGAGATTTGCTTAAGTGGAAATGCTTGCATATAGCATGGTTGCTGCTGCCATCTCTGATCAAGGTAAGCTAGACTTGAGTTAGTACATTTTGAAAATGAAGATCATTTAGGAAAAAATGCCTGGAGCCTATATCAGTTTCTCTTCTTGTAAAAAATAGGTGCTCTGAAAAATCTTGAAAATTTACTACAGCTTGACTAGGGGGTTACAAAAAGATTCAGGAGACTGTGCTAGTTGCATCAGAGAGGGCAGAAGAAGGAGCCTCTGATTTTTTTGCTCAAGGCAGGTCAATGGTTTTTAATGATGCTTTCTGTGTTATTTGTAGAAACCAATTTAAAGATGTGCTAATTTGAAAAACTAGTGATTGACTTCCAGCTTGCATCTCAAGTGTKTGCTATAACACATATGAGTTTATTTAAAAGACTCTTCCCTGGGCTACAATTAGAGACTTCATTGTGATTTAATTAAAGGCAGCAGCTTTTCTATTGCTGAGCCTCTTCCCTCTGCCTGAGTTTGTTCTCTGAGTTGGAAAGGATGGCAAGTCTAAGCTTCACCTGGGGTGATGAGAAGACTAGAGAGTATACAGAGATGCTGCAGGTGGCATTATTACCACCATAGCATAACAGCTGGGAAATAAGAATAACTGCATCTTATACTGTAGAGGTTCAAGTCACCATTTATTCATAAATGTAATAAGAATTGGAAATCATACAGTTGGAAATAACTACATGCAAATATTTCAGTGCTAAATTCCTAGGGGCCATAGGAAGTAGGATGAAAATACAGGTGGTATGTGCATTTTTATCTGACGCATGGAAAAATTAGCTGTAGATGAATTACAAGACCTTTCAGTTAGCAGAAATTAGAAGTCCTCCTCCTACAGAGGTTCGAAATGGCAGAATTGAAGGCATCAGCTTATTTTCTCTGAGAAATGTTATGCTTGCTTTTGTTTCCTATGGTTGTTTCTTACCTTTTAAAACAGCAGTCCCATCTCCTATATGGCCTTAAGATACCCATATCAATTAAATTTTATCACTTCCCTCTCATTTACTCTAAGCTGCTTTGGAGTCCAGAACTTGCTTTCTGTCCTGTAGCAGGTCTAATGGCTCTTAATATAAACAGCATGTGGCATGGCTGAATTTCCATTTAATTGGCTTTAGCAGGACATGTGCGTGTGCTCAGCTACACTGGGCCTGAACTGGTACAACAGTTATGAGCTTCCATCACTAGGAGATTACCCACATTTTACTCTGCTTGTATTTCAAGGAAAAATTATCAAAGGTATCCTTTGTTCCTGTGCTAAACTTAACTTCTTCCTCTTGTCTTGAATTCTGTTTGGTACAAGCTATATATAAAAAAGCTGTGTCAGGAAGATACATCGAAAGGAGTAAAATTATGTACATCATCAAAAAACGAAAAAAAAAAAGTTGGTTTGGAAAAGTCATTTCAAGTAATTGAAAAAACAGATGATGCTGGGACTGAACAGGGATAAAATACATGCAGCTGTGATTGCAGCCAGTTGGAGAGTCACTTCGCTGACTTTTGTATTGCTAATAATGTTCTTAAAAATGCAGTCTTTATTTCCAAGCTTTTGCTCAACTGGGATGTGAATGCCTGCAATTGGTAAAGCTTCATCCCTCTTTGCAGAACAGAGTTGTACCCTGTGAAACCATGAGCAGGTTTAGATGGTTTATTTCTTTGCCAGGCCTCAGATTCCAGACTTCCTATAAGGTAGAGCAGAACCAGAAAAGCATCTGGCTGTCTGCACACAAGTGATCGGACAACACAGCCTCCTGAGGATGGGGCTGCCTCCAGAAACCAAGCTGGAGCAGGAGTCAGCCCACTCAGTCGGCAGAGCAAACACTGCCTCTGTTTCATTTCATTTGAGCACATCAGCATTATAATTTTCAAGACCAGCCAGCTAATTGTATTATCTGTGTTGTTTTCATTGGCTGAAGAATCTTGGAATTCTCTCTTATTGCTTTCTTAAATGAAGATTTATTTAAAATCTCTGTACAAATATTTTGGGAATAGACACAGTATGTCTTCTTGTACTGCATGCCTTGTCCTCATTTGAAACGAAGGCAGCCAAATCAGGTTCTGAAGTCATAAAGCCATAAAGAGCCAAAGACATGAAGAACTGAGTCATCCTAAAATTAAGTAGCTGTAGCATTTTGCTTCTCTATGGTAATTAAGTGGATAGTTTTATATTCAGTTTCAGAAACCTGAGGCATTTCGTAAATTGGAATAGCAAGAAGTGGAGATACTAAAGAAAAATTTACCCGGAGCACTTACCTGGAAGTTTTTGTTTCAGTCTACGTGAAGTAAGCCACTTTCACTTCAGTTGCTGGACAGACGTACACACCACAAGAGCTGCTGCTGGCACCCTGGCACCCTGGCACCATTGCCACCTTCCCCAGTGCCTCGGAGGCTGCACTCTCCCCCCGGTGAGGCACTGCTCACTGCAGTCACCCGGCGAGCGGGCAGAAGAGGTTGCCTCTGTCCCACTGCTCTAGAAATAACCCTTTGGGCAGTGATCCTACCTAGCAGCATTTAAAGGCTGTTGGAGTAGATAAACATGACAGACGATGAGCTTCAATATTGCAGCCTTGGGAAAGAGTGGAGACAAGGGCTGGGCTGCAGTGGATCCCAACCAGAAAAAACACTCAGACTCAGGCATGCAGAGATGTTCCCTTCAGATGACCAGATGCAGAAAGTGGAGGTTTGGGTTGCGTTAAGGAAATGCGTTGCACTCTGCAAGCTAGTTTAACCTGCAGCAGGAACTCACGTGCTTAGTGAGTGAAACGGTTTGGCCACCGTTTCATCAAAATAGAGTTTTCTCTGCTGTCATAATTCTACTATTTTTGTTTGGTTGGATTTTTTTGAGAGATTTTTTTCAAATCTACTTCAAATTTCTTAACAACTGAACTGCTGAGTTCTGCATGACGTTCAAGTCCAGCTGAGGGGTAGAGTGACATGAATTTGATTTGAAAAGGGTTTCAGCTGCCTTAGACGCTTTCCACAATTGCCAGGTTAGCTGATGGTAGCGTGAAGTTTGGGTTCACAGACAGTTTAAAATTAGAATGAAATGTTTCCTGTTAAACAAGTGGCACTTGGCATAGTGTCTGAGAGGGATGGCTCTGAATATCTGTTCTCCTGGTGGCTGGTGCCTTGTCCTCCGATGGAGGCATGATGAGGCAGTGAACCTTTGCRCTCCAGGAAGCGCAGTGACTGCTGGGCTATAAGTGGAGAGGATCCATGTCCTCTTTTGGGTGCTGTTAATTGAGCTAAATGTCCAAGGTTGGGTTAGCTGGCAAGACTGGAGAAGACCATGTTTGTCCACCCAGTCAAGGACAGGGATGAGGGAAGTGCCTGCTCAGACAGTTCAGTTGAGATTTGGCTGGTTTTGCACAAGAGTCAGAAAGTGATGCAGTCCTGGAGTGCTATCAGTCAAAGGGTAGGGCACCCAGCAGCTTCTCTTGTCTCCAAGGTTGGGATGGGGGTGTGTTTGAAGACTGGAATACCAAACCTGGGGGGGCTGTGTAGCTGCTGAATCCACCCCTGGGTGATTACATTGCTTCACAACAAACTGGTCCTGAAGTCTTTCTAAGAGTGGATTCATTCTCCTTTCCTCTGGCTGCTGGGTGAACGCTCCTGCAAAATCCTTCTGTTTCTGTTTTCTATTGAGTCTATTGTCGTGATCAACCATTTGATCACGTTCTTCATTTTTGTGATATGTACAGAAAAGCAAATCCGTATGCGTCTCCTTGCTGAGGAGTCCTGGAAGGCACAACTGGGCCATTGTTCATCGCTGCAGTTGACTGTGCTGATGCAAATGAACCATGTGCTGAATGTTTAATGGAAACTGATTTATGGATGAGTGACTTGGCCAGATAAAAGTAACATAACACCCAGAGGGAAGGGAAAGCAGCCAAAAAGAATTTATGTCAGTGCTTGTGATAAATGGAGATACCTGCCTTTTTCTACCCCCAAGCAAAAAAGCAACTTGATCTTGGGCCATAAATGCAGAAAATGAACAAATCAGCTACTACGATATTGCTTAATCTAGCAGACAGAAATATAATGGACGTCTAGTGGCTGGAACATGATGCCAGATATTAGCAATAAAATTCAAATGATAACTCTTTTTCAGCAAAGGAATTTGTCTTTGGAACAAATTGGCAAGGAGTATATTTGATCCCATGTCATTTGAAGATATTGCTAGTTTAGCTGTAACTTCAAGGCTTGATGTGGGAATTACTCTGATTATTCATGGTCTGTACTATGCAGAAGGCAGGCTGCATTTGATCAAGGCTGCAGATAAAATCATAGAATCAACTTAGGAAAAAGTACTGCCAAATTCAGGTGGGAGTGGGAGTTGCTCATATGGACCATTACAAACACAAAGGGCCATTGCATTAATTAACACCAGTGATGGTGGTCTACACGTAAAAGTGGCTAGCTTTAGTTTTTCTGGTCTTGTTGAAACACCTGAAGCCCTACTTGTAGGAGAAGTTACACCTGTTTAACAGTGCTTATCCTTACATAGTTTATTCTTGTTAGGAAGGAGAATAAGCAGTGAAGGGGAAGATCACCTGTACAGCACATATACAAGCAGCTACCTCAGTAAGAAGTCATAAGCCTAATCAAAGATATTAGACCGCTACAGATGCTTCAACATTAAGGTCCAAAGACCTGAGAACAGGGAACCTGGTATGGACCCAGCGATCCAAACCAGTAACCATGGGCCCTGGGACATGAAGTATCGGGGCTTAGATGTCAGCCAGAGCTAACAATGCTCCCGGCTCGGGTAAGTGGGAAAAGTCTGCAGGTGTCACTTGTGATTGCTGGTCATGCAGCAATAGCATGCTGTATGTGAGCTTCCATGCTACAGCCTTCTGTACCAATACACCTACTCAGAGCCTTGGTGTACAAGCTAAAGGAAAGTTAACAGCCAGTGATGCAAACTCTGTCTAAAAGCCAAGCTGAAGTTTTTAGTGGGTCATATGCTACTGAAAAGCAACATCTGCAACTGAAGTTAATGAAGAGGTGCCGCTGCTGCACAGTCACACCTTGAATGCTCCTTGGTGTAAGGTAACCGCTTTCTCTCCCAGCACAATCCCACTTACAGACTTCAAAGTGTTTCTCCTCACTGTTTGTTGCCTCCACAGGAATCCCGTCCCTGCCATCAGGTTGCTTTAAAAATTATAGACAGGGCTTACTCAAAGGCTTTCTGAGAAGCCTAATTCTTGACAGCTGCAAAGCAACTTTTACTGTTCCAGAAACCTTTTTTCCATTTCCTGAAACAGAGTTTTAAACTCCCATTTGCCAGGCTCCGTGGGGGCCCCCTCAGAGAAAGACTAAAGTTTAATTAAATATTAGGAGGAAAGAGAAATGGTTGAAGCGTGAATAAGCGATGGCAGTAAAATGTAATTTCTGCTAGTAATTCTGGCTGTCGTCTCAGGAGCATGCGCCTGTGCTCTCGGCGTCGAGGGACTGATCCCTTCCTGCTGTGGCTGCAGCGACTCAGCTTGGTTTCTTACTTGTTTTCCAGTGTCAGGAATGGCAAATGAGTTTTACACTTCTGCTGGCAAATATCTTAAATATTTAATGACTCTGAAATGGGTGTTGATGTGTTAGGGCAACAGGATTGTTAGTAAGTGGACCGTGGTCCTGCAGCTGCATTGGACTGGTCAGCTGGTTTGTCCCTGTGATCAAACCACATTACCCTACATTTATGAAATGTTTGTTTCATAATTAAATGGGCTAAAAAAAAATTGTTTGTAGATACTGCTCTGGGAGCAGAGCTGCTTTATGAAGACAACGGTGTCTTCTGGGGCCGGTGGCAGAGCTGGAAGACCTGCTGCTGCAGGGGCTTTGTGGGAGGGGGGGAGGCAGGGAGGGATGTTCCCCCGGGGACAGCCGTGCCAGGTCCAAGCAGAGGGAGCGGGGAGGTCTGCAGCCCTCCCTTACTGCTGGGAGGGGAGGGAGGTCTGTGAGGCCGGCTGGGAAGGCTGGGGGTTGCAAGGGGTGTGTGGGATCACTGTCGCCACAGGGGAAAAGCRAGGGCTGGGGAGAGGCAGAGCAGGGAGTGTCTGTGCAAAGGCGGTGGGGAGCTCCTTGCAGAGTATATGTAAGATCTGGATGGCTCGAAGGCTTTTTTTTTCCCAATATGCATTTTGTTGTTTTAGCTTTTGTCAGTGTTTTTCCATTATTACTTTTATTGCTTTGAAAAATGCAGGTTATCTAAGATGACCTCCAATTTAAGATCCGGGCCAATGCCTTAATCACATGCCTGGGGCCTTACCTTCTTCCTGGATCCATATGTAAAGAAGTCGCAATTTCTGAAGGCCTGAATATAGCCAAAGTAGTGCCAATGTATGTATGCTGGCTTTATTGTGCCCAGGTGAGCCATTGTTTAAGTGGTATTGCTTTTGCCTCTGTTCCCTCCCATGCCTGTACAAAGGTGTAAATACAGGCAGCCCCTGAATTTAGTGGTTTTGATATTGCAAGTAACCATGTGTGAGAGCAAAGCATGAGTGATACTATGAGGAAGAAGAGATAAGACATCACAGGTGCAGAATATATCTGGAAAAAAAAAGTTTAAAAGTGCAAAGAAATTAGTTTTGCTTGGGTTCTGCTATGACACAGCCATTTAAATAATGTCAGTTGGATGCTAATTATATTTTGATTTGAAGCAAAGCTCTGAGCTTGATGTTGAACTACTGTGAGACTTTCAGGAAGTTACCAGTAAACTTGTCAGAAAATATCTGCTGAAACTGCTGTTCTACAGAATACTGGACTTTTGATTAAGTTATTTCTTCTGTGACCATATTGACTTTTCTTTGGAAAAAAGTTAAGTTTTAAAGATTCCCCTTGGTTTTGTTGTCGCTTGAATATGAAAAATTCAGGTTTCAGGTGAAACATTTTCCCAGTTTCTCAGTGCAAATATGTCTAGTCACTGTGAGGTTGTAATAGGTAGCATGCTACTGGAAGGGAATAGTTTCTGTTTGCAAAATGTGTTGAAGAACAGAAGTGCTAATGAAAGTATGCAAACAAATCTCAAGGAGGGGTTGACCAAATATTAATAACTTGAGGGCATGTATATACTCTTCAAATCCTCTCCAAAATATATTTATCCTTCTGCTGGCTCCTTTTTTCATCTTGCCCTTCTGGCTTGTCCAATGTGGCATTCTTTTATGCATTTGTGGCTGGGTAAATTCTACTCTGCAGCCTGTCTGCGATGCCACTTGTSCTGATAAACTGAAGAAGAATGAATTACCAAGGTGTATACTGCCTCTGACCGGGGGAAAGGAAAACCTCCTTGTCGTATTCTTCAAACTTGTGGTCTAAAATAAGCAAGAAAGCAGTATGAACAGGAGCTAAGACCTTGGACTTGGCCACCCACTCAGCATGCACAGAACTGGAGCATTCAGAATACGTACTGAAATTCTGAGACTTGATGTCACCTTTAGCATTAAAAGTGTAAATTATTATTGCAAAGCAAGGTAGCAGTAAATAATAAACAAGTGTGGTGCCTCTGTTAGGAAGTAAGCCTGCTGCAAACACCCTGTGGCTCTGTGTATGTGTATGTATGTCCTTGTTACCTCTCTGCCATGAATAAACATTTGACTCACTACTTGGCACATAGATTTTCAATCAGCCCATGTATGGTGAATAATGCAACAGTTACCAATGTGATATTTATTTTTAGATGCTGAAAGCTGTTTTTGGTTCAATAATTTATGAAAATTAATCAYGCTGTCTCCATCAGCTTTGGGAATGTCTGCAGCATACATCAGCCCAGAAGGTCACTCTGAGGATTCTTTTCTGATTGCTTTATACCGGCTTCCTCCCACAGTATTAAAGAAAAAAACCTCTGCTCAATATATTCTGCTAGTTAATATAGACGGGTATAAATAGATGAATGTGTGTATATATGTATGTGTGTTTTCACTCATAGATCTCATAGATACTGATTAGGGGCTTCATGTCCTTATTTGACCTGTCCATTGTTTATTTTGTGCTTCTTTCCTTTCTAGCCTACATAGTTGTCTTGCAATGACCAAGAAACCTGCAGAGCAGTTCTTGTGCTGCTTGTGAGGACTGAGCAGCTGAGCAGCAGACTTTAATAAGGCTGAGCTTGGCTAGAATAAACATGATTTTATGCTTCAGAATCTGGGGCCAGCAGAACTCAGGAGCATGAGGTCTGTCGGGAAATGCAAGTAAGAGAGCAAATGCATTAAATCCTGCTACAACTGCACTGCACAGGCAGATCCTAGAGACCATTTTTAGAGAAATAACGAAGTTATGGCCAAAGCAATTTCCTAATGGCGATTTGCTCATTATCTTTCTATATTAGTTTACTTTCAGCTTACTCATATGCACTTCTTATAAAAGTTATATGTGGTTTTATAGGCTAGAAGGTACAACTCCTTCTCCTCTCCCCAAGGACGTGCTCATTGATTGAGGAACCCATTCTGTTCCCCTGCAGACATGCGTTGTAATGACAGGGAGCTGTCACCCTTCTGCCTATAAGCCAGGTGTGCCTTATATTTCTTTAGACTTTCCTTCCCTTGGGGGCCAGTAGTAAGAATGAAACTTATGTATTACAAAAAGCAAGAGGGAGCAGACCTATGAAATTCCTGCATTTGTCTAACAYGCTTGGAGGAGCAGGAACATCATTATGTTTCCTAAGGGTTGTAATGGACAGTGGTTGTAACTGGAACACACTCTTTCTCCAGAGTAAAGGAGGAGGGATGCTTTATAGTCCATTGGAACAATGAGGAGCAATTTAGGATACATAATAGAGAAATAACAAGGCTGTGGTTTAGAATTTATTGAAAAAAGGAGTGCCTGAAGAAACGCAATGCTGGTATCGTAGCACCAAAAAAGTAATGAGTTTTTTACAGAGCAAGGGATTCTGAGCCATCCTGATTTGCAATCCCAAAGCAATCCCTTTGGACCAAAGCTATCTCTTCCTTTCAAGTACAGGTCATGTGTCTATTTGCTAACAGCGTCAGAACTCCCCGTTTTGGGAATACCATGACCATGGGACTCCAGGGTAAGAGCTATCATTTAATCCCAGCCCTTTTATGAGGCCTAGACATAGTAGTTACCATAAGACAATGTAGAGATTAATACATGCTAACCATTAGAGGTAGAACAGCAGAGTAGTTTAGCACATATGAATAAACCTTACAGGGAGCCTAGATCAATTTAATGTTAGCCTAACAAATGATGACCAGAAAATGTCAGAGGTGAACGATAGACCTGAGCCTGGGCTTTCCACAAGTGGTAGGAAGCAGCAGCTTGAGTACCAGGTTCCCAGCAAACATAATTTTTATCTTACTAAGATGATGTGATCATATACAGTTACCTGATAGAAAGTAATATATATTATTAATTAAGATAATAAATAACTGGTCTGGCAGCATGATTGTATTCCTCTGTCTTTGCATGTAAAATTTCGTATCTGCACATAACCAAACCCTTGTTGAAGCTTAGATAAATTTAGTAAAATTTCCACCCTAAAAGGGGACTTCCCTCGTGTTCGTTATAGTCTTTCCTCTTGATTTTAAAGATCTATTTTCCTTCATTTTACATTCATTGGTATTTTCATTCTGTTTCGACATAGCCATCATTTGCATGTTTCCTACCCCCGTAGCAAATCGATTTGTCACGTTATATCCATATTGGGGTAGGTTCCTTGAGCTCTTGTGATTTCCCAGTTAATGTTTGTGGGCCGTACTGCTTTTTATTGTAAGAAACAATGTGCCTAGAAATCTTGAACAGGAATATAGTGCTCTCTTTCAAGTTAATATAGCATGTATCTCATTGAAGGGATTTTTCACTGTTTAATAAAATGTGTGTTTTGTGTTTGCTGATAAAAAGCGGTCTGTTGTGCTGCAAAGTTAGCTGCTGCAAAGTATGCAGCCGTGTAGTTCAGGCAGTGACACTGGTCGCTGGGCCAGGAAGCAGTGCAACTGGGCTGAAAGCGAATCTTGGAAAAATCACTGTGCCGAATGCAGGCAAAGGGATATGGATAAACTGTAAGGAGAAGTGAAAAATATCAGAAAGTTTTAATTCCTGAAAATTGCTGACTTGAGTTTTGTGTATAATGCTCCTGTGAATTTCACTTGAGGGGTGTCCTGGTTTCAGCTGGGATAGAGTTAATTTTTTTTTTCCTAGTAGTTGGTATAGTGCTGTGGTTTGGATTTAGTATGAGAAGAATGCTGATAACACACTGATGTTTTTAGTTGTT